>OY757939.1:69521415-69830360 GCA_963585895.1 Sepioteuthis lessoniana | reverse complement strand
GGATAGTAAAAGACAAACAAGAATCGATTAGTAAATCTGACCGATGCGATAACAACAAAGATATTAATACCAAAGCGAACGAATAACAAAAGCAAAAGGAGCTACTATTTCTGAATATTTGCTATCCAAACTGATAGAAAAATAAAGAGCGATAGACGAAAGATATTGTGGACTATAAAAGAAAAACATGCCTACTAATTGATACGAATGTCAGTGCCCATAGATAATAACCTATCAGTCAAAAAGTATTATAAAATAAGCAAATACAAAGAAGTGGAAATAGAAATTGAAAAAAAATGTGGCCCCTTAAAACCCAAGAAAGAGACAGAAACACATAAACAAAATATTTGGCAGTCACAGTTTTTATGAAAGAAAAAATAAATATTTTGCAAAACTGCTTATGAGAATACGGTCAATGTGATAGATAAAGTAACACCCGCAAGAATGGATAAAACATGGCAAAATTTAAATAAGACATATTGTGACTGTTCAGAACAAAGTCCGTAGTACTAAGACACGGCTCAGTCTTAGTCACCAATTCGCTCGACTCTACACGACCAAGCTGCCAACACCGACTTTGACCACGACGCTCCAGCAATGCAGCATCCAGTCCACGTACGACTCGCTGTTACGGACTGCCCTTGCATTGCAACAATTAGACCATGTACGACTCGCTGTACGGGCTAGCAACCAGATCGACCCCCTCTCCGGTTAACCCAATGTACTGTCAAAACCGGGACATCGATTTACCAACCACGACCGACCTCAGCTACCCGCAGCGATCGTCCAGCTACATTCAACAACTCGACCGACCTCAGCTTCCCGCAACGATCGTCCAGCTACATTCAACGACTCGACCGACCTCAGCTTCCCGCTACCATCGTCCAGCTGCATTCTACGATTCAACTGACAGCTACCCGCATCAAACATCTAGCTGAATCTCCACGACTCGACCTACGTCAGCTACCCTCATCGAACATTCAGCTGCGCACATCTACGACTCGACCATACCAGCTGCTGAAGACCAAATACAACCGCTACGGACTTTACACACACGTTTGTAATTCCGACAATAAATCGTCACTTTTGTTGTATCTGTTACCTCGTCTTTGTTTCCTTCATTGTCTTTGGCTTTCATGACTCGGACGCATGAAACTTAAAACATCTGCGGGGTCGACGTGCTTATCGGCTCCGCAACAAGATGAGTCGAAAAACTTATTTCAGCTTATCTCTTTATTTGATTAGATTATTTCTAAATCATTATAATATCCCTTATTTGAATTGTTTTTTTTTTTTAAATTAATCATAAAGAAATTATACTTACTTTTGATAGTTTCGGTATTTCAAATCAAAATATTTTCTAAACTGTTTTCATTGAAAACAACAACAAATACACTATTCATTTAATATGAAAATGAAAATAGAAATAAAGATAAAATAAAATCAAAATTTTAAAAACTTCACATTGACGTTATTTTTGAGAATTAAAAAATCTTAATTCTTATAAAAGTTCTAAAAATTTAAAAAAAAATGATAATTCTAAAATTACGAAATAAATTAAAATTACTTAATTAAAATAATATAAAATTACAAAAAATAAATAAAAAAACTCTAGTAAATCCGTTATTTTTTTTTTTTTTACTAAATAAATAAATGAATAAATGGGTAAATAAATAAATAATGAAAAATATTTTGATCTCTAATTACGTCATATTTCCAAACAGAATTCAATTAACAATAATACAACGCTAGGAATTTTCTAATTTTCTTCGTTCAATTTTTTTATTTAAAAATAATATTCGGATGAAGATATAGTTTAACAAAAAAAAAAAAAAAAAAAAAAGAAAAGAAAAGAAAAAACCCAAAAAAGCAAGAAAAAAAATAAGAAAAAATAAATCGCCCTCCCCTCCCTCAATAAAGAAACTTTAGTCGTTGGCGTATATATAAACAAAATATTCAGAAAATGTCTCTGAATATTTTGTTTCATCGTATTTTATAATCAAATACCGTCTGATTTATTTCAATTTGTATCTTACTCACACTTGTGCATGCGCATGCGTGCTCTCTCTCTCTCTCTCTCTCTCTCTCTCTCTCTCTTACACACACACACACACACACACACACACAAATATATACACAAGTGCACATATACATACATATATAGATGCACACACACACACACACACACACACACACACACACACACACACACACACACAATCTTGATTTAAGGCCTATGAGACAAGTAGATTAATGGTCCTTACTGGCAGGGGGTTAAATTCATCAGTTGGTAGCTCAGTCGTCTGGGACTGCAGAATACACTGACTGCATCACTGCTGAGAGGTAAGACTCCCTCCAACGAGTGTCCTGTTTATGACACTGAACAATCTGGTGCTTTGGGGAATGCGTAGTGCCCCTTTATTGCCATCACTCCAAGGTCCACTCTAACCCAGAGTGGTTGCACCAGATCGGGTTTATCTATGGTTCAAATAGAACTTAACTGTGTGCTTATGCTAAACTGAATTCCTTGAAATAGAACTGTTTATATGTATAGAAATGGATTTGACATTAAATAACCTACAATGGTTATTGTACCATAAAACCAAACCAAACAAAATGACTTGATTCGGTTTTAAATAAGCCGAAAACAAAACAACCAAAAACTAACTATTCAATTCGCTGCCGTACTATTTTACTCATAGTTGGCGAAGAAAAAGATGGTTTCATGCCTTCCCTAAAAACATAAGTGCCAAGTGAACACAGACAACCTTGGCTGGGATTTGAACTCGGCTTACTAATTCCATTTTTAAACGATTAATCTCTGTGCCCTTTTTGTTATGAATGAAAAAGTTCGTGTTCTAGTTATCGATATATTCTCATACTCCAACTTCTCATGTTTATGAGACAGACACACAAACATGTGACAGACACAGAAACATGTGACAGACACATAGATACTGAGGCTAAAAAGCCGTTTTTATATAAACTTACCTGCACACCAGCATATTGAAAACCTTGGTATTTGCAGTGCAACTGGCATCTATTGACAGTCATTGTCTTGCTGGTCATGAAACCTGCCGGCAAGGCTCTCTGGGATTTGTCACCGAAACAACCAATGTATACTGAAGAAAAAGAACTGAAATGAACAATATGTTTCTGGGTTTGGTCCCACACATAAGACACTTAATCAAATTAGGGACTGCTAAGTTAAAAGAGTCTTTTAATGTTGCAAATATAAAGGAATTATTTGAACTCTGACAAGTATTCAAAAAGTTTGAGAAGTTAAAAAAACAAACAAAAACAAAACGAAAACACGACAGAAACTTCGGCACTAAAGATATGATTTCGAATAAGAATCTAAATTCTAATAATAATCTGATTTGTGTTCAAACAGCAAAAAGTTTACATTGTTGAGGGATTTTTGCCAGCGAAATAGTGTTGAAATACTCGAAAAATAAAGAAACACACACACACACACACACACACACACACACACACACACACACACACACACACACACACACACAAAATAACGCTTTCTCATTATACGCAACATATAAGGGCCCAACTGTTCAGTTAAATATGTGATCCAATGGACCACTTATTCAGGTGATTTGTTTCTAGAGTTGAATGTTCAACAATACTTATAGATATTGTATTGTAAACTCTTATATAGTGCTTGTTTTAGGTACTCGAGCTGAAAAAGTGCTTTCCATTTCGCATATATATATATATATATATATATATATATATGTGTGTGTGTGTGTGTGTGTGTGTGTTTAAAAGGTTTCTTGATTAAGTTGTATTATAATGCTCGTGAATCGATATCCATGATAACAATAAACTAAACCAAAGTTTCACAAATGAGCGAATCAGGTGATTTGTTTCTAGTGTTGAAGGTTTGTGTAGAACCATCTACACTTTTGGGGGGAACTTCTAACAGAAGAATGGGGTACCAATATGCCACTGGTTTTCCAAACACCAAAGGTTTTGAATCGGAGTTTTTTGTTTTTCTCGATCGATTTCTCTCCCAAAGAGCCTTGTCTGTCTTTTATTTATAGTTAATTGAGTGAACAAAAAAAAAAAAAAAATTAGATGAATTAGTGCCTTCTCCAAATGGGTAGATTAAAACGAATTCTATTGATACCTTCCCCAATGAAATGCAAATTTCTTGTGCAGGATTTTGTGCGGTTCGTTTTTCCAAGACACCCCTTATCTGGAATGCTATTGGGAATTTCGAATCTAATTTGTAACTTTATAAGTTTGGGGGTCTGTGTATACAATTATTTCGATCATTCTTTGATTTAGGCTTGAATGTCAAACCAAGGGAAAAACTCCGCGTGTAGACATTTATTTTTTAAAATGTAAATTTTGATTTTAGCAGCTTTGTGTTCAAAGTTTGGAGGAAAAAGTTTTCTTAAAGTTTAAGGAATTTACAATTAGAGGGTTGAATACGATTTTACTAAATGCTCAGTAGTTTAATTAAATAATGGTGTTGTAAAAATCTCAAGAAAAAAGAGCATATCAACATTGAAAGAGCAAAGAAAAAAAAAAAAAAATAAATAAAAAAATAAATGAATAAAAAAACCCAAAAAGAACAAAAACAAACAGTTCTTTAAATCCTTCCTGGTCAATGATTTTGAACAACTTTAAAAAAGATTTGTTGATGTTCGTTCGCTATTATTACGATTCTGTTATTTTTTTTAATATTTATCATTTTTTTTTTGAATATTTGAATATTTTTTTTGAATTTTTTGAATATTTATCATTTTTTTAAGTGGACTTGAAGCAAATAATAATAATAATAATAATAATAATAATAATAATAATAATAATAATAATAATAATAACTCTCAAAGGAGTAAAATATTAATAACTACCAAA
The DNA here is from genome assembly GCA_963585895.1 of Sepioteuthis lessoniana. Taxonomy (NCBI): domain Eukaryota; kingdom Metazoa; phylum Mollusca; class Cephalopoda; order Myopsida; family Loliginidae; genus Sepioteuthis; species Sepioteuthis lessoniana. The sequence goes on along the minus strand of OY757939.1, from coordinate 69,825,476 downwards.
TCAGAACACTTGGAGAAAAGGAAACTTACAAATGTTTTGGAATATTGGAAGCAGACATTATCAAACATGCGGAGAGGAAAGAAAAGATTCCAAAAAGAATTCCTCAGGAGAACAACTATTTGAAAGCAAACTATATACCAGAAATTTCATCAAAGGGATAAATACCTGGTCAGTCACCATCTTGAGATACTCCGGACATTTCTTAAAGTGGACCAGAGAAGAACTTTAGCAAATCCCCCAGATAACAAGAAAACTCATGACTATGCATAAGGCCTTACATCCGAGTTATGACGTTGACCAACTTGATATCAAGAAAAAAAAAAAAAAGAAGGAAGAGGACTTGTCAGCATTCAAGATAGCGTCGTTGCATCAATATAACGACTAGAAGATAACATAAAAAAGCGATGAGGAAGACTGATTAAAACACTAGCATCAACGAAACAAAAAATAAGCAAAAAACAAAAATGGGAAGAAAAACAACTGTATGCACATTTCAAGTGACAAACAAGCGAAATATCACACGAGAAAACTTGGACATGGCTGAGAAAAGGAAACCTTAAGAGAGAAACTGTGTAAACGTTACTCCCTCTCCCCCACCACACACGTTAACTTTCTTTCTTCTAACCATTCCACTTCTTAGCCGGCCGGTGATCAACTAGTGGTTCGAGGGGGTAACGCACATTTCTTGCCACCACACAAGAATACGATTGAGGGAACGGAGAAAATAGGACAAACGAACAAACACGAACAAAGCTTGGGGTTCACCAAGAGCAGAGGAAGGTATTGCAACACTATATGCATGTGCGGACTATCGCTAGCGTGGGTTACTAGCGAAAATTCCACAATGCTACTGGAATCAGACTCATCTTGACTCCTGTCGCTGGACCCTATCCCATGCTGCCTCGTTTTTCTGCTCCGGTGTCTGGTGTTGACTGCCCCTCCGTGGATCCACGCCAACCTCTCTGTTCGCCTCTCTCTGTCCAGCCGCCAACTGTCCTCCCTGCTCTCCTGCCGCCAACTGCCCTCTCTGCTCTCCAGCCGCTAACTGCCCTCTACCGGGTCGCGTCGTCAACTCTCATTCGCGTCCCCTTACCACTTCCGGATACGGCGAGATTTCATGTCCAAGAATCCTTTGTCTGGTTTCGCGCCAAAACAGACTCGTCTGCTTTGGCGGCCTACCCACATAGTGCTACAACTGAATCTCTTCTAATAGCAGCACAAAACAACGCCACAAGGTCTAATTACGTCAAAGAAGAATAGACAAAACGCAATAAAATAGCAAATGTAGATTATCTGATGGCAGAGACAGAACGATCAATCACATAATGAGCGAATGCAATAAATCAACGCACTGAGAGTTTAAGACAAGATACGACTGTGAGGGGAGAGTGATCTACAGGGAATTGTACCAGAAGTTTAAACTTGACCATACGAACAAATAGTATATGCACAACCCAGAATCCGTCCAGGAAAATGAGACCCACAAAATTCTTTGGGATCATCTAATCTCAACCAAATGATAAGACCTAGTGATAGTCAACAAGAAAAAAAAAAAAAAAAAAAAAAGAAAAAGAGAGAACCTGCCGAATCGTAGACTTTGACGTTCCGGCTGACCACTGGGTACAACTGAAGGAAAGCGAAAAAAGTGATAAGTACCTAGACCTTGCAAGAGAATTGAAAAAACTATGGAACATGAAAGTGGCGGTGATATTAATTGTCATTGGCACGCTTGGTACAATCACCAAAGCATTGCTGCTGGGACTTGAGGGCTTGGAAATAAGAGGACAAGTGGAGAACATCCAAACTCAAGCATTGTTAAGATCGGGCTGAATATCAAGAATAATCCTAGAGACTTAATGAAACTTGCTGTCACTCACTCCAGTGAAAAATCATTAGTTAACGCTGCTGCAAAAAACCTCGCAAGTGAGTAAAATAGTAAAAAAAATCGAAGAGTAAGACACTTTAAAAAAAAGACTAATATGAAGCAAAGGTCATTTTGTAAATAGACTAATATGTTGCAAAGGTCATTTTTTAAATAGACTAATATGAGGCAAAGGTCATTTTTAAAAACAGACTAATATGAGGCAAAGGTCATTTTTTAAAAAGACTAATATGAGGAAAAGGTCATTTTTAAATAGTCTAATATGAGGCAAAGGTCATTCTTAAAAACAGACTAATATGAGTCATTTTTTAAATAGACTAATATGAGGCAAAGGTCATTTTTAAAAGCAGACTAATATGAGGCAAAGACTAATACGAGGCAAAGGTCATTTTTAAAAACAGACTATTATGAGGCAGAGGTCATTTTTAAGTAGACTAATATGAGGCAAAGTTCATTTTCAAAAACAGACTAATATGAGGCAAAGCTCATTCTAAAAAACAGACTAATATGAGGCAAGGGTCATTTTTAAAAACAGACTAATATGAGGCAAAGGTCATTTTTTAAACAGATTAATATGAGGCAAAAGTCATTTTTTAAATAGACTAATATGAGGCAAAGGTCATTCTTAAAAACAGACTAATATGAGGCAAAGGTCATTTTTTAAATAGACTAATATGAGGTAAAGGTTATTCTTAAAAGCAGACTAATATGAGGGAAAGGTCATTTTTTAAATAGACTAATATGAGGCAAAGGTCATTTTTAAAAACAGATTAATATGAGGCAAAGGTCATTTTTAAAACAGAATAATATGAGGCAAAGGTCATTTTTAAAAACAGATTAATATGAAGCAAAGGTCATTTTTAAAATCAGACTAATATGAGGCAAAGGTCATTCTTAAAAACAGACTAATATGAGGCAAAGGTCATTTTTTTATATAGACTAATATGAGGCAAAGGTCATTTTTAAAAACAGACTAATATGAGGCAAAGGTCATTTTTTAAAAAGACTAATATGAGGCAAAGGTCATTTTTAAAAACAGAATAATATGAGGCAAAGGTCATTCTTACAAACAGACTTATATGAGTCATTTTTTAAATAGACTAATATGAGGAAAAGGTCATTTTTAAAAACAGAATAATATGAGGCAAAGGTCATTTTTAAAAACAGACTAATATGAGGCAAAGGTCATTCTTATAAAAGACTAATATGAGGCAAAGCTCATTCTTAAAAACAGACTAATATGAGGCAAAGGTCATTTTTTAAATAGATTAATATGAGGCAAAGGTCATTTTTAAAAACAGAATAATATGACGCAAAGGTCATTTTTAAAAGCAGACTAATATGAGGCAAAGGTCATTTTTAAAAACTCTATTAATATGAGGCAAAGGTCATTTTTAAAAACAGACTAATATGAGGCATAGGTAATTTTTAAAAACAGAATAATATGAGGCGAAGGTCACTCTTAAAAACAGACAAATATGAGGCAGAGGTAATTTTTTAAATAGACTAATATGAGGCAAAGGTCATTTTTTAAATAGACTAATATGACGCAAGGGTCATTTTTTAAATAGTCTAATATGAGGCAAAGGTAATTCTTAAAAACAGACTAATATGAGGCAAAGTTCATTTTTTAAATAGACTAATATGAGGCAAAGGTCATTTTTAAAAACAGACAAATATGAGGCAATGGTCATTCTTAAAAGCAGACTACTATGAGGCAAAGGTCATTTTTTAAAACGACTAATATGAGGCAAAGGTCATTCTTAAAAACAGACGAATATGAGGCAAAGGTCATTTATAAAAATAGACTAATATGAGGCAAAGGTCATTTTTAAAAACAGACAAATATGAGGCAAAGGTCATTCTTAAAAACAGACTATTATGAGGCAAAGACTAATAGGAGGCAAAGGTCATTCTTAAAAACAGACTATTATGAGGCAGAGGTCATTTTTTAAATAGACTAATATGAGGAAAAGGTCATTTTCAAAAAAGACTAATAGGAGGCAAAGCTCATTCTAAAAAACAGACTAATATGAGGCAAAGGTCATTTTTAAAAACAGACTAATATGAGGCAAAGGGCATTTTTTAAACAGACGAATATGAGGCAAAGGTCATTTTTTAAATAGACTAATATGAGGTAAAGGTTATTCTTAAAAGCAGACTAATATGAGGAGAAGGTCATTTTTTAAATAGACTAATATGAGGCAAAGGTCATTTTTAAAAACAGATTAATATGAGGCAAAGGTCATTTTTAAAACAGAATAATATGAGGCAAAGGTCATTTTAAAAAATAGATTAATATGAGGCAAAGGTCATTTTTTAAAAACAGACTAATATGAGGCAAAGGTCATTATTAAAAACAGACTAATATGAGGCAAAGGTCATTTTTTTATATAGACTAATATGAGACAAAGGTCATTTTTAAAAACAGACTAATATGAGGAAAAGGTCATTTTTTAAATAGACTAATATGAGGCAAAGGTCATTTTTAAAAACAGACTAATATGAGGCAAAGGTCATTTTTTAAATAGACTAATATGAGGCAAAGGTCATTCTTAAAAAAGTCTAATATGAGGCAAAGCTCATTCTTAAAAACAGACTAATATGAGGCAAAGGTCATTTTTTAAATAGACTATCATGAGGCAAAGGTCATTTTTAAAAACAGAATAATATGAGGCAAAGGTCATTTTTAAAAGCAGACTAATATGAGGCAAAGGTCATTTTTAAAAACAGATTAATATGAGGCAAAGGTCATTTTTAAAAACAGACTAATATGAGGCATAGGTCATTTTTAAAAACAGACTAATATGAGGCAAAGGTCATTCTTAAAAACAGACTATTATGAGGCAAAGACTAATAGGAGGCTAAGGTCATTCTTAAAAACAGACTATTATGAGGCAGAGGTCATTTTTTAAATAGACTAATATGAGGCAAAGGTTATTTTTAAAAACAGACTAATATGAGGCAAAGGTCATTTTTTAAACAGACGAATATGAGGCAAAGGTTATTTTTTAAATAGACTTATATGAGGCAAAGGTCATTCTTAAAAACAGACTAATATGAGGCAAAGGTCATTTTTTAAATAGACTAATATGAGGTAAAGGTCATTCTTAAAAGCAGACTAATATGAGGGAAAGGTCATTTTTTAAATAGACTAATATGAGGCAAAGGTCATTTATAAAAACAGATTAATATGAGGCAAAGGTCATTCTTAAAAACAGAATAATATGAGGCAAAGGTCATTTTTAAAAACAGATTAATATGAGGAAAAGGTCATTTTTAAAAACAGATTAATATGAGGCAAAGGTCATTTTTAAAAACAGACTAATATGAGGCAAAGGTCATTCTTAAAAACAGACTAATATGAGGCAAAGGTCATTCTTTCATATAGACTAATATGAGGCAAAGGTCATTTTTAAAAACAGACTAATATGAGGCAAAGGTCATTTTTAAATACTCTAATATGAGGCAAAGGTCATTTTTAAATAGTCTAATATGAGGCAAAGGTCATTCTTACAAACAGACTTATATGAGTCATTTTTTAAATAGACTAATATGAGGCAAAGGTCATTTTTAAAAACAGAATAATATGAGGCAAAGGTCATTTTTAAAAGCAGACTAATATGAGGCAAAGTTCATTTTTAAAAACAAACTAATATGAGGCAAAGGTCATTTTTAAAAACAGACTAATATGAGGCATAGGTCATTTTTACAAACAGACTAATATGAGGCAAAGGTCATTGTTAAAAACAGACTAATATGAGGCAGAGGTCATTTTTTAAATAGACTAATATGAGGCAAAGGTCATTTTTAAAAATAGACTAATATGAGGCAAAGGTCATTTTTTAAACAGACGAATATGAGGCAAAGGTTATTTTTTAAATAGACTAATATGAGGCAAAGGTCATTCTTAAAAACAGACTAATATGAGGCAAAGGTCATTTTTAAATAGACTAATATGAGGTAAAGGTCATTCTTAAAAGCAGACTAATATGAGGAAAAGGTCATTTTTTAAATAGACTAATATGAGGCAAAGGTCATTTATAAAAACAGATTAATATGAGGCAAAGGTCATTCTTAAAAACAGAATAATATGAGGCAAAGGTCATTTTTAAAAACAGATTAATATGAGGCAAAGTTCATTTTTAAAAACAGACTAATATCAGGCAAAGGTCATTTTTAAAAACAGACTAATATGAGGCATAGGTCATTTTTACAAACAGACTAATATGAGGCAAAGGTCATTGTTAAAAACAGACTAATATGAGGCAGAGGTCATTTTTTAAATAGACTAATATGAGGCAAAGGTCATTTTTAAAAATAGACTAATATGAGGCAAAGGTCATTTTTTAAATAGACTAATATGAGGCAAGGGTCATTTTTTAAATAGTCTAATATGAGGCAAATGTCATTCTTAAAAACAGACTAATATGAGGCAAAGTTCATTTTTTAAATAGACTAATATGAGGCAAAGGTCATTTTTAAAAACAGACAAATATGAGGCAAAGGTCATTCTTAAAAGCAGACTATTATGAGGCAAAGGTCATCTTTTAAATAGACTAATATGAGGCAAAGGTCATTCTTAAAAACAGACGAATATGAGGCAAAGGTCATTTATAAAAATAGACTAATATGAGGCAAAGGTCATTTTTAAAAACAGACTAATATGAGTCATTTTTTAAATAGACTAATATGAGGCAAAGGTCATTTTTAAAAGCAGACTAATATGAGGCAAAGACTAATACGAGGCAAAGGTCATTTTTAAACACAGACTAATATGAGGCAAAGGTCATTCTTAAAAACAGACTATTATGAGGCAAAGACTAATAAGAGGCAAAGGTCATTCTTAAAAACTGACTATTATGAGGCAGAGGTCATTTTTTAAATAGACTAATATGAGGCAAAGGTCATTTTTAAAAAAGACTAATAGGAGGCAAAGCTCATTCTAAAAAACAGACTATTATGAGGCAAAGGTCATTTTTAAAAACAGACTAATATGAGGCAAAGGTCATTTTTTAAACAGACGAATATGAGGCAAAGGTCATTTTTTAAATAGACTAATAGGAGGAAAAGGTCATTTTTAAAAACAGAATAATATGAGGCAAAGGTCATTTTTTAAATAGACTAATATGAGGTAAAGGTCATTCTTAAATGCAGACTAATATGAGGCAAAGCTCATTTTTAAAAACAGATTAATATGAGGCAATGGTCATTCTTAAAAACAGACTAATATGAGGCAAAGGTCATTTTTAAAAACAGATTAATATGAGGCAAAGGTCATTTTTAAAAATAGATTATTATGAGGGAAAGGTCATTTTTAAAAACAGACTAATATGAGGCAAAGGTCATTCTTAAAAACAGACTAATATGAGGCAAAGGTCATTTTTAAATAATCTAATATGAGGCAAATGTCATTTTTAAATAGTCTAATATGAGGCAAAGGTCATTCTTACAAACAGACTTATATGAGTCATTTTTTAAATAGACTAATATGAGGCAAAGGTCATTTTTAAAAACAGAATAATATGAGGCAAAGGTCATTTTTAAAAGCAGACTAATATGAGGCAAAGGTCATTTTTAAAAACAGACTAATATCAGGCAAAGGTCATTTTAAAAAACAGACTAATATGAGGCATAGGTCATTTTTAAAAACAGACTAATATGAGGCAAAGGTCATTCTTAAAAACAGACTAATATGAGGCAGAGGTCATTTTTTAAATACACTAATATGAGGCAAAGGTCATTTTTAAAAATAGACTAATATGAGGCAAAGGTCATTTTTTAAATAGACTAATATGAGGCATAGGTCATTTTTTAAATAGTCTAATATGAGGCAAAGGTCATTCTTAAAAACAGACTAATATGAGGCAAAGTTCATTTTTTGAATAGACTGATATGAGGCAAAGGTCATTTTTAAAAACAGACAAATATGAGGCAAAGGTCATTCTTAAAAGCAGACTATTATGAGGCAAAGGTCATTTTTTAAATAGACTAATATGAGGCAAAGGTCATTCTTAAAAACAGACGAATATGAGGCAAAGGTCAATTATAAAAATAGACTAATATGAGGCAAAGGTCATTCTTAAAAACAGACTATGATGAGGCAAAGACTAATAGGAGGCAAATGTCATTCTTAAAAACAGACTATTATGAGGCAGAGGTCATTTTTTAAATAGACTAATATGAGGCAAAGGTCATTTTCAAAAAAGACTAATAAGAGGCAAAGCTCATTCTAAAAAACAGACTAATATGAGGCAAAGGTCATTTTTAAAAAAAGACTAATATGAGGCAAAGTCATTTTTTAAACAGACGAATATGAGGCAAAGGTCATTTTTTAAATAGACTAATATGAGGCAAAGGTCATTCTTAAAAACAGACTAATATGAGGCAAAGGTCATTTTTTAAATAGACTAATATGAGGTAAAGGTCATTCTTAAAAGCAGACTAATATGAGGGAAAGGTCATTTTTTAAATAGACTAATATGAGGCAAAGGTCATTTTTAAGAACAGATTAATATGAGGCAAAGGTCATTCTTAAAAACAGAATAATATGAGGCAAAGGTCATTTTTAAAAACAGATTAATATGAGGCAAGGTCATTTTTAAAAAAAGACTAATATGAGGCAAAGGTCATTCTTAAAAACAGACTAATATGAGGCAAAGGTCATTTTTTTATATAGACTAATATGAGGCAAAGGTCATTTTTAAAAACAGACTAATATGAGGCAAAGGTCATTTTTAAATACTCTAATATGAGGCAAAGGTCATTTTTAAATAGTCTAATATGAGGCAAAGGTCATTCTTACAAACAGACTTATATGAGTCATTTTTTAAATAGACTAATATGAGGCAAAGGTCATTTTTAAAAACAGAATAATATGAGGCAAAGGTCATTTTTAAAAACAGACTAATATGAGGCAAAGGTCATTTTTAAAAACAGACTAATATGAGGCAAAGGTCATTTTTAAAAACAGACTAATATGAGGCAAAGGTCATTTTTAAATAGACTAATATGAGGCAAGGGTCATTTTTTAAATAGTCTAATATGAGGCAAAGGTCATTCTTAAAAACTGACTAATATGAGGCATTAGTCATTTTTTAAATAGACTAATATGAGGCAAAGGTCATTTTTAAAAACAGACAAATATGAGGCAAAGGTCATTCTTAAAAGCAGACTATTATGAGGCAAAGGTCATTTTTTAAATAGACTAATTTGAGACAAAGGTCATTCTTAAAAACAGACGAATATGAGGCAAAGTTCATTTATAAAAATAGACTAATATGAGGCAAAGGTCATTTTTAAAAACAGACTAATATGAGTCATTTTTTAAATAGACTAATATGAGGCAAAGGTCATTTTTAAAAGCAGACTAATATGAGGCAAAGACTAATACGAGGCAAAGGTCATTTTTAAAAACAGACTAATATGAGGCTAAGGTCATTCTTAAAAACAGACTATTATGAGGCAGAGGTCATTTTTTAAATAGACTAATATGAGGCAAAGGTCATTTTCAAAAAAGACAAATAGGAGGCAAAGCTCATTCTAAAAAACAGACTAATATGAGGCAAAGGTCATTTTTTAAATAGACTAATATGAGGCAAAGGACATTCTTAAAAACAGACTAATATGAGGCAAAGGTCATTTTTTAAATAGACTAATATGAGGTAAAGGTCATTCTTAAAAGCAGACTAATATGAGGGAAAGGTCATTTTTTAAATAGACTAATATGAGGCAAAGGTCATTTTTGAAAACAGATTATTATGAGGCAAAGGTCATTCTTAAAAACAGAATAATATGAGGCAAACGTCATTTTTAAAAACAGATTAATATGAGGCAAAGGTCATTTTTAAAAACAGATTAATATGAGGCAAAGGTCATTTTTAAGAACAGACTAATATGAGGCAAAGGTCATTCTTAAAAACAGACTATTATGAGGCAAAGGTCATTTTTTTATATAGACTAATATGAGGCAAAGGTCATTTTTAAAAACAGACTAATATGAGGCAAAGGTCATTTTTAAATAGTCTAATATGTGGCAAAGGTCATTCTTACAAACAGACTTATATGAGTCATTTTTTAAATAGACTAATATGAGGCAAAGGTCATTTTTAAAAACAGAATAATATGAGGCAAAGGTCATTTTTAAAAACAGACTAATATGAGGCAAAGGTCATTTTTAAAAACAGACTAATATGAGGCAAAGGTCATTTTTAAAAACAGACTAATATGAGGCAAAGGTCATTTTTAAATAGACTAATATGAGGCAAGGGTCATTTTTTAAATAGTCTAATATGAGGCAAAGGTCATTCTTAAAAACTGACTAATATGAGGCATTAGTCATTTTTTAAATAGACTAATATGAGGCAAAGGTCATTTTTAAAAACAGACAAATATGAGGCAAAGGTCATTCTTAAAAGCAGACTATTATGAGGCAAAGGTCATTTTTTAAATAGACTAATTTGAGACAAAGGTCATTCTTAAAAACAGACGAATATGAGGCAAAGTTCATTTATAAAAATAGACTAATATGAGGCAAAGGTCATTTTTAAAAACAGACTAATATGAGTCATTTTTTAAATAGACTAATATGAGGCAAAGGTCATTTTTAAAAGCAGACTAATATGAGGCAAAGACTAATACGAGGCAAAGGTCATTTTTAAAAACAGACTAATATGAGGCTAAGGTCATTCTTAAAAACAGACTATTATGAGGCAGAGGTCATTTTTTAAATAGACTAATATGAGGCAAAGGTCATTTTCAAAAAAGACAAATAGGAGGCAAAGCTCATTCTAAAAAACAGACTAATATGAGGCAAAGGTCATTTTTTAAATAGACTAATATGAGGCAAAGGACATTCTTAAAAACAGACTAATATGAGGCAAAGGTCATTTTTTAAATAGACTAATATGAGGTAAAGGTCATTCTTAAAAGCAGACTAATATGAGGGAAAGGTCATTTTTTAAATAGACTAATATGAGGCAAAGGTCATTTTTGAAAACAGATTATTATGAGGCAAAGGTCATTCTTAAAAACAGAATAATATGAGGCAAACGTCATTTTTAAAAACAGATTAATATGAGGCAAAGGTCATTTTTAAAAACAGATTAATATGAGGCAAAGGTCATTTTTAAGAACAGACTAATATGAGGCAAAGGTCATTCTTAAAAACAGACTATTATGAGGCAAAGGTCATTTTTTTATATAGACTAATATGAGGCAAAGGTCATTTTTAAAAACAGACTAATATGAGGCAAAGGTCATTTTTAAATACTCTAATATGAGGCAAAGGTCATTTTTAAATAGTCTAATATGTGGCAAAGGTCATTCTTACAAACAGACTTATATGAGTCATTTTTTAAATAGACTAATATGAGGCAAAGGTCATTTTTAAAAACAGACTAATATGAGGCAAAGGTCATTTTTTAAATAGACTAATATGAGGCAAAGGTCATTCTTAAAAACAGACTAATATGAGGTAAAGCTCATTCTTAAAAACAGACTAATATGAGGCAAAGGTTATTTTTTAAATAGACTAATATGAGGCAAAGGTCATTTTTAAAAACAGATTAATATGAGGCAAAGATCATTTTTAAAAGCAGACTAATATGAGGCAAAGGTTTTAAAACAGACTAACATGAGGCAAAGATCATTTTTAAAAGCAGAATAATATGAGGCAAAGGTCATTTTTAAAAACAGATTAATATGAGGGAAAGGTCATTTTTAAAAACAGACTAATATGAGGCATAGGTCCTTTTTATAAACAGACTAATATGAGGCAAAGGTCATTCTTAAAAACAGACTAATATGAGGCTGAGGTCATTTTTTAAATAGACTAATATGAGGCAAAGGTCATTTTTAAAAATAGTCTAATATGAGGCAAAGGTCATTTTTTAAATAGACTAATATGAGGCAGGGGTCATTTTTTAAATAGTCTAATATGAGGCAAAGGTCATTCTTAAAAACAGACGAATATGAGGCAAAGTTCATTTTTTAAATAGACTAATATGAGGCAAAGGTAATTTATAAAAACAGACAAATATGAGTTAAAGGTCATTCTTAAAAGCAGACTTTTATGAGGCAAAGGTCATTTTTTAAATAGACTAATATGAGGCAAAGGTCATTCTTAAAAACAGACGAATATGAGGCAAAAGTCATTTATAAAAAAAGACTAATATGAGGCAAAGGTCATTTTTAAAAACAGACTAATATGAGTCATTTTTTAAATAGACTAATATGAGGCAAAGGTCATTTTTAAAAGCAGACTAATATGAGGCAAAGACTAATACGAGGCAAAGGTCATTTTTAAAAACAGACTAATATGAGGCTAAGGTCATTCTTAAAAACAGACTATTATGAGGCAGAGGTCATTTTTTAAATAGACTAATATGAGGCAAAGGTCATTTTCAAAAAAGACAAATAGGAGGCAAAGCTCATTCTAAAAAACAGACTAATATGAGGCAAAGGTCATTTTTTAAATAGACTAATATGAGGCAAAGGACATTCTTAAAAACAGACTAATATGAGGCAAAGGTCATTTTTTAAATAGACTAATATGAGGTAAAGGTCATTCTTAAAAGCAGACTAATATGAGGGAAAGGTCATTTTTTAAATAGACTAATATGAGGCAAAGGTCATTTTTAAAAACAGATTATTATGAGGCAAAGGTCATTCTTAAAAACAGAATAATATGAGGCAAAGGTCATTTTTAAAAACAGATTAATATGAGGCAAAGGTCATTTTTAAAAACAGATTAATATGAGGCAAAGGTCATTTTTAAGAACAGACTAATATGAGGCAAAGGTCATTCTTAAAAACAGACTATTATGAGGCAAAGGTCATTTTTTTATATAGACTAATATGAGGCAAAGGTCATTTTTAAAAACAGACTAATATGAGGCAAAGGTCATTTTTAAATACTCTAATATGAGGCAAAGGTCATTTTTAAATAGTCTAATATGAGGCAAAGGTCATTCTTACAAACAGACTCATATGAGTCATTTTTTAAATAGACTAATATGAGGCAAAGGTCATTTTTAAAAACAGACTAATATGAGGCAAAGGTCATTTTTTAAATAGACTAATATGAGGCAAAGGTCATTCTTAAAAACAGACTAATATGAGGTAAAGCTCATTCTTAAAAACAGACTAATATGAGGCAAAGGTTATTTTTTAAATAGACTAATATGAGGCAAAGGTCATTTTTAAAAACAGATTAATATGAGGCAAAGATCATTTTTAAAAGCAGACTAATATGAGGCAAAGGTTTTAAAACAAACTAATATGAGGCAAAGATCATTTTTAAAAGCAGACTAATATGAGGCAAAGGTCATTTTTAAAAACAGATTAATATGAGGGAAAGGTCATTTTTAAAAACAGACTAATATGAGGCATAGGTCATTTTTATAAACAGACTAATATGAGGCAAAGGTCATTCTTAAAAACAGACTAATATGAGGCTGAGGTCATTTTTTAAATAGACTAATATGAGGCAAAGGTCATTTATAAAAATAGACTAATATGAGGCAAAGGTCATTTTTTAAATAGACTAATATGAGGCAGGGGTCATTTTTTAAATAGTCTAATATGAGGCAAAGGTCATTCTTAAAAACAGACTAATATGAGGCAAAGTTCATTTTTTAAATAGACTAATATGAGGCAAAGGTAATTTATAAAAACAGACAAATATGAGTTAAAGGTCATTCTTAAAAGCAGACTTTTATGAGGCAAAGGTCATTTTTTAAATAGACTAATATGAGGCAAAGGTCATTCTTAAAAACAGACGAATATGAGGCAAAAGTCATTTATAAAAAAAGACTAATATGAGGCAAAGGTCATTTTTAAAAACAGACTAATATGAGTCATTTTTTAAATAGACTAATATGAGGCAAAGGTCATTTTTAAAAACAGACTAATATGAGTCATTTTTTAAATAGACTAATATGAGGCAAAGGTCATTTTTAAAAGCAGACTAATATGAGGCAAAGGTCATTTTTTAAATAGACTAATATGAGGCAAAGGTCATTTTTAAAAACAGACGAATATGAGGCAAAGCTCATTCTTAAAAACAGACTAATATGAGGCAAAGGTCATTTTTAAAAACAGACTAATATGAGGCAAAGGTCATTTTTTAAACAGACTAATATGAGGCAAAGGTCATTTTTTAAATAGACTAATATGAGGCAAAGGTCATTTTTAAAAACAGACTAATATGAGGCAAAGGTCATTTTTTAAATAGACTAATATGAGGCAAAGGTCATTTTTAAAAACAGACTAATATGAGGCAAAGGTCATTCTTAAAAACAGACTAATATGAGGCAAAGGTCATTTTTAAAAGCAGACTAATATGAGGCAAAGGTAATTTTTTAAACAGACTAATATGAGGCAATGGTCATTCTTAAAACAGACTAATATGAGGCAAAGGTCATTTTTTTTAAACAGACTAATATGAGGCAAAGGTCATTTTTTTTAAACAGACTAATATGAGGCAATGGTCATTTTTTTAAAACAGACTAATATGAAACAAAGGTCATTCTTAAAAACAGACTAATATGAGGCAAAGGTCATTTTTAAAAACAGGCTAATATGAGGCAAAGGACATTTTTTAAGCAGACTTATAAGACCTGGACAGTCTAGGATGGTAGATTTTTATAAACACAACATTTAAGCACTCGGTTACTGTTAACGAAAAACTATAACCAATGGTTGTGAGAATGGAAAAACAATTTTTTTGTATTAAAACTTTGCTCTATTCAACAGTTTTAGTTTTCAAGGAAAGAAATAGGAAATATGACTTTTGGAGTGTATTCGGAGAAAAGAGTAAGGGATAATCGAACATTGATCTTAAACAAAATTTTGATTACTTACAATTTTTATTTAAAATCGGAGCACTATCGTTGGTTCCATCAGCAAAATGCCCTTCCCAAAACCATTTTATTTTTTTACTGATGATAAATGGAGTGCCTGCCAAATCGATGCGGAAATTACCCCGCGGTGGGCATTTTTTAGTGGATGCAAAGTAATCACCAGCAGTTCCATATCTGAAAAAAAAGTGATCAGAAATTGACATGAATGGGTAGGAAGTGTGATTCAATGGGAACTTTTCAAATAAATGAGATTTCAGAAAAGTAGATCGAATGAGTAATGAAACTCACTGTATAACATTTTTGTGAACTTAATTACAAATCATAACGATTTCCTTTCGAATAGTTCCCTTGAAAATTCATTGACCAATGAAGACATTGCTCACATACATGGAAACTATGGCGGCATTTTCCCCTGACGCTGCCTTCAATTAGTGTGTCATATGTTCTCAGCAGTTCTCGACCACAGAAGAGGGTTTTTAGTTTTAAGAAAAGGAAATAGTCACAGGGACCCAGACCAGTTGTAATACTACAAGAACATTTTTTGGTACTAAAATATTCCTATATTTGCTTAAATCTACATTTTATTGTACCTCAAATGCTAGAAACCATTTTTGTTATCATATTTACGTACTTTAGGAGTATTTAGAAGTAATTGTTGTGATCTGGACAATTTCAATTCTCTCTTGGAATTCTAGTTTAGCGACTTTCTGGGAGACTGTTCCAACTGCACCGACTATGATTGGCATTACTATGATCACCATTATCATAATTATATTATTATCATAATTAGTGAGTTTCTCACACCAGTTTTCGCTGATGTCATTTTTACTGGAGTCTGAATGAGAACAAGTCTCCAGGACCTTTCCAAGTATCCTTGCTGATCTCAATGCTATAGTCTCGATGGGCTCGATTATTTTTCTGATCTCCAGTTTTTTCAGTCACTATTCCAGAGCTTTAAGGACTGTTTCTAGCGCATCATCGACAATTGGTATCACCGTCCCATAGCTTTTTCAGCTCTCTGGCAAGATTCAGGTATTTCGCTTTCTTTTCGATTTCTTTTATTTTCATTCCACTGGAACGGAAAATCGACTAAGCCATTTCAAATTGTCGACTAGTTTTTCTTTCATCTTAATCTTATTTGCTTGCAATTGTAGCCGTCATTAAACAGAGTAGATCTGACTTGAAGAACATTTACTTTCAAGTTTTGCTTGAAAATTATCCTTTACATTCCGACAATGTTTATTGACAACCCAGAGAAATTAGTTTAAGAGGAAATTGAAAGGAATGAATTCAGCTTACACAAATCAAATCTAAATATTGATTTAAGGAGTGGTCTGGTTTCTTTAGTTAATGGCAAATCAACCTTCATGTGTTATTTAATGCCAAGGTCATTCTTGTTGAAGATCAGCAGTGGTACTATTTATTTAAGGGTGGGGTAATAGTCTGAAAGTGAACGTAATAGGTTGACTGGAGTTTGAACTCGCTTACTACGATATTATCGTCCAATACGTTAGCCACTTAATTCAAGGAAGGGTATCATCTTCGTATATAAAGCTCAGAACAAAATATCATTATAAAAATCTATCTATCAATCAACCAAATTCTCATTGTGTTGGTAAGCATGTAAGTATAAAGCAGCTAAAAAACGACACGTCATATCCAGATTTTCATTAGAGTAATACACTAAAAATCTTCAAAGTAAGTCAATTTTTATCATTAAAGGTTTTCGGACTATAGTTCTCATCTTTTTTGTTATTTCCACAACATTCCGGCCGATATGTCCTCCGGCCTTCTTCAGGTGTTTGTCGCACTCGGGAACCCACACAGAACTTCGAAGTAGATCCTTTATTGAAACCCCGGAGGTCGCTTGTTTTGATTCCGTTAGCCATAACTGGATACAAGTGTTAAGTATTTCTGTATTGCTGCTAGTTTGTAGTCAGGATTGAACCTTTAGAAGCTTAGGGAACCAATGCCTATAACCGTTACGCTATGTGTCTTACTGGACAGTTTAGAATGAATTTTTGGGATTTATAAACTTAATGTTCTTACATGATTAGGATTACTACAATTATGTATGATTTTTTTTACCTGTGCACATATTCAGATTTCTTTTTTGGCCGAAACGTTGTGGAAATAAAAATAAAAATAATCAAGCTTCGTCTCAGAAATTCAGACTACTAGTAAGTCAATTTCAAGCTCAATTTGCTACTGAATGATATTTTTTATGTGATTTTAATGAAATTCTTGATATAAGGGAGATAATTCTGAACTGTTAATAAGTATCATCCATTTCTTCCTAAATAGATGTATTAATACACTCAAGAGTAGCGGTCTAAACGAGAACCCAATCAGTTCGCAACTCGTCTCGTTAAAAAAGAAAAAAAAAAAAAAAAAAAGAAAAAAAAAAAAAAGAAAAAAAAAAAAGAAGAAAAACAATGCAAACTAGAATATTCTTTTTTCACGAGTAAATAGTAAATATTGCGTTATTACTTGACGTGATTCAGTCCAATTTTCCTGGCAAACGTAAAATCATCCAAAACAATTCCATTTGTTCCTGGGTCAAATCGAACTTTATCAAATTCAGATTTTCCTGATATGTTATACGTTTTGACGGGTTTCCAATCATTACAGCCATTCGGCACCCCTAAAGAATAAAATCAAAATTCCTATTTTTAGGCAGAGCGAAATAAATTGAAATAAATTTGAAAAAAAAGAAAGAACATGCTGGACAATCAAAATATTGAGATGGAAAACATAAAAAAAAAAAAGACGCAAAAAAAAAAAATTACCCAAATAAAACAAACTAACAAACAACCCCCCCAAAAAAAATACAAAATAAAAAATCTTTAAAAATGATAATGGTAATGTTTCAGTACAAAATTTTTGACATAATATTAGAATGATACTTCGTAAAAAAACAAAATAAGAATTATGTTTGCATTTATAAAGACCATTAATTATTTTATCTTAAACTCAATCAGATAGAGATATCTCATCTGGGTTTGACAAAAATGTATTCTAATGTATTCTTGATTAGTTAATTATTTGTCAATTGTGCGAAAGAAAAAACACTCAACCTTCCCTTCCCGCCAAAAAATTAAAAAAAAAACCCCAAAAAAAACAAAAAACAAACAACAAACAAACAAACAAAAAAAAAAAAAACAAAAACAAAAAACAAAAACAAAAAACAAAACAAAACAACAAAATCTCTTTGTCAGTTAAAAATATTTCTAGTATTCTTTCTGTTCATATTTCAGCCATTTTTATTTCTTTGATTTCAACTTAGCTTATTTTATATTTTCTGAATAAAAATATAAAAAGTTATTTCTTGCTGTTCGGTACAAAAGATATTAAATTTCAGAGAAAAAATCACTCACACTTTCTGGCTTTTATTCAAATAATTCCAAACATGTGTAATAGGAGTTTATTTCATCTTTACGTACAGCAAGATGTGCAAAAATATATATATATATTAATTAAAAATACAAGGTTTACTCTAACCCAGATAATTGGAATTATTCACTAATTATTTACTGATCATAACTTCGGGGAAAAAAAAAAAAAACAAACTATGGTCGTTTTCCCAAATCTTGGTAGATTAAAAAAAGGCTTGTTTTTATGATCTCGAATAAAAAATATTTTGAATTTTGTGTAAACAAGTTTCATTTTCGACTGAATTTCCATCAACAGTTGCAGACAAAAGAAGAAAAAAAAGACACCTCAGATATCTTATCAATTCTTCGATGATAACTTTATTCTAATGTGTGATGATCTGTTAAAAAATGTTCACTATTTTAATTTGTTGAAAGTTTGGCCAATAATGATTGGTCTTTTAGTAACGTTTGACCACATTTAAAATGTGATTAACACTCATAAACATGTGTTTTAGGATCCTTTTTTAAAAAAGATTCTTAAAGTATTACAACAATTTTAACAACAATTTTCTCAAATGGAAACAAAGTTTCAAGCACAGTCTTCTTTTTTTTTTAATCAGCCATCAAGAAAATCATAAGTTTGCAAACACCGCTAGAAAAGAAATCAGTCAACCGAAAAGCACACTTCACTGGAGACTGGCGCAGAATCGAATTGACTTGTGTTATTTTATAATACGATGTACAACTACATACAGTTTGCACGATACATTAGAATTCTGATTGTTTTTCGAAATTACCCCGTGCTTAGTTAAACAGGATCATTTCTCTTAAATTAAAAGTTTCTTTTTGGTCTTAATATACAGCCAGTACAACTGATGCTCAACGTGCTGTTATTTCTCAAAAATCAATGATACGCGTTTAAATAATCCCCAACCCCACCCAGAAAAATTTTCAAAGAAAGTTGTTATTGAACTGAGTTTGGCACAAGGGTATAGATAGTGAGGATTAAACAACGAAGATTAGCTTTTTAACCCTTATACTACGACAAACAAGCGTTATAGATATCAAATTCAGCATAATCTAACACAAGGCCAAATAGTCTTTTGTGAGCAATGAACTCATTTGTTATCGAGTGTAAAGCAGCCAATGAATATTTGGGAATATATTGCAAACTATTGTTATAGAGAACAAAGTAGCCAATTAAAACAGAATTTAAAAAGTTGTTATATACTTAGTTTAGCGCAAGGGCAGAAGTAAGAAGCACCCAGTGAGAATCGAACTCACAAGCAATAATCCGCTTGGCTTGCTCGCTAACTCGTGGCGTAACGGTTATCTTCATTGGAAATGGACTCAGCGACCTGTGTTCCAATCCTGGATCAGGCTGTTTGCATTTCACATAGCTCTATTTGCTCTTTGGTCTCCCTAGCTATGGGTAAATAAGTAGGGCAGACTAAGGTCTTTAACCTTGATATAGCAACCTATCTAGGAGAAGGAAAACTATGAATTCAAATCAGTTGTACTCTGTTTGAAAATTGACCTTGTGTCATATCCTGCTTGTAGCGAAGTGTTGCACCATGTGAGAATCCTTATCATTTACTGCCTAAGCCTAGTAAATGATAAGGATTCTCAAGCGGTGCAACCCTTCATACTTCAGAATTTGCCTATGTCTGAAATATGAAGCACCCAGTGAAAATCAAACTCAGCTTGTCATCTAGGGCTGTTAAATTACAAAAAACTTACCTTTATTCGCATAAATCATTGCATAATTTTTTGATTTTCCTTCCGGTAAGTTCAGGTATTCTTTGGGTTCTTCCGTGTCCATCCCTTCAAAAAAAAAAAAAAAAAAAAAAAAAAAAAAAACGAAAAAGAAACGAAGAAAATACTGAATGAAATTGTAAGTTTGGTCCCTACTGCCGCTATTATTCCATTTTTATACTTCACCAAAACTTTGAAATCTTATTTTTTACACATTTGCTTTAAAAAGGAATTGGCGTCGAACCATCCCGAGGGGTAAATAATCCTTTCATCTTTAACTCGCTGTTTAAGGGAGTTTTTCATAATCTTTCCCATAACTTATTTTTTTCATTTTTAATTTGGCTACTAAACAATTTTGCTTTTTTGATGGTTGGTGTTACGGCATGTAAACACTTGTGGCCAAATCAACTTAACGATGGTGGCCTCCAATTATATACAATACAAAAAGTCATTTTAAACAACTAAACACGTCAGATAAAATATTAGAGCTAAACAAATACTCCCAGTCAGTTATGACAATAAAAAGGTGACTCCATACTTTTAAGAGTATATATACATACATATATATGAGCATATTTTCTCTTCAAAACCCCCAACAATCGGTCACATTTAGATAACAAATCTATTTCCATCCTGTTAAAAAGCATTGATATAAATCAATGCTCTAAAAAAATTAACAAGACTTCTTCTGATCAAACAAGAAAATGTATTAAAATAATTTTTTTCACATTCACAACCCGACGAGGAAAAAAAATTATTTCTCCTATATGATAAAGTAAGCCTTAAACTTCAAGTAACAATTAATATCAAATTATTATGGCATGTGAAACAACATCCGGTTTCATTATACTTCAAATTTAACAGAAAAAAATTACAGCTAAATAATACATGTCAAAAATCCAAAAATACGATATTGTGTCTGTATATATATATATATATATATATATATATATATATATATATATATATATATATATATATATATATATTCAGATGTATCTAATTTTAGTACATCAATTTTTATTAAAATGAACTAAAAATTCTAAAACTAATGTTATTTTCGGTAAAATCACCCCCCCCACCGAAATTACAATAATAGAGTAAAAATCACTAATATCAATTAAATTCCGAATTCATTTGCCAATTTAATAAATCATGGTTATTTATTTTTTGTTTATTTATTTATTCACTTATTTTTGAAAATAGTCTGAATATATTTTTATGCCTGCATCAAGGAATTAAATCACATCTCTGATTTAATAGGTTCCCAGGATCAAAGTATAACATAATTTGTATCTTTTTTTTCAGACACAAATTACATCTACCATCAAAGCAGCTCGGAGTAGTAGATCTTTTCAATATTTTCCATTGAATTTTTGGAGTTAAACCCATATTTTTCAAGTTCAAAAAACGTTCAAAAAGCTGTTTGATTTTTCGAGCGTTCATGAGAGAACGAATGAATATGATTATTATAATCCTAACTTCCATCTAACCGACGAAATTCGAATATAAATTTTTATATCTTTTACATTTTCCTTTGTGAAAATAGTAGCTTTTCAAATTACATATACCATTCATATGACAATCAATTTTAGATTTGCAATTACAATTATTATTATTTTTACTATTATTACTACTACTAATATTGTTATTATTATTTTCAAATTGGTCATAATATTTCTAATTACTTCTGTATTATGAATGTTAATTATCTTAAAAAGACTATTTGAGCAGGAATCCTATTAAATACTTTATGTAATATATTATACTGATTAAAGTGTTTATCTATTATATATATATATATATATATATATATATATATATATATATATATATATATATATATATATACTGTGAAATAATTCCTACACAGGCCATTCGCGCGGCCTTGTAGGAATTATTTTCTTACTATTAGCTCTATCTCATATATTGAGCACTTTATTACGTTTTGGCTGAGGCAATTCTGTCGGTGTTTTTTCTTTTGACTAGACATGCGTGCTGCTTGATTATTTTCAAGTATATATATATATATATATATATATATATATATATATATATATATATATATATATATATATATATATATATATATATATATATGATAAAGGTGTTGAAAATATAGGAGTGATCTAGTCATAAAATATATATATTATTCAATTTATTAATTTCGCTGTTAGACACACTTGGCACAGTTGCTCATATTTCTTCAAACCTTAAATCAAAATTATTAAAAAATATCTTTTGTTTGAAATGTTTCTATGTAATAAGGTTAAAGCATCTATAACGCATTTCCAACTGGTCCTTTTTGAATCATTTCTTCTTTTATTTGGAAATTATTCAGTATCAATGATTGATGTAATTTTCTTTCTTCCAGCTACTGACGTTAACAAAGTTTCATGTTAATTAAATGAACATGAGAAATGAGGAGATTATAACAACGTCATCTATTTCAAATCATGATTGTTTTTTTATTTTTGATTTGTTTTGTTATTTTTGTTTCCCTTTTTTTTTCTTCTTTTTTTCTACTTTTTGTTTTGGGAAGTATTAACGATGTCAGAGTGTTCGAGTTGTAGACCGTAGCGTTTAGTCCTGGGATTCTATTGGATTGGACGAAGGGAAGAGAAAAATACTGAGCAACGTCTAAAAGCGATTAAACGCAACAGACACCCGAGAAAGATCAAATTGAAATGTTGATAAAATTACAAAAAAGTATATGTTAAAATTTTGGAATTAGCACTTAAACAAAGGGGATTTGGTTTTTATTTAGTTGTAAATGAACTAATAACATAAATAATAAAATGTACCTTAATCTAACGAAATTAAATTTTTCAAATGAATGACATAATTTGTTCCAAGCCAAGTAGAGGAAAGTAGTATGGAATAAATCAACGTTGAGAAAAAATTAAGTTAGAATTATGTATATTTTATGAAGCTAGAATATTCAGCTATTAAAGTAAAAATGTTTTGCATCTTTTCTGTTATTAGTTTATGACTGAATAAAAAACCAAAGAGAATATCGTAAATTCCATCATTTATGCCAGAGGTATTAAAAACTCAACTAAATTGGGGGGTAAACTCTAGGCTGATATTCTTTCAGAGTCTAATGGAATTGTTAAATAAAAAATTTAAATGAATATCCACTTAGTGTACTAATTCGATATTTTTTAGCAGGGGTAGTAAAAATATACATATGAAATAGTTTATTTTAAAAAAAAAGAAGAAAATTCCACATTGATTCAAAATTCTAATAGAAAGAAAGAAAAAAAGCGACCTAATGTGGAGGTTTTTCATAAACTATTAGTTGGAGTGTCAAGTGGAGTAATTCCTCTTAATGAGTGCCCGTCTCCTCTCCAAGTAACGTGGTACAAGTTGTCTTGGGTAACGTGGTACAAAGAGCAAGGAGTAATCTCTGACATGATTTATTAGATCTACTGTTCCGTTTAATTGAACAGCTGTAAAATTAAAAATAAAAATCATTGGCGTCTTATTGAAGCAACGTGCTTCAATAAGGCGCCAATAATTCAATAAATTAACCACCTGTGACAGTTTTTTAAGGTTCGTGTACTGACACAAAAGGTTTAAATTATGTCACTCATTTTATCATCAACATTATAACAAACTCAAAAAATATTTTTAGAACTATTTTCCCTTTGTCCTGTCACGTAGCCTGTTCAAAAGTTCATTCTAAATTGATAACTCCTTCAAATCATTTTCAAGTGACCGACTGCTTCGATTATCGCCACGGACAGTCCCATGGTTGTCTTTAGACTTTATCATTAACGCGCGATAATTTTTCAAAATTTGGAGGTTTCAGAGTGCAGAAAAGATGAAAGGTTTTGACTCATAAGTGAACATTATCTTTGTTCGAGGAGAGGGAAGGAGGAGAAGGGCAAGGAGGAGGGCAAGGAGGAGCAGTTGAAAAATAAGCCAAATTTTCCAGTAATCTTGTGGATAAAGTGTATGGCGTTCTCGTGGTTTCAGAAATAAACAAATAATCAGAAAATCCTTACAGATATTTTCTTTCATTGTTAATTTGAGCATTTTTCATCGTAATTTCTATCCATTCGACTTCTTAGTAAGTGGCAAAAGAAATTAAAAAAAAAGAAAAAGCCATTAAAATCAAAAGAATGCCCACACTAGTCAAATCTAATGGTTAGCAATACATTCATGTAAAAATAAAAAGAAATAAAATATGTTCCTAATATTATAAGTATGATCGGGCCGTTGGTCTAATCAGTAGAGTGTTCGCCAATGGTCCGTGAGACCAGTGTTCAATTCCTGGGAGAGTCATACCTAAGACAAAACTCAAAAAATGGTACTTAATGCCTCCTTGCTTAACACTCAGCATTATAAGGTACGGATCAAGGGTAAAGTGGAGCAATCCAGAGAAAGGATTAGCGCCCACCACCCTACACCACGGTGTCGTAGCTATTGAAAAGGAAGCCTTCGAGTCCCTCTTGGCTAAGGTCACCAACTTTACTTTCTTACTTACTATTATAAGTATAAACAAAGAATACCGACAAATATGGCACAGAAAGACGTCTAGAATAGAATAAAGGTTGAGTTTGATTAAAAGATTTGATTTGAGCTTCTGCCAACCAATTGATATTTTCATAGTTAGAGCAGCTTGTGCGTTTATCAAGACTACGTAGACGTGAGTTCGAATCTCACCGAAAGCTTATTTTTTAATATATTCAACACGTGACGATTAATTTTTTGCTGAGTTATGGTAAAGAGCAACTAACCAGTCAAAACAAATAAATAGATAAAAGATCCTACAAATACTGCTAGCATAAAAAGAATAGCAGCAAATATGGCACTAAGAAGAACAGAGAATAGGATAAAGGTTAAGTTTAAAAGGTTGGATTTAGGCTTCTGCAAATCAATGGCTCTTTGTAGCTTAGCTGGTGCGTTTAATCAGGTTTTTCATGACAAAAGGGAAATTAGTTTGAATCTCAATGGGCACTTATTTTTTATTATTTTCAATTTGCCCTTCATTGTCATAGATGAATGATTTGAGTTGCAATAAAACAACAAAAACAAATAAAAAAATTAGACATGAAAATAAAAGAAAATTCTAGTAAAAATGTTTGTGAATTTTGTTTCATCTCAAAGACAAACGAAGTAAAAGATCCAAAACTGATGAGCGGTTGAAAAGGGGCGTTGCTAGGCAACATTTTATTTCCCATAATGCAATTGTATGCAATAAATGAATTTACCAGAGAAGATAAAAGTTGAAATAGATAAAATTTAAATAGATAAATAAATAAATAAACAAAAACAGCTGTTCGCTCGGCTTCGGTATGCATGTGCCATCTTCAGGATCAATTTTAACAACAACAAGACAACTATCAATCTGTTGTATTCTCTTCGTAGCGGCGGCCCAAACTGATGCTTTGAAAAGAGGCACTTCTAGGAGTTTCACCAAAAAACAAGCCAAAACCAAAAACAAAACGAAAAAGTTTTCATATCCGCTAGATATACCATCAGGGTCCGACGAAAAAAGAGAGAGAGAGAAAAAAAAGCAAAAAAAAAAAAAAAAAAAAAGCAAAAAAGCTAATGTATTTTCAACTCGTTAAACCGTTGCCTATAAAAAAATTTCCAAGCAAAGAAAACAGTTTTTTTCTTTTAAATGTCTATTTTTAGCCGGTATGCCTGATCATGGGAGTGTATTTGACACCTGTTCACCAGGCATGTTGGGGGTGGTGGTGAAAGAACTCACCTGACAAAATCCATCTATGGCTAAATAGTAGGGCAAAGTTGAATTATTATCCTTGGTACGGCATCCGGAAAACTTTGGAGTCAAACCAGCTGTACTCTACTTAAGATTTGGGCTTGTGTTGCACGTGAAAAGGAATTGAGTAAACACACACACAACATCCTAGCCAAAAATTTTGTTATGGAGATTTCATTTGACGCCTGTGCACCAGAAAGCTGAGAAGTTACAGCTCAGAAACTTGAATTTGCCCATTGTTTTATATTTACAATGAAACATTCAGATTTGAAGATGAAAGAACACTCAAGACAAAATACTGAGATTTGAAAAATAAATAAAGATAAGAATACTAGTCTGAGTAATTTATAATAATGTTTCTGTTTTACCTCAGAATTTTTCATAAATGATGCTTCTAAAAGAAAATCAAAAATGTTTGCATAAATGAATAAGAAAAGCTGAATTTGGTGTTAAAATGCTCTTTAATTTTAAGTGTAATTTTTTGTTCACTATCCAATCATTTTGAAACGCAAAATGAAAGGGAAGATATTGTAGCTGTAATATTTTTTAAAGAAATCTAAAAAAAATTTTTATACCGAAATTTAAAAAAGAATCTAATTATCAAGAGACTGAATAAAAGAAGTGAATTAAGGAAGTAACACAATTAGGAAGTGGATACGATACAATCAAGAATAATTTAGTGAAAAAACGTCTTAAGAACTTTTAGAGAAAACCTAAATCCAGATTGCTTTTCGTAAGGAAACGAAGGAATTTTAATTTTGATCAAAACTAACTGCTCAGTAAAAACATCGTTAGGATTCAATCACCCGAAGACAAGGCTAATAATAATACGGGTATTCAACCACCCAAAGACAATGGGCAAATAATAATAATACGGGTATTCAACCACCCGAGGACAATGGGCTAATAATGATATGGGTATTCAATCACCCGAGAACCCTATGCTATTAATAATATGAGTATTCGACCACCCAAAGACAATGGGCAAATCATGATACGGGTATTGAACCACCCGAGGACCCTATGCTATCAATAATATGAGTATTCGACTACCCGAAGACAATGGGCTTATAATGATAAGGGTATTCGACCACCCGAGGACCCTGGGCTATTAATAATATGGGTATTCGACCACCCAAGGACACTGGGCTAATAATAATATGGTTATTCGATCACCCGAGGACCCTGGGCTATTAATAATATGGGTATTCGACCACCCAAGGACGATGGGTTAAAATAATACGGATATTCAATCACCCGAGGACCCTGGGCTATTAATAATATGGGTATTCGACCACCCAAGGACGATGGGCTAAAATAATACGGATATTCAATCACCCGAGGACCATAGGCTTTTAATAATATGGGTATTCGACCACTCGAGGACACTGGGCTATTAATAATATGGTTATTCGACCACCCGAGGAAGATGGGCTAATAATAATACGGGTACCCACCCAGCTTTCAGTGTTAATCATTTCCACTTAAATATATGTTCTTAACTAACAGGATTTTTGGAACATGACCAAATTTTGAATGGAGTTCTTTAGGACATTTCATGACGTCATTAGTCGCACCAATCGGAGAATCTAACGAATTCTAAAATAGAAGAATTTAGTTTCTTTAAGGATTCATATATTTCTCTGTTTTTAAGAAAGTATATTCTTTTATTATTTTATTCAAAATTTAAAACCCAATTAGAAAACTTTCTATTTTTCTGCCAGGAAAAAAATTCTGCATATTTAACCAGTTTAGTTGATTATTAGTCAATCAAAAACATCTTTAAAAATCCTAATTTTTGTCCTGTGAAGTCGAATAATTTAATAGGTAAGTCTTAAATGTTCAAACTTATTTAGTGACGCTTAGTGAAGTTTATTTTTTGGTGGTTACTGGTTTCCTTTTCTTTGTTTCTTGGGAAGTTCTTGTTTCTTGGGTAAAACCGCGATTCCATTGTTGTTGTTGTTGTTGTTGTTGTTGTTGTTGTTCTTCTTCTTCTTCTTCTTCTTCTTCTTCTTCTTCTTCTTCTTCTTCTTCTTCTTCTTCTTCTTCTTCAAGGTATTGCTGAAGCAGCCTTTCAAAGTAGGCAAATTATGTCACCATGTCAAAAAAGCATTCAAACAGGCCACCATTAAACTTAGTAAAAATCAGAATTTACACTGATCCGATCATGCCTATCTCTGGAAGAAGTGGATTTATACTTTTCTCAACGCTAACTGTCCCGTTTGTTTTCATTTCGCTGATTCCATTGGCCGTGACGTCAACCATTAACTCACGTGTTCTATCAAGAACTATTGACATATGTCAAAAATGTAATATTTGCTTGAGGCAGAATTTTTTTCATTTAGAACATTTTTACTAATATACTACTGGTTTGTTGTTTGTTTCCTGGCCTCTTGGGCGCCCCCTTTGGGGGGTGCCGACGGGACCGAAGGTATTTTTGGATTTTACCTGACGCGTGTGGGCTGCGGCCCTGCGTCCGGACCCACTTTTAAAAAAGGGCCTTGTGCCATACTTGTCCGGTGGTGGGACGGAGAATAAATAAAGAACATTTTGTTGTGTGAGAGAAAAACATTGTTATTGGAGTCTCTAAAACTTTAAGATTCCACACCCGGCGTTTGAACTCACAACAATAAAATTTTCGTTTTAATTCGACAAGGAAACTTTATTCCAATTCAATTGCATATTTTTAAAAAGATCTTTGTGAGGACGTTTATGAAGTGGAGTTAAGGGAGGTCACTGCAGGACAAGTGGTAGCATATCTGATTATGATATCATCATAATAAATGAAGTAATCGTAGAGAGATAATTGTTATTAGTTGAAATATTATAAAGAAAATAATGATTTCGGAAAGTAAGTTTTATGAGGGGCATTAACCAAAACGTACAGACACATATACATCTTGACAGATCAGGAAGAAGGGAATGAAATCTTTTTAAAGTAACCGAATTATAATCAAAATAAAATCGGTATTTTCTTTTTTCTCTTCTTAAAACAGTTCAAGAAATATTTTGGCATTGAAAGGCTTAATTGAAGTCAGATGCAACATTAAAATACACGCCATAAAAAATAAAAGGTCAAAAAGTATTTTTCTCGCAAGGAATTCCCCACAATCTTATAGTCTTTATAGTTTTCGAACTGACTATCTACATCTACTCAGGTTAAATTGGAGCAACAATATATAGCTATGTACTGAGTCTGAAGCATATTGACCATTGTGGGCAACAAGGGGGTCATCGAATATATTGTGTAAGTAATCATCTGTCAGCTGATCTCGCCAACTAATTTCATCGAGGTGAAGTACCTACCAAGATTTACTAAGGTAAGCATCGTCTGGCACAAGGCTAAGATTGTGAAACATTGGCGACTGAATTAACTGGTTTCGTAATGGTTTAAAAACCGGACATACTTCGTCCTAGGAATCACACTAAACTGCGTGCGATGGTGAGGCTCTGATTCTGAAGGTTTCATGGTTTTAGGAGTCATCGCTTTGCTGTCATTACTTCCTGGTTCACTTTGAACTGAGATAGTTTTACTTCTCATGTCTCCATCTATTGATCTGCTTGAGATAATGTTTAAAATTACATTTATTTATTGAAGCCACGTTTAGCGTAATGATTATTGTCATTGGAAATGGAATTGGGGACCTGAGTTGAAAGGCTATTTGCATTTCACTTGATGCTATAACCTTTCAGAAAGGCATAAATCCATCTATTCTTCATCCATCCATGGATAAATAGTAGGGTAGACTGATTTTTCTTGGTTCCGTTGCCCATTTAGGAGAAGGAAAACTCCGAATTCAAACTAGCTTTTTTCTGTTTAAAAATTTACCATGTGTCACATGCTGCGGAGAGTCCCTATGATGTAATGATTAAAGTGCTGGACTGCAGCCTCGAAGGAAGCGAGTTCAAACTCTTGTCGGGCTGTTATGTACTTTTTCGGGAAAGGTAGAAACATTAATGTGACTTTGGCATTGAATACACACAAAGGTTCATATGCCACTAAAAACAAAAAAATGTCACATCCAGTCCGCGGTGGAGTGGGTGGATAAATACAAAAATGTATAAATTAATATACTGACACCGACAAAAGAGATATTGTAACTAAATATAAAATGTTTATTTGTGACGATATGAAAGAATTACTAAAAATTAAGAACTGAAACAATCATAACAGACAAATTATCATATCAGTTGGAATACATCATCATCACTTCCTAGAATTATATTTATCTTTAAATAATTATAATAGAAAGTCTTGGCATAAAAATAAACAAAACAAACAATAAACAAATCTTCAAAACTACACCAACATACATGCGTATTTGTGGGTCTGTGATTTGTTTCAGTGATTCAGACATTGAACGGTTAATATTCTAGTGGTGATTGGGACAACTCGGATAAAAAGCATTTGTTTTG
Organism: Sepioteuthis lessoniana; assembly: GCA_963585895.1. NCBI lineage: Eukaryota > Metazoa > Mollusca > Cephalopoda > Myopsida > Loliginidae > Sepioteuthis > Sepioteuthis lessoniana. The sequence goes on along the minus strand of OY757939.1, from coordinate 69,795,452 downwards.
AAAAATGCAAGAGGTAAAGAGAAAATATAATTTGATTTTTTGTTGAATGGTCGGTTGACAAGTATTAACAGTACAAACCTGTATGGGCATAGAATCAGGCAAAGTGTATTTAGAAAAAAAAAAAAAAAAAGACGGTTCAATGTAAAAATTCTTTTATTTTCTACATTGTTCATATTGTAAATTATGATCCTGAGTAATATTGATGATCTAGTGTCACCTCCTCTCTCTCTTTCTCTCTCTCTCTCTCTCTCTCTCTCTCTCTCTCTATATATATATATATATATATATATATATATATACTTCTTATTAAGCAATAATGGTTTTTGGAAGTAATGCCTTTCAACGAAGATTGATAGAATAGAAATTCAACTACCAACTTACCTTTACAATAAACACTCACAGCAACACCATTTGATAATTCAATTGAATAAGATCCATCAACTGCAGAACTGTCCCGCAGTTCATAACAACTTTTGTAAATTTTCGCGTCTGTCATTGTAGAAGTAAGGAGAAGACAAAATGCAACAAAAAGAAGCCATTTTATGGCAAATGTTCGAAGCAAACACTTCATAGTCGATGGTTTCATAGAAACTGTTCTCTAAGATCATTCACCTGGAATTATATAGTCGAGATATTATTGTTCACTTTTGTACCATACACAATGAGATAAAAAAAAAAAAGTTCATTTTAGCCTTGTTCCTCTTTGAACCTGATGAACTTACTTAACTACTCAATCAGCTTTGTTATCATCATTTTGTTTGGTCTTTCCTAATTGTCGATAGATTTTGCTACATAGATTATTTAAGTACCAAGGTCGAACATTGTCCGGATGTCCAAGTAATAAAAATATTTAAGAAAAACGATTTCATATGGATCAATGTTTTATTGCTAAAATATTTGAGCTCAAAATATTGTTCTATTAGTACACCCTGTTGAATAGTTTCTTTACACCGGAAATTAAAAAAAACAACAACTTTAGATTCTTTATAGAGGTTTTAGCATTAAATGTTAAGACGATAACATTTTGGGCTATGATGCAGAATAGAAAAACTAGTAAGATAATTTGATTCTTTGAAATAGAATTTTGATGGAATTGGTGTCCAGAGAAACAGATTTTTATTTTTATTATTAAAAAAAATCTCCTACAGACAATAGTTGAATATTTTGTGCCAAGAAAGTCGGAGGTGTAAAACTAAAATGTAAGATAAGAGATAAAAATACACAAGCAGGATGTGAGACAAAGTTGATTTTTAAATGGAGTAAATCTGGTTTGAATTCACAATTTTCTTTCTCCTAGATTAGTTTCCATAGCAAGGTTAAGGAGGCAAGTCTGCTTTATTATTTGCCCATATCTGGGATGGAGGTTGTTGGATTAATCTCAGTCTCAATGGTACCAAAACTATAAAAAAAAAAAATACCTCTATATTGCCAATGAATATCACTATATGAAAAACTAACAGCCTCGTTCGATTTGAACTTCGATCATCAGGTTCATTTTCGAAGAAAATTCTATAAGTGACTCTAGCCAAATGTTCTGATAGTATTATATTCCATGAGAGATTATAAAATCCCAGGCTTTGCTCCCCTTTTTTTTTAAAAAGAAAAATAACTTTTTATGCAAAAATTTGTTAGAGTTATACTTATTTATGGGCGATACACTAATACTTAATAATATCCATTTTGATTGCATAATATTCCACGATATAAAATCTTCGTATTTTTTAGTGTTACGAAGGGTTGCTTCGTGTTTCTTTGGTTGTCGTTCTCTCTACTCTTAGGGTGTTTATACATACTATGTAACTTATATAAACAATGTACCTTTTATAGACTATGTATCTTATATAGACTATGTACCTTATATAGACTATATGCCTTATATAGAACATATACCTTATATAAACTCTGTACGTTATCTAGACAACGTGCCTTAACCATGCTAAGTAGGCAATTTAAATATCATGAAAAAAAGCCTATTGTGCCCCTGGTTTTTTATGCTTCTTTTTCTTAGTTTATTATCAAGGTTTCCTTGTTCTATATCTCTCCATATGGTATTTCTTTCTCCGGCAAATTTTGACCTATATCGTAATCAGGGCTGTCTTCATACATCGGCTGTTTTTCAGAGGTTTCAAAATCATATTGTCTCTTTCGTCTTCAGACTGTTTATTCTTCAAAGGTAGGTTTCGTTTTTGTTTAGCACTATCAATATTTGAAGTAACCGTGGAAATTTTTTCGTCATTTTCCTCTTTGTATTCGAATCGTAGCCTTATTTGATTTTTATGGGCTACTCGTATGCTATTCCCATATATTTTCTTATAACAATTGTGTTGGGTTCTTTTTTGTATTAGAAAATTGCTCTTTTTGGAAAATGGCTCCTTTTTCTTTTGTACCATTTTGTCATTTGTAGAATGATATTGAGCTCATTCGATTTCCCATTAAGTCAGATAGACTCTCTACCCTTCCTGTATATGGTATGGTGCTGTATTTATCCTACGCCCCACCAACGTACGAATATGGCACAAGGCCGTTTTAAGGTGGTTCCTGTCGCAGGGCCGAAGCCCAACGCGATAGGCAGTTCCAAAAAATATATGGTATGGTGCGGTAACTTAAAAACAATTTCGCTAGAGATCTTTTCTTTCTGTTGCAAACATGATTTTAAGCCTATTTGCATGGTTTCTATTATTTCATTCGATCAAAAATGATAAGCTATCATGTAAGGTGTACATTCTATTTTTCTTAGTAACGAATTGAGTCCTTCGTCGCAAAATTCTGGGACCTTGTCAAACACCAGTGATTTTGGTATAACTTTTCTGGAGAATATGACTCGTAAAATTTGTTAAACAATAGAACTTCTGTCACGCACACGAATTACTTCTGGAAAGTCTTAGGAAGAGTCTAGTAATATTGATTCGTGCCCTATCCTACTGATGGACACGTGATCTATGTGAACACGATTTCATGGTTCTAACTCTTTTGGGCCAGGAATGTAATTTACTTTGCATAAAGTCTCGTTTTACATTCTGAACATCTTTTGACATATTCCTTCAGTTCTTGGAATATTCCGTTACCATACTCCTTACTTTAGCTTTTTTTTGTTTGGCCGTTATTTTATAGTATACACTTTTTATCATAAATTTTCTTTGTTGGTTGGTTGGTTGGTTGTTTGGGTTTTATAGCATATCAACCTTTGTAGGTTATTTAACACCAAATCCATTTTTATGCAAAAAGTCAGTTCTTTTTCAAATAATTCAGTTTAGCATGAGTACTGTTGTGAGACCAAAACATACCTGCATCATGGACTCTTTCAGCTCTATATTACTAGCGTAGTTATATCCTTTGTAACTTTTGTTACTATATCTTTCTTACTTCTAAACTGTGTTCCGTGTTTTCCTTCTGTGTACTGACTTTGGGTCCATATCAAGTACACAGTTTAATGGTCAATAAGTACAGTTTATGAAAATAGTTCTATTTCAAACAATTCTGTTTAGGATAAGTACACAGTTTAAATGTAAGTACAGCTTAATTTTGAAAAACTTTTCTATTTCAAGCTATTCAGTTTAGTCAAGCAGTTCTAAGTCAGCTAATTCAGTTTAGTATAAGTACAGATTTTGCTTACATAGTTAAATGTCAAAACAGTTCTATATTAAACAAACCAGTTTAGTGTAAGTACAGTTTCAATGTCAAAAAACAGTTCCATTTCAAGACTTAGTATCACACCGCACAGCCAACAAGCGAACCGGGGGTGTCCTCGTGGTGTAATGGTTAAAGCGATTGACTGCGGAATCGTAGCACGCGAGTTCGTACTCCAGTCGCCCTATTACGTTCACTTTCGGGCAAATACCCTTGGGAAAGGTATGAACCCCCTTATCCTCCCAGCTATGGGTTAAATAGTACCACTACTGTTCTTCTAGGAGAATGGCAATGACTTTGCCATTAAATAACCTAAAAAGAGTTGATATGTCATTAAACAAAGTAACCAAGCGAACCACAATTTTCTTTGTGCTTCTGGAGGTAACCTCAAATGGCCATTACAAACTACTCCGTTCTCGAGTGTCAATTTGTGTCTTATTAATTTGTGTGGTCTTTCTGTCCTCGAACAATCACTCCATTTATTTTTTTTTTCTTATTCTTCATCTTATGCTATTTCGTACTCGTAGTTTCTGTGCCTCATATTTGGAGGAGGTAACCTTTACTTCATAGTTTTTTTTAACATATCTGTTTCATCCATATTTACTGCCTTTGTTGAATTAATACGAAGTACCTCATTTTCAAAAAGTCCTTTTGCAATCTGCATCAATAATAGATATCAATTTTGTTTTTAAATTCGAGGCAAACCTTTTACGTTTTTATGACAGATCAACCGAATTTGTCTTGTTGATGGTTCTTACATGATTTTCGGTTGTCTATACACTCTCCCAAATTACTAGGGATCTTTTTGTTTCAATCTTGTTAAAATTTTTCCTTCATTTTTCTTTTAAAATCTGCACAATGCTCGAAAATAAACCTTTTTTAGGCTGTTCTTACCCATCTTTTCAAATGCCGGACATTTCTCCTTCTTTATTTCATATTCATGTCCAAAGATCAGGCATTTTCTTACTGTTTTCTTGATCATGTTTGTGTCAGCAACTGCTGAATCCGTTCGATTTTTACTCTCGTTAAATTGTTAAATTGTTCTCTTAATTCGGAAGGAAATCAATGAAAGCATTCAAGGAATGTTTGCATTGATTTCAATACGAATTAATATTGATTGCAATAAGAATTGATATTGATTTTAATAAAAATTAATATTTCTTAGTCGTAATTGTTCCGGAAATTTGAGGCGATGTATTGTACATTCAGTCAAGTCAACTCATCTGAATTCATTCAGTTTTTCAGTTTGACTTTCTTTTCCAATTTCTTAAAACTCACAATATCAAGACGTATTTTTTAGACGATGCAAAAATTTTCTTATAGTTTATTTAGCTTCCTATCTCGTAACCAAGACTTTTGTATTTCCTGCAAGAATCCCTTGTCAGCTCACATATTTTTCTGTATTATCTGACGTAATTCGTCAAAAGTCAAATTTTCTAACTGAATAGTTGAAATTTTCTTTATTGCTTCATATCCAACTGGAGATAAAAAATCTGTAATTTCGTTTTCTCTTCCTTTTTATTTGCTGTCCTAATTTCTTAATCCTTGCTTTGAACATAAATGCTCTCAGTCATGCCCCCACAAATCAAGTTCTTCTACAGACAACGGTAATATGTATCACCATTTGTAACCAAGTATTGTTGGTGTTTTTTTTAGCTTGTCTTTCTCTCTATTCGTGTTTATTCCTTTCTTACCTCCCCTTTTACAACTGGATTGCTTATAGAAACTACGGACCTTAACTTCGTAAATTAGCCAATCTAAGAGGATCATTTAATAAGTTTCCAGACTTTTTTCGTATGGGCACTTTTATTGATAGTACACACATGAAACTCTAGTCACTTTCGAAGTATCTCCTCCGGCTACAATGCACTTATTGTACCGTTCATGGAAGTTCTCTAGCGTAAGCGAGTCAACGACCTTCGTCATAGCCTCTTTCATCTCCTCAATTGTCTCATAACGACAGCCTCTAAGCTTAGGGAATAAGCAAAAGTCACAGGGAGCAAGGTCTGGACTATAGGGAGGGTGACGAACTGTCTTGATGCCCATCTTGGTCAAATAGTCTGTGACAAGGATGGAGTTGTGTACTGGTGCATTGTCCTGGTGGAAATGCCACTAACCCGATTTGAAGAGTGCTGGCCTCTTCCGACGGAATCCCTTCCTGAACTCCCTTAAAACCTCAACATAGTAGCCCTAACCCTTTAGTCAATCAACTCTGGTGTATTGACTTCCTTACTCCCCCCACACCTCTCATCATCCGTGCCTTCGTTGAATCTCTTATGCCACTCAAAAACTGACGCTCGATTCATGCAATATGATCCAAAAGCAGTCTGAAGCATTCCATACGTTTCTGTGGCATTTTGTCCAAGTTTAAATGAGAATTTTATTGCATATCGTTCTTCTAAAGTGTCAGATTGCATTTTTGAAATTCACCCAAGGTGACAATCAAGCTTTAGTAGGGTATATTCCAATTGCTGCTGCAGCTGTTCATTTGAAGCTGAAATTTAAAAAAATTGGTCAGTCATCTCATAAGATGAATAGCAATAAGATACTGAATTTTCAAGAGTCTACGACAATTTTAAATGCCCATACGAAAAAGGTCTGGCAACTTATCGTATGCACCTCGTATGACTAAAAGAAACAATATGATTTTGAAACCTCCGAAGAACAGCCGATGTATGAAGACAACCCTGATTACGATATGGGTCAAAATTTCCCGGAGAAAGAAATACAATATGGAGGGATATAGAACAAAGAAACATTGATAATAAACTAAGAAAAAGAAGCATAAAAAACCAGGGGCACAATAGGCTTTGTTTTCAGGGAGATGTCATGATATTTAAATTGCCTACTTAGCATGGTTAAGGCACATTGTCTATATAACGTACAGAGTTTATATAAGGTATAAGGTTCTATATAAGGCATATAGTCTATATAAGATACGTAGTCTATATAAGGCATATAGTCTATATAAGGTACATAGTCTATATAAGATACATAGTCTATAAAAGGTACATTGTTTATATAAGTTACATAGTATGTATAAACACCTTAAGAGTAGAGAGAACGACAACCAAAGAAACACGAAGCAACCCTTCGTAACACTAAAAAATACGAAGATTTTATATCGTGGAATATTATGCAATCAAAATGGATATTATTAAGTATTAGTGTATCGCCCATAAATAAGTATAACTCTAACAAATTTTTGCATAAAAAGTTATTTTTCTTTTTAAAAAAAAAGGGGAGCAAAGCCTGGGATTTTATAATCTCTCATGGAATATAATACTATCAGAACATTTGGCTAGAGTCACTTATAGAATTTTCTTCGAAAATGAACCTGATGATCGAAGTTCAAATCGAACGAGGCTGTTAGTTTTTCATATAGTGATATTCATTGGCAATATAGAGGTATTTTTTTTTTTTTATAGTTTTGGTACCATTGAGACTGAGATTAATCCAACAACCTCCATCCCAGATATGGGCAAATAATAAAGCAGACTTGCCTCCTTAACCTTGCTATGGAAACTAATCTAGGAGAAAGAAAATTGTGAATTCAAACCAGATTTACTCCATTTAAAAATCAACTTTGTCTCACATCCTGCTTGTGTATTTTTATCTCTTATCTTACATTTTAGTTTTACACCTCCGACTTTCTTGGCACAAAATATTCAACTATTGTCTGTAGGAGATTTTTTTTAATAATAAAAATAAAAATCTGTTTCTCTGGACACCAATTCCATCAAAATTCTATTTCAAAGAATCAAATTATCTTACTAGTTTTTCTATTCTGCATCATAGCCCAAAATGTTATCGTCTTAACATTTAATGCTAAAACCTCTATAAAGAATCTAAAGTTGTTGTTTTTTTTAATTTCCGGTGTAAAGAAACTATTCAACAGGGTGTACTAATAGAACAATATTTTGAGCTCAAATATTTTAGCAATAAAACATTGATCCATATGAAATCGTTTTTCTTAAATATTTTTATTACTTGGACATCCGGACAATGTTCGACCTTGGTACTTAAATAATCTATGTAGCAAAATCTATCGACAATTAGGAAAGACCAAACAAAATGATGATAACAAAGCTGATTGAGTAGTTAAGTAAGTTCATCAGGTTCAAAGAGGAACAAGGCTAAAATGAACTTTTTTACCACAATCTTATTGCATATCGTTCTTCAAAATGTAAGATTGCATTTTTGAAATTCACCATCTGTGACAATCAGGCTTTAGTAGGATGTATTCTAATTCCTGCTGTAGCTGTTCATTTGAACTTGAAATCATAAAAATTCGTCAGTCATCTCATAAGATGTATAGCAACAATAATTTTAAATGTCCGTTCAAAAAAGCCTGGAAACTTATTAAATACACCATGTATTTATCAATACATTTTATTTTAGAAGAAAATTCAATCTCTATCAAAAAGTTGTTAGCGTCTACTTATTTACGAACGGTATATTATTTGAGGTCGCATTGTGATCGAGCAAATACAAATTTCCATTCATCTCTCTCAGGTTTAAATGTAATTTATTTTTACAAAACAAAAATGCTAAACAACCTTAAATAGAAAAACTTTACAATTTGTGCCCATCTGTAAATGACGGGAGATTCTGTTTCTTTTTGTTCCATTAGGTTGGATTCACCTTGTACTTTTTGGGAGTTTCACTTCAATATAAGTGCGTTTTCATGACACAAATATGCCAAACTTGATTCGTAGAAGGGGAATAGCTTTCTACATTACAACAAAAATTACCAGTTTATTCCAAAGAAATTCTCGTACGAGACTATGAATGTTGAAAATATTATTTGCCACATCATTGGCAGAGTCGAGGATGTCCTGTGCTTGGCAAGAAGTTAAATATCTAGAACAGGGTTTTTCAATGTAGTCGTCTGGTGGTGAATAAAATTTTGGCTGAGTAAATAGAAGCATAGGAGTTCACAAGGAGTGAATTTACAAGTTTGCATTCATAAAGAACAAAAATCACTGGATTATGCAGACTAGTTGCCAGATATCTTACGTCAATCAAAACGCTTGAATTGGTCTGATCGTCACAAGCGACTCATTCAGAATATTCGGCTCATTTAAATGAACGAACAATCTGGATGTAATTGAAAAGATCTGGGTCTCTTTGGCCTTGTTAACAACACGTATAATCTTATTTTCATGAAAGAAAACATTTAAAAACAATTCTATTTTAAATAGATTTTTTTAATTGAAATACTAAATTCTAACATACACGTTTTTTAATAATAGGTTATGAGATATTTCCAGAAAAAGAAGAAAGATTTTTTAAAATAACAAGAAAAAAATTAGTTTTGAAAAGGCAAATAATAAAAAACATAAATTAAAACCGAATGCCTGAAATTTTAATTCTTATCCCTAGTCAAAGATTCTTCATGAATGAAATCAAAATTAAATTATCATTAAAAGCCACGGAACGAATAAATCTTGAATGTTCACTAGTTAAGTTTCACTTTTGACAGATATGGTATGTGCTTGTTATAATATGATTCAATATTTCATTTATAATAACTGTTCTGTCATTTGTAAAAAAATAATTTTGAAACCGAAACCATTAAAAAAATCATCCCTTCTCATCATGGCTTACATCGAGGCTAAGGAAAAATGTCATCACTATTCAATGAATTTATTTTGGAGAGAATGGGAATTAGATTTTGTTACCATCAAGTAAAAAGTTTAAGAAAACCTGATCTCTAGTTTGGTATGTATGTATTCATATTAAATAATTACACTCATTCGTCAACATTTAAGCTTTCATATCAAATTGAAATAATTTTCAAACAGGCCTACTTGATAGATAGATGGGACTTAACGGAGCACTACCACTTAAGATCACAGTGGAACTGGGAGTAATAGCAACAAAAGAATTCTCAATGCTTTTCGGAACACCAAAACAGGATCCTTACCACTGGATGCAGTGTTGTGTCATCTTAAGAATATTTTTTGAAGATGGGATTTTCCCTCCTAGGAGAGAAAGTAGTCAACGTGTTGTGAGTCCCGTCGACCAGAATGAGTCTATTTTTGGGTGGGGTCTTACCCATCTGCAGGGGATAGAGTCAGCATATTGGAAGCCCCGTCGATAGGTTGAGTCTTTTTTATGGTGAGGTCTTACCCCGCTGCCTAGGATTCTGTCAGTGACACGTCGATAGAGTGGGTTTATTTTTGGGCGGGGTCTTACATCACTGTCGAGGATTCAGTCAATGTATTGTAAGCCACGTTAACAGTGTGCGTTTAATTTTGGGTGGGTCTAACCCCTCTGTAGGGGATAAAGGCAACATATTTTAAGGCTCACTCAGAGAGTGAGTTTATTTTCATGTGGGGTCTTGCTCATCTGCAGAGGATACATTCAGTGTATATAAACCCCGTCGATAGAGTGAGCCTTTTTTGAGTTGGGTCTTACCCATCTGCAAAGGATGTCGTCTGTTTGTTGTAAGCCCCATCGATAGTGTGAGTTTTCTTTTGGGTGGGTTTTACCCCTTAGCAGAAATACAGTCGGCGTATTGTAAACACCGTCGAAAGAGTGAGTCCATTTATAATGGGATCTTAACCCTCTGCAGTAGATAGAGTCAGCTTATTGGAAGCCCTGTTGACAGGTTGAGTTTATTTTCAGGTGGGGTCTTACCTCTCTGCAGAGGATATAGTCTGTGTATTGTAAGCCCCGTCGATAGAATAAGTTTATTTTTGGGTGCGATCTCACTCCTCTGAGAGGACGCTGTCAGTTTATTGTAACCCCGTCGTCAGAGTGAGTCCATCTCCACTGGAGATAGAGTGAATCTTGGGTGCAGTCTTACCCCTTTGCCGAGTATTCATCGGCGTGTTGTAAGCCACGTCGTTACAGTGAGTCTTTTTTGGGTGGGGTTTTGCTCCTCTGCAGAGAGTGCAGTCAATGTATTGTAAGCCCCATTGATAGAGTGAGTTTTTTTTTGGGGGGTGGCTTTACCCCTTAGCAGAGGATGCAGTCAGCCTGTTGTAAGCCCCATTGACAGAGTGGTTTTATTTTCGGAGTGGGTCTCACCCCTTTGCAGAGGATTCAATCAGCGTATTTTAAGTCTCGTCGACAGAGTGAGTTTATTTTTGGGGTGGGGCTCTTACCCCTCTGCCTAGGATTCAGTCAGCGTATTCTAGGCCCCAACAACCGAGTAAGTATTTTTTGGGGTAGGGTCTTACACCTCTGCAGAGGATGCAGTCAGTGTGTTGTAAGCCTTGTCGACAAAGTGATTCTATTTTTGGTTGGGTCTTACCCCTCAGCAGAGGGTTAGGGTTAGTTGGTTAGATCAACAGACATTACCGCTACTTCATAAGTTTGTTGGTTATATCTATTCAGCACTAAGAAACCGGTGGTAAAATTTGAAATCAGAATAAACGAATATCGAAGGTGAGGCATTTCAAACAATATATATATATATATATATATATATATATATATATATATCAAAATAGGAAGGTCCACGAAGAGATTTGTATTTTTTGAATTTATTCATTTTGTTCTTACATACGTGTTATATATGTGTATGTTTCCAGCTTGTTGGTTTTGTCAGAGAACATGTGTGTCACAAGGCCTTTTTGATAAGGTACTGAATGAAACTTGAACTTACTCTTGTTTCCAGTATAAATGACTTTTGATAGGTTAAACTGGTTTATATAAGGGTCGTTGTTCCTCTTTCCTGGAGTGTGTTTACTTTGGTCTGTTTTACCCGTCTTTGATATATTTATGGTTGTGTGTGTGTGTGTGTGTTGGCGTTGGAGTGGTTTTGGGTTTCACTGATATCTTTTTCTGTGTGTGTAAGTGTGTATCATGGGGAGTTTTGTGGTTTTAAATTTACTGGTACTTCTTTCTCCTTTTTTTGTATATGTATACATGTGTCTGGGGATGTGTGTGTGATTTGAATTATTTTCTTTCGTCTGAGAACATGTTTGGCATAAGGTCTACTTAATGGGTATTAAATCAGATTTTAATTTACTAGTGTTTGCAGTTTGAATGGTTTTTAATTACTTATGCTGTTTTATATATATATATATATATATATATATATATATATATATATATATATGTGTGTGTGTGTGTGTGTTTATTTCCGTTTGTGTGTGTGTATGGTTCATGTTTTATTTAACTTAGGTTTGAATTTATCTATAAAGTTTCTTTCCTTTATTTGGACCTACAACAACCATCTTTATATATATATATATATATATATATATATATATATATATATATATATATATATATATATATATTAAATAAAAAATACTATAAACTGGATTAATTTATCACGTAAGTTAAACAATTAAAAAATAAATAAATAACTTTTTACTCAGAACCGGGTAAAGGAGTCAAATATTGCGAGATTTTTTAAATCCGGAAAAAAACAAAAATCTTGACTTGCTAAATTTGTTTAGTATCAATCCTATAAATTTAACAGGATTTGCTGTGAAGTTGTGCCATTGTATTTATTTAAATGCTCTCCGTATCTTAAATCTTACATCTGAGATGTCACACTGAGCTGAGGTTTTTGTGAATATGGATAATACTGCATTTTCTAAGTTTTCGTTCTGAAAGTATTGAGACTGGCTTTATAATATTAAAAACTATCGACACAGACTTGTCTAAACGTGGTCTAGACGACTAGATATTATCCCTTCATTATTTAAGTTGTTCAGCTATTTAAACGATTTCATTTAATTTCTGAACTATAAATTCAAAACACTTTTTGATAAGATTTTGTTATTTATTTGGTTCCGAAGATTGTGTAGTTCGAAGACGTCAGTCAGTGTAACATTTGTTATTCAAAGGGAGATATTTGCGTCCACTCGATTATCGACTTTTCGGAAGGAGACACAAATTCCCAATGGCCGTATGAATTGATGGATATACCAGATTTCAACTGATCACTCTGTTGACTGGTCTTAGAATACGACAACTGATAGGGAAGACCTCATCCAAAGGGAGTGTTTTGAGTAAGACAAGAAACGGAATCTGCTGGTGAGGCTCTAGTGCCATTACTTCCAGCTATACTCTGTTAGGGTCCCACAGAAAATTATTCGGATTAAATAAGAATACTTGATACCATATAAAACTGTGTGGAAATTAATCTTATTAACACTAACTAATTGTATAACTATAATAATAATAATAATAGTTCCAAAGAATTATTATTATTATTATTATTATTATTATTATTATTATTATTATTATTTCTTGCGAGTTTTTTTATTGGAGGCTGAGAGACAGCAAATCTCCTCAGGTATCCAGAACTCTTCTAGACGATCTTAAGAATATTGTGGTGTGAATAAATTTTTCCTTTGTTCTCTAATTCTTCCTGTTTCTTTTCCATGTTTTTGGGGGACAGTTTCAAGCATATCAATTACAATTCTTATCACCGCCACCCTCATATTCCATATTTTTTTAGAGCTCTAGCAAAATATTTGTCTATCTTTTTACTTTCTTTTATTTTCCCTTGATCTACCAGAACAGGAAAATCAACTGGTTGGCAAGTTTTCTTTTTTGTTAATTAAGAGTAAGTCTGGGTTCTGTCCGAGATTTTGTGATCCAAAACTGTTTTCCTTTATATCTAATTGTTAATTTGTGCTGACATATTCTCCACCGACTTATTGGTTGTGTTATCTTTCATTCTTTTGAAAATCTCTCTTTAGTTTGAGTCTTCCTTCTTTCGCCAATGTCTTTTGATTTATCTCCATTAGTTTTATTGTCAGTCTGATCTGCTGTTTTTATCATTAAGGGTTTTCGGACTATTGTCTTCATCTTTATTGTTATTTCCACAACGTTTCGGCCGATATGTCCTCCGGCCTTCTTCAGGTGTTTGTCGAACTCGGGAACCTTCATGGAACTTCGAACTTCGTCCTTTATCTAATCCACGGGGGTCGACTGTTCTGATTCCGTTAGCCATAACCGGGTACAAGTGTTAAGTATTCCGGTATTGTTATTCGCCTACAGTCAGGATTGAACCTGCAACCTCCAGATGATTTTCTCCTTAGAAGCCTTGGGAACCAACGTCTATAACCGTTACGCAATGTGTCTAGCATTTGTTTTCTTTATTTTCCTTCTAGTTTGGGAAAGATATGAGCTCTCTTATCCTCCCAGATACAGGTTAAATAGTAGCACCGCTGTTCATCTACAAGGATGAATTTGGCGTAAAATAACCCATGAAAGTTGATATGCCATTAAACAAAGAAACCATAGACCATAATCCATTATCTGTCCACATATTTCTAGTATTTCGAGGTCAGAAAAGCAGCCCTTTAATATAATTGTAGCTTAGTCAGCAAATCTTTTACTTGTATTGAATATAGCGGATTCTGCCTAAATTTTGATCATCCTTTTTCTATAATCTCTTTGTGTACGATTGCTTTTAAAATAAATATATTTTAGTTATCTTCTCAAATCTGTTTCTTCTTTGGTGCATTCCCATGTGCATTGTTTCTTTGATCGTTGTTTGTTAAATTAGAACCGCCAACACTTTCAGGTTGCAGAACAGGTCCCCTATAATGGTTATTAAAGGAGCATCTGTTCATCATTACACTTACATTTGTCATCTGCTCTACATTGATTTGTATTTGACATTTTTAAGGAGTTGATTATTTATACTCCTTTCACAGATGTAACCTGGTATTCCTTCCAGGAAGAAAAAGCTTCAGTTGGCAAACAAAATACGCCTTTAAAATTATTTAGTCTGGACAAAGTAAAAGTTCAACGATCCCTTTTTAATCTGAGTTTGTGGGTTAATCTTAATTACTTATTTACGTAGCCAATTTTTAAAAAAATTCTGTTATTTCTATTCCAAATATTTAGACACAAGAGCACCAGCCTTTTGAGGGGGATTGGAATGCGCTCGTCATAAGTTGGATGTTTGGGAGTTGTGCATGTCTCTTTTGCTTTCTTAACAGACAAGATACTATTCATTCTTATTCAAACCCAATAGTCAATGATCACATGATTTTGGCAGGAGGCTTTTCCTATTTTTCTTTTTTTTTTTTTTTTTTACATATTTTTCTTTTCTTTCATGTGTTATTACGGGAACTTTTCTGGTTTTGAATATTAAAATGGATAGAAACATTGAAATATTCATATACACGTATACACATTTTCACATACATTAACGAAGAAAAAATTTAACTGAAGTCTGAAAGAGAGCAATACTTCTCAGGTCACCAGGATTCTTCTAAGTATTTGTAGTCCGGATAGCTTCTCAAATTCCTCTAGTTTTCTTTCCAAGCCCTTGGAAATTGTCACAAACACACAAACTTCGATTAGTATCCTATTTTACAACATTTTCGACTATCTGACAAGATTCAAGTGTTTTTATGTTCTTTTTGTTCTCATATCTTTACTCTAAAACTGTTTTATTTCTTTTAAATTTGGTTGTTGATGTGTCCTTGTGAGTTTCCATCGATTTATTGCTAGTTTTCTTTAGTTATTTTAGAAAGACCTGTTTTGCTTGTATTACTTGACTTTGTCTAAGTATCTTTTGAGTCTCTCTTCTTTCGCCAATATTTTTTTATCTATTTCTTCCTGTTGTATTGTCAGTCTCGCCTATTGTTTTTCTGTTCTTTTTATTCCATGGTGGTCTCCTCCTCCTCCTCCTCCTCCTCCTCCTTCTTCTTCTTCTTCTTCTTCTTCTTTTTTGGGAGTTAGCCGATGGTTTTCTAATGGAGTTTGAATAACAGTAAGTCTTCTTAAGTCTCCAGGACTCTTCTCAGTATTCTGGCTGACCCTGATAATGTCGTACTTTGGATGGTCCCCACTTGTCCTCTTATTTCCAAGTCTTCCAATCCCAGTACTAATCCTTTTGTGACTGTACCAAGAACACCAATTACAATTGGTATCACCGTCACTTTCATGTTTCACTGTTTTTTCAGCTCCCTCACAAGCTCAAGGTACTTATCTTTTTTTTGTTTTCTTTCAATTTTACCCTGTGGTCAGCCGAGATAGCAAAGTCCACAATTCGGCAAGTCCGTTTTTTCTTGTTGATTATTACTAGGTCTGGTTGTCTGGCCGAGATTAGGCGATCCATTTGTATCGCAAAATCTCAGATTCTGGATTGTGCGTATACCGTCAAATTTAAATTTCTTGCACAATTCCCAGTGGATCACTTTGCCCACCCAGTCATGTCTAGTGTTATACTCCTCTGTGCAAGCTTGCTGCATTCGCTGATTATGTGATTGATCGTTTCGTCTGTATCACCACATAATCTACATTCACTGTTTTGTTGCGTCTTATCTATTCTTGCTTTTATATGATTGATCCTTATGGCGTTGTTTTGAGCTGCGATTAGCAGAGATTCAGTTTCTCTTTTGAGGTTTCTCTTTTTTAACTACGTCCACGTTTTTTCGTGCGAGATGTCACTAGTTGTCTGTGAATCATTGATTTAGAGGAGAATTAATACATTAATGATATGGTTTGAAAGCGCAAATAAATGGGTGGTAGTTGATTGAGAATCGAATCTTCATGCTACGTGACCTTTTATTATATATAAAAAAGAAACGGTATAGATTCGAACACCTGCCGTCTGAGGAATAGACGGGACCAATCTTTGCTCCCTATTATTTGCTGATTAAAGAAAATCGCTTTTTCAAAACTGCCTTTAATTTGAAAGCAGTATAGATTTTATCTCTGATAAGTGAGTGAATTCTCTTCCGAATATTTGTAATTTAAATGAAGAGAACACGATTAATTTTTAGCCCTTTATTCAGCTGAACTATTAAAAAAAGTATGTGTTGGATTTGAACCTTTTTATTTTTTCGTTCTGTGAGAAATCTTTGTTATTTGTCAGTGAATCCTTGAGTTACAGGAAAATTGACATATTTACAAGAGGGTTTAAAGGCGTAGATAAGGGGTAAACAAATCACAATGAATCTGGAAAAGTTGATTGGAAGAAGTTTAATCCCCTATCTGAAGGGGCTAGTTTTTATAGTAACATGACTCCAATAATCTGTGGCAATAAAAGCAAGAGCCAAAATAACGATATAGGACTACCTATAATTAGCTCAGGGGCTTATTGTAGGAGGTAAATTGTAAAAATAGCCTGACTGCGGACTTTAACTAAGTTAAAACTTAACCATTTTCAATTTTTTTCTGATCCACTGAGCAGTACTCTTGCCATAAGGGTTCTTGGTCATATCTGTGTCAGGCACGCACATAATAAACAACCCCAGGGTCTGGTATAGCCACAATATACTACCCATGAACAATGACAAAACGAAACAATAAGTTTGGGTGTCATGATCGGCAGGTGTTCCCTTGATAGCTGACTTGGAGTACCCAATCGGCATGCTGCGAATGTTGGCTGTTCTTATTTCAGGTCCACAAACGATTCTTCTTTCAGGTACACACACACAAAAAAAAATAAAAATGAAAAAATTAACCACTCAAATCAGAGACTACAGTGTAGAAAATGGACTAGGGAAGATGACAAAGTAGCTCTAAGTAGTTATTTTTGAAGCAACCCTGCAAAAAGAGGATATAGAAAAAGAATGATAAAGATTTGGTCAGAATTTGCTAGATTTAAGACGACAAACCAAAGGCACGTTGACCGGGCTAGGATAATAATAAAGAATAGTTGGTTTTCTGACCTTGAAATACTCGAAATCCACCAACAAATGAATAAGCAAAAATATCAACTGGCCCCTAATACAGTAACCGAAGCATTAAATACAGAAAAAGCAGAAACTTCTAACCAAAACCAAATGCTAAATGATAATGACTGAAACACTGCAAACACAACGACGCAAACACTAACCCAAGAAGAAAAAAAATCATGTCTGAAAAGAAAACCACTTTGTCTTCTCTCAGGAGAAAAGACTGGGGAACAGTCAAGTCGGAAACCAAAAAAGTAAATGACCGATTGACAAATACCCCAACGAAAAACATCACAGAATTAAACGATCTAATCTATGCAGGAGCCAAATTAGTCTTTGAAAAAATCGAGGTTCACTTGGAGACAACAAACAAAAAGTGAAAACCCGTATGGGAACTCAGATTAAAATCGCAGATAAGAAAACTACGACAACAAGTAAAATTGCTGAAATAGAAAATGAAAATATATTCGGAACGAAGCGGAAGAAGCATGACTACTAGAATGAAAAATACAAATCAAAGAGACTAATCAAAAAGTACTGGCGAAAGAAGGAAGACTAAAACGATACCGAGACAGGACCAAACAATACAAATAAAACAGGATATTCCAAAACACCGAGAGAAAATTCTACCAGAAAGTAGTGAGAGAATGGGCGAAAACATACCAGCAACTGGATGCAAAGGAGACAAAAAGATTTTGGAGCAAAATATGGGAACGGAACGATCATAACAAAAAAGCCGAATAGATAAACAAAGAGTTGCGAAAACTTGAAGAAGACTCCAAGGTAGAAATACACCTCAATGCACTCGAATAAACACTAAAAAATATCGAACTAGAAACACGGATTTTGGTTTAACAAATTTACCTTCATCCACGACAGACTAACTATCGAAGTGAATAAATGGATTCCGAAAACTGAGATACCCTAAAGGAAAGATCACCCTGATCTAGAAAGACACCCACCTCAAAAGAACCACCCCAAATAACTATAGAACCATAACGTGCCAACCGATGATGTGGAAAATACTAACAGCACAAATTCGGAGGAGATTTACTACTCACTGATTAGCCGTAGATTTTCCTCGAAGAACAGAAAGGATGCTACAAAGGGACCAGAGTTAGAGGAAAACTGTTACACATTGACCAGCACATCCTCAACGAGAGTAAAACGAGACGGAAAAATCTAGCTATGACGTGGATTGACTACAAAAAAGTTTACGATGTGGTACCACAAAGCAGAATATTACGTCGTCTAAAATGTACAAAATACCCGATAAAATCATAAAGTTTATCAAGAAAACCATGGAAACCTGGAGAGTGGATTTGACAGCTATCGCCATTAATATTTGTAAAAGTGATGATGCCACTCAGTCACATTTTCAGGAAATAGACAGGTGGCAACAAACTTACAAAATCGCAAGATCAGTCACCTAATGTACATGGACGACATGAAACTGTTTGCCAAAAACGAAAAAGAATTGGAAACTCTAATACAGGCTGTGATAATATACAGTCAGGACATAGGGATGGAATGTGACATAGAAAAATGCGCTATGCAAGTAATAAAAAGCGGAAAACGACACACAGCAGAAGAAATGGAACAACCAAATCAAGAAAAAATCAGAACGCTTGGAGAAAAGGAAACGTACAAATATTGGGGAACATTGGAAGCGGACACCATAAAACAAGTGGAGATGAAAGAACAAATTAAAAAAGAGTATCTTAGTAGAACGAGAAAGCTACTCAATACAAAACTATTTCACACGAACCTTATCAAAGGAATAAATACCTGGACTGTTCCCTCGTAAGATATTCGGGACCATTCTTGAAGTGGACCAGAAAAGAACTTAAACAAATTGATCAAAGAACAAGAAAATTCATGACTATGTGTCAAGAAAAGACGAATGAAGGGGACTTGCCAGCATTGAAGATTGTGTTGATTCATCGATACAACGGATTGAAGACGAGATGCAACGGTGTGGAGGAAGACTGATTATAGTCACCAGGAAGAAGACTGACGAGGATCAACTGAAAACAAAAATGGGAAGAAAAACAATGATGCAGCTGTGTGCAAAGAAATTATTATTGAATAGAAATTGAAAGCATTTAATTGTGAATTTATTGCTTAGGATTCGATAAGAAGTCTTGATATCATAAAACAGTACAAACAAACGATTATGCACAAAAAAGTACAATTTAAAAAATGCCATGAGATATCAAAAATGATTACAATCAAACATTTAGAAATGCATCAAGGAAGTTGATTTGCCATTAAATAAACGAACTAAAAAAAAACTTTTATATGAAAATAATTTTGTTTTGTTCTGGCGTAGTAAAATCGATTGCTTTCGGATAATGGTTAGCAAGCTTGTATAGCAAATCAATACAGTTGTGATGTGAGTTCGATCTTCACTGGGTACAAAAAACTTATTATCTTGTGATAGACGAAGCTGGGTAAATGAAGAGAATAAACCCTCTTGGGCTCCTCTTTAGAGAGAAATGATTAACGGACGAGTAGAGAAGTCTAGTACTGTTGTATCATGAGTTCGAGCTGCAAAGGGTATCCGATATTTACCACCTTATGCCAAACTAGGTTAAGCATTGTAAGTAAATAGAATCGATCTATCTCTACTCAACTTAGATTAATCTGGGCACAAGACCAAAAGTAAGAAACATTCAATGAAAATCAAACTCACTAGTAATAGTCTGTTATCTTAGCTCTTTAACCATTAGTTTACGAGGTGCTCACAAAGAGAACCGATTGAGAAAATCTACTCCAGAAAAGTCTCTTGTCTTGTCGTTGAGTGATGGCTTCAAAATAAAATAAAGAAATAAAATTAGGAAGTAAATGAATAATAAAAATAAATGATAAATAAAGAAGATGTTAATAAGTTGAGGAGATTGAATATTATTAATGATTTTAAGTAGAGAGATAGAGGACCACTTTTCCACTCATCGTCGTTAATCGGCTTAAGAGATTTATAAAACGAGGTCACATTAATCAAGTCTCTGTACAATGAACATACTGGTTGTCGCTGACAGCATCTTGTTGAATTTTGCTTTGGGTTCTTTTTTCCTGTTGTTGTTGCTGTTTTGGCCGCAGGAAAGACGCACGAAAGAAAGTGGTTCTTAGGGTCCTCAATTAGACAAAGCCAGTGTCACGTTTTAAGACACCAGACATCACAGTTTTCCCACTTGATCGTCTCACTTACGTAATTTTTGGCTTCTTTTTTCTTTCCCCTTTCTATTGCTTTTGTTCAGTCTTTTCGTGCTGCCACTGTTTGAATGGCGTTGTGTTTACATAAGACAGGTTGAAAGGTGTAGATGTTGGAGAAGTAAAAGCAGGCAAATATGGATCAAGGTAGAAGTTTCTGTTAAAGCTGGGTTGCATCAAAAAGAAGAAATGAAAAATGAAGATGAAAACGAAAAGAAAAAATTAAAAGACTCGATGACAAAAAATAGGATTACTTGATTACAGAGAATTAAAGAAACAGTTGAAGGGAAGAAATTAAGGGTATTTGCAGTTAACAAACATTAAAATGAAGAATGAAACAAGATCGGAAAAAAAGAACATATCAAATATTTAGGAACTTAATTGTCAGTTAAAAAGGAGAAAAATGGAAGAAGAGGACGCAAATGCAACAGAAGCAAAAGAAGTTGCATCTAATAGAATAAATGCACAATATGATCAATTAGTCGAAATGAATCAAAAGGACGAATAAAACACTTTTAATTGAAGAGTCAAGTTTGCAAGTTAAAGAAAAAAATTACACCCTGTTTCAAAAACGACAGCTGCATAAAAATAACGAAAAAAAAAAAAAAAAAAAAGGAAAAAGAAAAACTAAAAAAAAAAAAAGTTGCAATTTAAATAAGAAATACAAACAAAAATAAATGGAATCGATAAAAGACAAAGTAAAAAGGAGGAATGGGTCACAATAAGAACGGAAGTGAAAAATCTATCGAAAAGAAAACGAAGGTCTTTTTATTAGGAAGGAGGTTGTAAATTGAAAACACAGACAAGGAGGTTATATTAAAAATAAGAAATGCAAAAAGCAAACAAAAACGAAATGAACCGGTCAACGACCTCTTCTCGTAGGATATAAGATAGAATAAAATACGATAAAATAGTCATAAAAATTCTTTAAAACTGAGTGTTGTCCTAAAAAAAAGAAAGAAAAGAAAAAAGGAAAAAAAAAAAACCAACAAAAAACGCGGGATAATTTTGCTGGCTATCGATTAACCATTGCACATTTAAAACATTGGAAAAGAAGCACAAGCGACTTGTTCAGTCTTCATTTCTACTATTTGGATTATTTTTTACCTGATTTCTATAGTCTTATCGACATCCATGTATCTGAGTTGATTCCTGGACAATATGAAAAGGCCGTTATGGTCGAATAGGAAGTACTGAAACGGATAGAAGGTGGATGAAAAATATCTGTCGACAATGAGGAGAATGTGTTACATTGTGTGGGCAATACTGTCGTCTACAGTTCTGTGTGTGTCGGCTGACCGCATCTTCGGTGAGTAAATTCAACACCCATCAATCAATTGTTGTAGAAAACTTTGTTCCTATATTACGACCTTTGATTAAGAAAGCTCAACAGGTCTTTCAGTCAAATACACAGACATCAAAAGGAGTACTCATTCGCAAACACGCTCATAGGGACACTTACCATAGAGCAGCGTGTATAAAACTTATCTCACAAGAACCATTCTTACTGAATTCGATTCTCACCGAGTAATTCATTGTTGTAGCTTTATACCGGACTTAGTAAACTTGAGTAAATATCTGCATACATTTTAACAACCTGTCATATCCGCATATACATTATCACCTAGGAATAAATAAACCGAAACAATTTTTTTATGAAAAAGTTAATACAATCAAAAATTAAATACAATCAAAACGAATATTATTAGAAATTATTTATTACCATACTCTATCGTAGTGAAAGTCTTTAACAATGAATATGAATGTGTAGCAGTCCTAAAATAAGAAAAGTCCTCAGAGATAATGAAATTTTAATTTTGTTTACAGAGTTTTAATACTATAGAATTTGGTAATAAATAATATATAATATTATCCATTTTGATTGTATGATGTTTTACATTAGCTCTGTGTTGACACAGGATGCAGTCTTGAGGACCTACTAGGTGCGATTAACGATAGGGACGGATGACGAGAGAGTTAAGGATCTTCGAGTTATCAGCATCCTTGATGATGATGATGATGATGATGAATAAATTCCTAATATATTTGGTTTTGAAAGAAAACTAACTTTTATTAAAAAGTTCGTCATTTATTTATGCCCGATATTATCTATCTTTTTGATTTATTTATAACTCCTCTGAAATCTATAAAGTAAAATATTTTTTTTAGTTGAATCACTTTGATTAAACTAAAAAAATATTTTACTTTACAGATTGTTGAACACGAAAGTTTGATTGTTTGAAAAAAAAAACCGTGGATAAGCGAAACCGTGGTGGGTGATTACGTGAATAATGAGGTCTTACTGTATATCAGCAACAGAACGAAATATCTGCATACAACCCATTTTACGCACATATCGGTAAAAGAGCATATTAAATGAACGCATATATACACAAGGCAATAATTACACAAAAAGAAATCTATACATAGATGTAAAAACACAGTAACACATTATAGAATTGTGTTTACAAAACTTCAGGTTTTTTTTTCTCTGATTTCTGCACTTTTAGTGTTTAGAAGTCACGCACAGAATAGTCCACCCATAAATTAACGGTAGTTTTGTTTTAGGGGAACCTCCACAAGAAAAAAATAAAGGGATAGAAATGTAATCTTTACATTCACCATCTAGATAAAAATAAGTTCTATTAATCGGCATAATTTCTTTTCTTTTTTTTTACTGAGCAATAACAAGTAAATCCTGAAATTAAAACTCGGCTATCGGCCATAACTCGACACCTTTTTAATAGGTTGGAGGGTTGGAAGAGATTGCAGCTAGCTGAAATCATCAATTTGAAATTTAGCTGTTCTGTAGAAAAATGAATCAAATTGCTGAAACTTATTTGGATGGTAAAGAGATATTACATTCCTACAGATTTCATTTGTACATTGCAGCACAATCAAAGAAACTTTTCCTAGTTGGGCTATTCTGGACAAGAACCAAAAGATTGTATATTGAATTTGCGAAGATTTGCAGGAAAAAGGAATCTTCTATCAATTCCAGAACTTTGATTATAATTGTTCTGTTCAGTTCTAACTGCTCTCTCTCTCTCTCTCTCTCTCTCTCTCTCTCACACACACACACACACACACACACACACACATACATACACACAGATATATTTTTTTTTAGGCAAATCAATTCTTTTAAAAGCTATTATAGAAACTTAAAAAAACAACTTTTCTTCACAAAATCTTTTCTCCTAAGTTTAAAACTAGTTGAGTATATATATATATATATATATATATATATATATATATATATAAATGTATATAAACTGGTATTTTAAAAAATATAATCCTTGCTAAAAGTTTTACGTTTAATTAGCAAAAAGAAAATATTAAAAGTTTTTCCACTTGAGCTCGCAAACTAAACGTGAAACCTTTAGTCGCAATTGTTTGTAATTTAAAAGAATAACTACCGAATGAAGTCAGTTTCTAACTGAAAAAAAAAGTGTTGAGATGCAGGACAAAGTAAAAAGTCCTCTATATCAAAAGATGCAACATAAGTATAACGATTTCTTTTTTAATCATTTGTAACATTTCTCACTTTTAGTTTTCGATTCTCTGTTGATGGTAGATGCATTTCTCCATCAACTGAAGATCGCTAACTAAACATAAAACTTTTAGTGATTGTTATTTGTTAAATACCCGCTTTTGTAAACACACACACACACACACACACACACACACACACACACACACACACACACACACACACACACACACATATATATATATATATATAGAGAGAGAGAGAGAGAGAGAACATATGCATATCTATCAATCTGTTTGTCTATCTCATTATGTTCATATCTATCTATCTATCTATCTTCCTGAAGTCTTCAACTCATTTCTAATGGTGAACACAAAGGACCAGGCGCCTTTGAAGAAGCTGGCAATCTCGGAATCGCAATAGTTGGCGGATAGTGTTTTTATTTATTTTCTGACTCAGTTTAGAAGTTTCTATGTTAATGCTCTCATGAAAATGTTAAAATTTGGCACTTGCCACGTATGAATATTTTAGGTCGTCTTTCATCTAGCGTACCAGCTCCCGCTAAGTAAGGATGTGTTACATGATCAGGTAAAATAACTTATCATAAACATCTATTAAAATTGAGGTAATTACAACGGAGAAGAGTTTGTCACTAACAACAAGAGTGAAGATCGTGCAACTCCATAAACTCAAGTGGATGTATAGAATAATGGATTTTCAAGTACAATACTTCTTATTTAGCCATAAAAATGTACAATCCAAATGGTAGTTATTTAGATCAACCCAGATCTGAATAACCCAGAAAAAAATGCTATATAAATAGTTGGATACATTTATCAAATTTTGATGAGTAAAAGAAATTTGAAATCCGTTGATATAAGAAATGATATCAAAAATTATATTGTGAAACGTAATTAAAATAAAATCAAATCTCAGTTCAAGAGATGAGTGACCCGTAAAAGCCACACATTTCGTTCGGATGCGAAATTTATTAAAAAAAAGTAGTTTTTATTCAGACAGAAATAATCAATGAGTGAAGCGCTAGTTTTCTTTAAAATAGTCCCACTTGCATTCAGTATATTGTATCTTGTGAGCTTTTTTTTTTTGGTCGAAGTACCTATGGCATTTTTCTTTTTATATGATACGAAGCTGCTCCCTTGTATTGCTTTTGATGTTGTTCATGTTTTCAAATCTCACCCCACAGATAAATTTCTAGTTTAGGAAACCAGAACAAATCTATCGATGAAGAGAAAGTTCAGAATTAGCACAATTTTATGATTCAGAAAAAAACTTTTGATTGGGAATGACTCATCTCGACTATGTCGACTATGTTTGACAGAATCACTTTATTAGATAAGTTCCTTTGCAATGAACAGGCCTTTATTTCAATTGAGAAAAAAATTAGTTTTAAAACTTTTTGATCATACCTCGTATCTGAGCATGTATTCAATCTGCCAAAGAACGTAAATATTGTAGTGTGGTCAAAAATGATACAGAGTGACTCACTGAAACCTAATTTTAATTTTCATGGTCGTGAGGATCTAAGAATGAGTATCGTCTATGATGCCTTATAGTAACATTTAAACAAGATGGGAGGAGTGGGATAATGTTGGGTTATATGTTAGTCCGTTGCACGAAATTAAGGGAATTATCGATAATAAGTCTTATCTAGAATAATTGGAAATAAAGGTTATCTTATTTTATATCTCAAATTGTATGGATCAGTTGTGGATGCTCATGAAAATTAACGACCCCTGAATACACAACCAGGGATGACAGTGAAGACACATTGTGTTGCTTTCATTCAATACTTTTAGTTGTTGTTAGGTAGTAACCATAGCTTAGTTTGACACAAGAACAGAAGTATAGGTCACCCAGTGAGAACCAAACTCACTAACGATATTCAGCCAACGTCGTTTGCTCACTATTAAGCGAGGCACCAAATTATTTTTATTTGTTTTTCTTTATTTGTTAATAAAGTAGTAAGCAATCAGAATGATTCTATATCAAGGCTGTGGAATCGTTTTTATCTTTAAAGGCCACATTAACATTTTTTGACCACGAATAAAGCCGAACTTAAATGTTTTTGTGTGTTTACGATAAAATACAAATTTCGAGTTTTAACTTAATAATTTTGTCCAAGTATAATATATATATATATATATATATATATATATATATATATATATATATATATATATATATATATATATATATATTACTTAAAAGAAATGAAAGACTTTTAATAAATTTTTAATGACTTTTTGGGGATGTTTTTTTTTCTTGTTAGAAAACATTGACATATAAAGTTGAAGTACATAAGTTTTAATTGGATTTTCCTCCAGGTGCTAAAAGACCGCATGTTTCTCACTCCTCCTCTAAACTATTTGACTGCGGTATTTTGGAAAAATGAATTTCAGATTAATATTCCTAAATCATTCACATTAAAAATGTCAATTAAAAAAGACCAAAATGTCTTTTAATGTGCATAATCAAAAAGATATATAAATGAAATAATTTACATTTTTAAAACAAGTCTCCTTGTGTGTATATAACATTTGTACTCGTGGAAATTCCATGGTTATTTTAAGAAATATAAAATGTAAAAAATAAAAGTGAAAATAGATATTATTTCGAAAATTACATTTATCAACATTTTGGCGATTCGAGAGAACACACACGAACACACACATACACAGAGAGAGAGAGAGAGAGAGAGAGAGAGAGAGAGAGAGAGAGAGAGAGAGAGAGAGAGAGAGAGAGCAAAGAACCAAAGATAAACAACACACTCAAGATAAATAAATAAAAAGACGTAAAATTTGATCTAGAAGAAAATAGGAGGAAATGAATTCAAATTTTAAACCGATTTGCTTGTATCTTCAAGTTTAAACGACGTCACTGCATAAATAGGACAATGCAGACCCCATTGTAAAAAATAGGTACGTAATAAAATGAAACGCATGTAATATATATATATATATATATATATATATATATATATATATACGTATCTGTGTGTGTGTGCAGATATATTAATGCGATTTAGATTAAAAGATTACAAACGTTAAAATCAATACAATTTGACCTATATAGAAAGACAGAAACTGACATCTATTTATTCCTTTCACAATTCGCCATCATTTCTTGTTTTTATAGGTTAGTTTAGCCTGGCACAAGGCTACAAATATCGAGTATTCTCGTTTCACTTTTTTGACTTACTCTGTTTGTTGGTAATATGAATTTCTTGTTTGTGTTCTCAAACAAGATCCAGAAAACATTTTCACAAACTTGGTAGAAAAGAACATACGATGAGAAATCTCTAAAGTCAATTAATCAATTTCGACATAAGCCTAACTTCTTTTTCCGAAAACATTAAATGGAACAAAATAGGTGGAGCAGACTTCATTATCAACTGAATTTGTACCCAACATTCAACCACAGAATATTTCTATTTGAAATTTGCAACTGGAATTTAAAAAAAATGAAATTAAATTTAAAAAAGTACCGAGATATATTACAAACACCTTCGTCAAGATGGAGTGATTATATCAAACTTGTAGTTATTTGAATTTCGGAGTTTTTCTTTAAGCGAATTGTATATTTATATTTGTCAGTTCTTTTCTTTAAATTTTAAGATGTTTCGATGATGCATTTTTTGCTGGTATTGTTTACAGGCTATTTCGTTTTACATTTTGGCTTCAGACCTGAAATCTGTGTTTTGTGTTGATCCCCTCCCATCTGCGAAAATCTATGGTCTTACCTCATTTATCCAAAGGTACTCAGTATTTTTTTCCGTTTACTCCGTGATGATCCCATTTTTAGCAGCTACTCATAGCAATTCTAGTCAGAACTTTGCAGAACGAAATCTTACGAATTAACTCTGACTTAGAGTTCCATCAAGAGCATTTTAACTGCAGTGATAAATAGGGAAACAAACTACAATTCCAAATAGACACGAATTTAAGTAACCATCCCAATTCAGAGTTTTCAGCCCAAACAGAGGAAGGAATGTACTTTAAAAATAGTGAATCTTAATCCCTATTTAAAGCATCTAACTTGCCGAAAAGAAATCGATCAAATAATATGTCTATTTTTTTTAATTAAAAAGAATGTTTGAATCAACAATGACTGCCTGGATATTGTTTAATAAATTTCTTTCATTAATATTTTCTAGTTGATGAGTAATGTGCTAATTAAGATTATATATAACACTAGGTTTAAATTATGAATTTTGAATGTAAATTTCTAAGGCAGCCAGGTCTGTTACAGTTAAAAGATTGGCGTAATACTAGTTTAAAAGTTCGCTCACCGGGTGGAGACAGACTTCTTAGACATTGTTGCAGGTCTGCTGCAAAGGGACATATTAGACCAATACCTGTTTATTATCTGCTTAGACTACGTGCTTCGAACATCGATAGATTTAATGAAAGAAAATGGCTTTAACTTTGACAAAGGCAAGAAGCAGACAATACCCCGCATGAACAATTACTGACGCGGACTTCGCTGATGACATAGCACTTCTGACAAATACACCCGCCTAGGACGAACCCCTGCTGCATAGTCTAAAAGAGCAATAGGTGGCATAGGTCTCCGTGTGAACAGATTTCATGTGCTTTAATCAAAGAGGTGACATCTCCACACTAAATGGTGATTCTCTGAGACTTGTGGACAAGTTCACCTACCCCGGAAGCAGCGTCTCATCTACCGAAAATAACATCAAAACGTGAGTAGTGAAGACATAGAAAGCTATCGTTTGGCTGTCGGTCATGTGGAAGTTAGATCTATCCGATAAAATAAAACGCAGTTTTCTCCAAGCCGAGGTCAATGTCATTACTGCTATATGTATGCACCATATGGACGCTGACTAAGTGTATGGAGAAAAAGCTTGAAGGCAATTGCATAAGAATGCTACGAGCTGTACTGAAAAAGATTTGGAGGTAACATTCCAAAAAAAACAGCAGTTATACGGTAACCTACTACCCATCTCGAGAAGCACCCAAATAAGACGAACAAGATATGCGGGACACTGCTGGAGAAGTAAGGACAAACTCATAAGCTATCTTCTCCGGTGGACCTCTTCACATGGAGGAGCAAAGGTTGGGTGACCAGCTAGAACCTATCTACAATAGCTCGGTACTGACACGGGATGTGGCTTGGAAGACCTACCGGAAGCGATGGACGATAGGGACTAATGGTGAGAGAGGGTCAGGGAAATCCGTGCTAGCCGCACGTCATGATGATGATGATTTGATTAATTAATCTAAGTATAACAAAAATTTGGTTTGTTTAAAAACTGACAGAATTTCAAGAAATACTACGAAGATAATCTTTAAAAAAAATTAGAGTACTCTTGTTTCCAGGTTTAACAGGTGCTACCTCCGATTCTCTCGACCTGGGGACCCAAACCTGCTGAGAGCTCTCGGAAAGGAAAGTTTTATATATATTTCTATGAATTCTACATTGTGAAAATTGACTTGTAGAGTGGAGGTGTCATAGATTTGGGGGGTATCATAGATAACGGGGATGAGACCCTAGCGTTACCTTTACTTGTCCTAGTTACTCAGTCACGTTATCTTTAGACAATGCAATTAATCTCGTTCATCTATTTTATTTATATCCTTGGAATAAATGCGAATTGGCATAAAACGATATTATTTTGAACGAGGGCAATCTAATAATTCTCCTTATCTTCTAATAATGTCACGATAAATAACGAAAATATTTTCAAACCCATTGAAATTAAACGATACCTAGTGATTTGCGGATTGATCCATTTTTATGCCTTAGCAATAAGGACTCTTCAAAAGCAAATAGAAACAAAAAAAAAAAAAAAAGAGAAAAAAAAAAAAGAAAAAAGAAAAAGAAACATAAGAAAAGTGGTTATTTAAATATCTTTTCTTATCTTTTTTTTCTTTTTTTAAAAAGAATAACCAGGCACAAGATCACAATATTAGAGCATTCAACGAAAGTTAAATTACATCAACTTCCGCTTTCAATGGATTTTTCAGGTGAATGTATTTTTCATACGTTTTTGCTGATATGCTCTTCAGCCTTCCTCAAATGTTAAATGCGGTAATTTTTTTAGAAACAGGATTATTTTGTAAAGTCCTTAACAATTTAACCCGTCAGAACGTTTTGTTAAAAACTACAAAGATTGGGATGTTCGCGCAAACAATGAATGAATATTGAAAAATACTTTATGCCAAAATTTCAGACAATAACTTTAAAAACATTTACAAAACGATGACTCAATTGTTATTGTCTGCTGTACCAGCTGATCATCCGGGCAGAGTCAAGGATTTCATTTGATATTAGGGCGTCACTAATATAAAAATTACCCTACATAAGCATAAAGGGTGGTGGTTTTGTGGATATCAATAACATCTCGAAAACATTCTATATCTATCTATCTCATTCTGTTCATATCTATCTATCTATCTATCTATCTATCTATCTATCTCAGTCCTTCGTTGTGATAAAGAATATTAAAACAATAGGATCAAATCACGAGAATATTTTACTTTAGACGACTTTAATTGTATTACTACTGCTGCTGCTACTGCTGCCGTTGCAGCTAGTAGGGCGTTTAACTTGACTAAGTTCATTAAAATCCCAGGAAAAAAGTCAGCACATTTTCTCAAAGATAAAAACAAATAACTAGTTGAAATTATTCAAATCTGAAATTATTTCCTTTTTTTTTTTTTTGCTTATTTAGGGTTCCCATACGCCCATTATCAACTCTCCAAAAATCCCTGTGTCGTCGAAACAAAATTGATTTGTTGACACGAGAGTTTTAAACTCACGTCTTAGATCACATCAAATCCGTTACTAATACGAGTGGGTGGGGTTTTTAGCTGTGAGTTCAGTGGAAAATAGCCGATTGTTCAAGAGCTTTTAAATACCATCAACAGCCGATTTATGATGAAACCTTGAATGAATACTGGATTTTATTACGTCGACATCAACTTTCACAGTCGTTACAAGTCAGCAATTATTAAATAAATGATGATAAATCAATTCCACAAAGAATTCAATTATTACATCAACAACGTCCGATAAATTTCAGCGCGTGCACACACACACACACACACACACACACACGCACACACACACACGTATGGGTAAAGTTTTGATAGACTTTGATGGCATTAGATAAAAAATAAAGACGATATTGGCATATTTCATTATAGGAATAGCAACATCGAATGGATTTATTTAAAAAAAAACCCACAAAATCTACACGTGACAAAAAAATGAAAAATACAAAAATAAATAAAAATCTTAACGATACAGTATGTAATAAAAATAACATGCTTCTTTTCCTTGTAATGTGAAGATTTCATTTCTGAGGAATAATAAATTTATTCTGTTGATGCTATCCCCGTAGTGAAACATGACATTCCAATTTCCCATACTCTGTGTGTGTGTGTGTGTGTGTGTGTGTGTGTGTGTGTGTGTGTGTGAATTGGATGAGCCATGAACCCACTGGCTTCTGGTGGTAACAGCGGTCCATTACAATGTTGATGGTTCTATTTGGGAAGAGATGATTCTAATTAGTATTTTATAGTTATTTCACTTAAATCAAGAATTTGGATGATAAAGAAGGAGTGTCCCTGTATGTCGTGGGTATGTCACTAAACTATATCTGGTTGGGAAGTTCCAGTACAGGAGTTCTGGAAAGTGTGGAGACACCCCTTGGAAGTCATTACTCCCAGGTCCACTCTGATCAGGAGTTAGTTTGCTTTGGCTTGGTTGTGGGTATGGCATATCAACTCTTTTAGATTATTGAATGTCACACACACACACGCACACACACACACACACACACACACACACACACACACACACACACACACGCACACACACACACACACACACACACACACACACACATATATATATATTATTTTTAAGCAACATTATTCTTAAACGAGCCAGAGCTACTCTATTTGCGCACAGTTAAATAGTTTTAGGTTTAGTAAATGATTGAATAGTTCTATTTGACCCGAGTCAGAGTGGACCTGGCAGAAATGGTAATTAGAAGGGAGTACACATTCGCCAAAGCCCCAGTACTGTAACCTCACCATAAGAGGTGTAGTCAGCGTATTTAACTGCCTCATTCGGCATCGGAATTAGGAATACTTGAAACCATATAACTGTATACGAACAAATGATTATTATCAAATCGGATTTATCATTTGAAGCCATAGAACAATAAAAAAAAGTCTTATTTTGGTATAAAATAACTCAACAAAGGTTGTCATACCACTTTAAAAGGATACCACAAGAGAACTTGAAGAATAGATAAATGTCCATTGGTTAACTTATATTGAAAATAGGATAATCTATTTACAGTTGCAAACATATCGAGGAATTCGGTGAATATGGCCTGTGCGCTTTCGAAACAGTATCCCGTTAGTCTCATTAAATTTATTAATAAAAAAATATTGTCTTCTTGCCAGGATGTGTAGACATGGGTAAAGTATACATTAAACTCGTCAGCCGTTTGTAAATTTATGCACTACATATCTACATCCTTGGAAAACTACATAGGTGACAAAGAAATGGATGCTGAAATGAGGCTAGCGTATAATGCAAGTATTTCAACGATTAAATACTGTTGAGTGAGTATATTTGTAGGTTTGTTCATTAGTTTAACACCATGTCAACCCTTGATAGATTATTTTATGCTGAAGTGAGTTTATCAATTTTGATTACCAACTATATACACTACAAGAATATATCTTATCAATGATTTAAAAAAATCATTATCTCTTGCAGATTTATTTAAGTTGTAGATGGGACCCTAATAGGTATTCTCAGTGTGGATAAAAGTGGACCTTAAAGCATTGGAAAGGAAGGAGTGACTTCTCACTCGCTATAGGTCCAGAACTGGATGTGGTTTATTGTCATCCCTAGAATACACTTTTTAGGGTTCTTGTCATCCTCAAGATAGGCTTTTCAGGGGTCTTACTCACATCACCAGGATAGGCTTTTTAAGGGTCTTACTTGTCATCCCCAAGATACGATTTTTAGGGGTCTTAATTTTCATCCCCAGGTGCGCTTTTTAGGGATCTTACTTGTCGTACTCAGAATACACTTTTTAGGAGTCTTGTCATTCTCCGGATTGTTTTACTTGTCATCCCCGGGATAGGCTTTTTAGTTGTCTTACTTGCCATTGCCTGGATATGTTTTTCAGGAGTCTTACTTGTCATCTCCGGGATTGGCTTTTAGGAGTCTTACTTGTCATCGCCAGGATATGTTTTTAGTAGTCTTACTTGTCATCCCTTGGATACGTTTTTAAGGGGTTTTACTTGTCTGCTAGGGATGCAATTGGTGTATTGTAGGCCCTACTGGTAGGGTGATATCTAAGTATTGTCGAATAAAATTAGACCATTTTAATTAAAGGTTCTTTCCTCATACAGGGTTTCGATTTGTCACAAGGCCGTATATACTCACTCCTAAGTAATAATTTGTAAGACTAGATTTTTAACTATAACACCAAAACGAGATGAGTGTCGAAATCACTAATAATAATCAGCTAGTCTAAATAATCAATTATTACTCCACTTGAGACAAAAAATATGTAACCGTAAGTTGTATTAAGAATAGTTAGTTGAAGCTCTAAATGTTTGCAAATGACTATTATCATCAGTTATTTGAAAACATAATTGTTTTTAAAAGGAAACTGACTTCGGCATTAAATATCCCAACAAGAGTTGACATGCTGTTAAATCAAACACGCAACCAACTAAAACGACCGTTTAGTAAATTCAATCTCCAATTATGTAATTGGGAATTTATGGCTTAGAGCAACTATGCCTCTTAAGCAGCGCACCATTTCCTACTGACATGGTAAAGCTTAACATTTGTGATGTGTCAGATTAAACTATGCCACAAAATTTCTACTTTTCTTAGGCTTGATATGTGAAAGTCGAAAATCGCGAATAAAGTTATCACTTATAAAACTTTTTTGTTCATTTTAGTATAACTTTATTATAAATATTAATTTTAATTCAAAAGTTGTTTTATTCAAACTTCATGTAAATGGAAATGAGTAAATTTACCAATTTTTATATAGAAAATTTTTTATTTTCTCAATTTTTGATCCAGGATTCAAAGGCAAACTTTAAGGGAATAATAAATGTTTCACTTCTATAACATAAAAAAAAAAATTACTTCTATAACATAAATAGTTAAAAATAACGTTTACTATCCAACAACAAAATTTGTATTACATTGTGTTTATCTTGGATACAAAGTCTCAAAAGTCATTTTCTAGACTTTTTCAACATAAGAAATCAAGGAATGAAATTTGGCTTAATATTCTGATCATTTACCATCGCATTGAATTACAGCTGTCGGGTATTATAGATAAAATTCATCCTGCGGCTCCCCGTGACGAACACTTTGGGAATGACGGACATAACGAATATTTTATAAGATTAGTCGAAGAGATATTTGGCGCCACCCAATTTTCTTTAGCCATTCATACTTTATTCTTATTTTCTTAACTTTTGTAATACAAATTTATATACTTTTCATCTTAATTAGTGAATACCTACCTACCTACCTACGATATCAGTAATGTTTCGAAGACTTAATCAGTGCATTGTATACATTTATATCTACTTACCTTTCTACCACATAGGTAATAGTTCAAAGACCTATTTAGTACATTTATACTTACCGACCTGCGATATAGGTAATTCTTCGGAGATTAGTACATTGTGTACATTTATTTCTACCTACCTATCAACGATATAGGTAATGCTTCGAAGACTTAATCAGTGCATTGTGTACATTTATACCTACCTACCTACGTACCTACCTACGATATAGGTAATTCTTCGAAGATTAAATCAGTGTATATTGTATATTAATACCTATCTCCCTACCTATGATATAGATAATGCTTCGAAGACTTACTCAGTGAATTGTGTACATCTCTACCTACCTACCTACTAGATAGGTAATACTTCGAAGTCTTAATCAGTGCATCGCGTACATTTATACCTACCTACCAACCTACGATATCAGTAATACTTCGAAGACTTAATCAGTATATTGTGTTCATTTATTCCTACCTACTTACAGTATAGACAATGCTTCGAAGACTTCCTTGAAATACATCGATTCTTTTCTTTGTATATTTGCTTTAAAAATCTTTTAGTATTTTCGACTTGTAAAGTATGCCCGCCATAATTAAAGAACTGACGCTATATAAACTTCACAATCTCAACTTAATGGTCTGCCGGATCCAGAAGTTTATAGTAAATATAAAAACTATGAGTATACAGATAAAAGAACAAATCAGCGTAATCTGTTTCGATCACTGATAACATTGAAATGGATCTTTATTCCAAACAATTTATAATGTATAATTCTTCAACTGACTTTGTATTTCTTCTTGTTGTTTTGACAATAGTCAGCTAAAAATAGCATGAAGTAAACATGGAGATATTATTTTAAAAAAGTTCTTTCTTATTTATGTACATACAGCGAAAGTTATGTTCGATAAATACATTAGCAATTGAAGTGGCTATCAGTTGGGACAAAGGTAAATCAAGAAGAGTCGTAAAGTATGATAAACGTTGTCTGAAGTTGTCTGATATGAAATGATAACCTTATTTGATAATTTTCAAGTGCAGAATGAAAAACTGACGCTAATTGGACCGACTGAAAATGTTATTTAATTAGAGTTTTTTAAAAAAAATTACCGGATGAGACAAATACACAGATTAGGCTCATGTGATGTTCTGTTTAGTATTTGTTTGATTCTTTTTGATTCTTTTTGGCAGTTACATAATTCTATCAACAAAGATTAGGATAATCGTGCAAATCTCAAAATAAAAATCCTGAAATAATTAAAATGAATTTCATATAATGATTTTTGCCCAAATCCAGAAGGACGGAGAACATATCGGCTGAAATAAAGCGATAGACATATCATGCACTCAAGAGGTTCTAACCTTTCATCTTAGTTGATTAAAAAACAAAAATGATTTTGATACAACCCTCTACAAATGCATCAGATTGATTAAACCAATGATTAAGAATTTCACAGTCCAGTTTTACAAGTGAATTTTTCAAATCCACTATCTATCTATCTATCTATCTATCTATCTATCTATCTATCTATCTATCTATCTATCAAACAGAACTTAAAACAATATGTGGTTTTATTTAGTATTATACTGCCTATATATACCTATAAGCATTCTTTCAGTAGAAAGTGAACATTTCAAGACTATCTTAACCGTACCGATAAGAGAAGAAATATATTACTCGCTTATACGCTGGGGACTATTTCCGGAAGAACAGAAAGGATGACGCAAGGAAACAAGAAGAACAGAGACTAAAACAAAACGGAAAAATGTTGCCATGACAGTGATTGACTATAAAAAGGCCTATGATATGGTCCTCCAAACTTGGATAATGGAATGTTTGAAAATGGTCGAAATATCCTACAATGTCATAAACTTTATCAGAAAAGCTATGAAAAACAGGAAAGTTGAATAAGCTACAAACTCCAGCAGATGTGAACATTCAAAAAGGCTTCTTTGACCTTCACTATTACCATTGCTGTTTACTATGATGCCATTTAATTATACACTGAGGAAAATTCACAAGAACTAGAATTGCAATCAAATCACAAGAAATGATCAATCACGTGTGTACATGGATGATATAGAAACAATAAGAATATACATCCAGGATATAGGTATGAAATTTGGCACTGAAGAATGTACGGTGCTGATAATGAAAAATGGGAAAAGAGAATTGGCTTAGTTTCTTTGTTTAAAGGAATGTAAATAAGTTCTTGTTAGTCGATCAATAGTGGCATGTCCGTGTGTTGTGGTCCATAGAAGAAAGTCGCATGAGTTCGTCTTTACTTCTCTAGCAGTGTTCTGCATGTCTTGTTCGTCTCACTTGGATGGTTTTTGAGATAGGAGGTAAGTGGCCGTACAGCTGTTGTTTTATGAGCTGTTGCTTTCAGGATTTGTTCAGAATGGCTCGTAGCATTCTTGTGTAGTTCCCATCAAGCGTTTCCTCAATGGGTTTTGTTAGCGTTCATGTGGTGCATCAATATAGTAGTATTAACACAACCACAACTTGGAAAAATCCAGTTTTATTTTATCGGATAGATCAGGCTTCCATATGATCGATAACATATCGATATAAATCTACGCCTTAACCAGGCTTATGTTAACATCACTTTTCGTAGAGGAAATATTGCTACTGAAATACGTGGACTTGTCTACTAATGGTACTTGGAGAAGAGATGACTCCTTCTTGTTTAAAACACATGTACTCTGTTTTATTTGCGTTCACCTTCAGGCTAATGGGGGTGTCCTCGTGGTGTAATGGTTAAAGTGATGAACTGCGGAATCGTAGTACGCGAGTTCGTACTCCAGTCGCGCTATTACGTTCACTTTCGGGCAAATACCCTTGGGAAAGGTATGAACCCCCTTATTCTCCCTCCAGCTATGGGTAAATAGTAGGACGGACTAGGTTCTTCAGCCTTGGTGAGGCAACTAGTCTAGGAGAAGGAAAACTCTGAATTCAAAACCTGTTCAACTCCGCTTAAAAATTGACCTTGTGTCATATCCTGCCCGAGCGGAGGGGTTGGTAAATAGTACCTTCAGGCTAATGCCTCCTACTGTTTGTTCTAGGCTATGCACTAGGGATTTTGTTTGGGCAGGTGTATTTGAAAGAAGCGCTAGATCATCTGCATAGTCTGCGTCTGTTATAGTTTCTGCGAGATATCGTCTGTTTCTTGCTTTTTTAGTGTAAAGCCATTTTCTTTCATTAGATCGACCGACTTTCGAAGTATGTAGTCTTGGCAGAGTATAAATAAATATGGTCCAAAACTCCAGAAACAATGTTCAAGAAGTCAGTCTCTCCATCAGGTGAGCAAACCATTGGTTTTGTGTTTCTATAAAGCATTATTCTAACTGTAACAGTTTTTTTGGCTCCATCTTCCCATTGTGTATGGAATCAAATGCTTTGGAGAAATCTAAAAAATAGTGTTGCCTCGAGATTTTTTTTCATGTCCTCCTTCGATGATTCGACGGATGGTCAGAATCTGTGAAGTTGTGGCTTGATTTCTCCGAAAAACATTCTGATTTTTCCTGGGAATTTTTCAGTTTCAGGTTTGATACAGAGTATTATAAACCTTAGCAACAATAGAAGTAAGAGTTATGCCCAAATAGTTCTTGCTGATTTCGAGGCCACCTTTCTTTGGGAAGGGGAGGATGGAGCCTTTTGTCGTTTTCTCTGTTGTATTTTGTTTATATACCGAAGAAATGTCATGAAATTCCCCTGTCTTCCATATTTCTGGGGGGAATGTCATCGATGCCAGCAGCTTTTCGGCTTTTATTTTTTGTCACCACTCCGTTAAGTTCCTCCTCTGTCCTAGAATGAGGTGTCTAATTAGTTTATCATTAACTTTAGGGAAGTTTCTAAGCAAATTCTTGAAATGATTTATGCTCCATTTAATAGCGACGTCTGCATAACAATCGTCTCTTGCTACAGTCCCACGAATACCAGAGATGAAACAGACATCACATTCTACAACGAGCTATCTTCCCTTGACCGACACATTCTCGAACACAACGTTCTCATCATTGATAGAGACATGAATGCTCAAATAGGCTAAGACGAAAGTAACAAATTTTGCATACACAACTCGTCAAACAGAAATGGGAAATATCTTGCTGATTTTTCACTTGAGAACAAGCTACTATGACTTAATATTAAATTAAAAAAAAAAAAAAAGGGAGTGAGAACTATGGACCTTCACCGACCCAAATAAGGCTAAAGCATAGCTAGATTATATATTAAGAAAGAAAAAATGGATAAATAGTGCTCTGAATTGTGAGACATACTCCTCTTTTGAAGGATTATCTTCCGATCACAGAATCGTCACAGCATAGATACGCCTGAGTCTATGTAGAAATAAGTAACCATATTTACCAACCCCTCTGCTCGGGCAGGATATGACACAAGGTCAATTTTTAAGCGGAGTTTAACAGGTTTTAATTTAGTGTTTTCCTTCTCCTAGACTTGCCTCACCAAGGCTGAAGAACACAGTCTGTCCTACTATTTACCCATAGCTGGAGGGAGAATAATTGGATTCGTACTTTTCCCAAGGGTATCAGTGCTATGTGAAATGCAATCAGCCTCGTCCAGGATTTGAACTCATATCGCCGTGTCCATTTCCTACGACGATAACCATTATACCACGGGCACCTCCAAATAGAAATAAGTAACAAACAATCAAAACCTCAAGATTCGACTGATCATCACTTAACCAACAGAGATATTAGCAACAAATATACGGTAACAGTAAGAAACAAATTCGATTTTCTTGAGAAGATATTTGAAAGACATACAAATATGAAAACTTGGTCATTGTCCATATGGAAGCAACAGTAGATACATAGCAATCAAATCAAGAGCTAAATGAAGGGTTCCATGGGAATTCCTAGTAGTTAAGAAAAAGCGAAATAACATGAAAATAGCATTCTTAACTAATAAAAGAAATCCAACAAATGTCAACACACAGAAATATAAGAAAGCCCGAGAGAACAAACACATACCAAAAAGAACAATAAGAATAGATTCAAGGCCAGATCAATAAAATAGAAGAGGGACAATTACAAATAGCATGTTAGACAGTAAATGAAGTAGGCAAAAGGAAGAGCACCTCAAGAGTGAAATTAAACGCTACCAGCTAAGAAGAATGAATGCAGTAATAGAAAGAACATTACAAGAATCTGTTTGGAAACATCTTTAAAGTCACCGATAAACCTATCAAAAAATTTAAAGAAGAACAGTAGTGGTACAATTTTACCCCCATGATATATATATATATATATATATGTGTGTGTGTGTGTGTGTGTGTGTGATTATTAGGGTTGTAAGGGAGTTAATACCCTTCCAAAAGTGAAAGTGAACGTAATAGGCCGTCTGAAGTGCGAACCCACTTACAAGGATGTCGCAACCACTACACAAGATAATTAAGAAATAAATAAAAAAAAAAAAAATAGAATAAATACAAAAATAAATAAAAAATAGAAATGGAAAGTTAGAAATAAATAAATTCAAGTTAGGAATACAAAATTTAAAAAAGGGCAAAACGAAGAAATGATGAAAAGCAATGAAAATAAAAGCGAGAAAATAAAGCAAAAAGAAAAATAAATAAATAAAATCAAAATCGATTTTTCTCCAAATTCCAAGTAGAGGCCCATTTATTCGGAAAAAAGTCAGATATCCAGTTTTTAAAAGTTCTTCTTCTTCTTCTTCTTCTTCTTCTTCTTCTTCTTCTTCTTCTTCTTCTTCTTCTTCTTCTTTATTTTTTCAGGTTGACATCACTTTTAAAACGTTAAAAAGTTAATTCTTTTATGGCTTTATCTAATTTTCCAGACCGCGTTTTGATTGACATATTTATTTTTCTCTTAACATTTTGTTTATTCGATTGGGGTCATGATGTTATTGAAGAGTTTAAACATAAGTTCAACTTTTTAAAACATTAAGATTTTGGTTGGCTGTTTATACTAATAGCAAAACATTTAAATCCCCTTTCAATAAACAATAAAAGTCGTCCGTATCCAATTAGAATATTTTAGTTAGGGCTGCTTCTTCTCAAGCTGAGAGGGTTAAGTTTGACTGAATATCGTTGATTATAATTCATACGGTTTATATTTGCACTTTGAGTTCAACCATTCCTTTTCTATTAAATGTTTAACTATTCCTTCTCTATTAAGAGAGGCTTGTTTTCTACAAGATGGTCCATAGAACAAGAAAATTGATGTCGATACACAAGGCTATACACTTGATGGTTGTCAGACAGACTATGTGTCAAGAAAAGAAGAAAGAAGGACTCGCTAGAATAGAAGGTCGCGTAGATGCAAAAACTAACGTTAAGAAATACCGATTACAGCAGCCAACATCAATACCAACAGAAATATCTTAAAGACAAACAGAAAAACAGCTAACAAAAAATCTAAAAAACAAAAATATGAATAAAAACAACCGTATGGATACTTCAAGCAACAAACTAAAGAGATTGTATATAAGATGAATTGAATATAACTAAGAAGGAAAAAGCTGATGAGATTTCATTTAATCTTTATTCATTGCTGTTCAAAATGATAATGCCAGGATTAATTATATCAAATCAAAATTTGATAATTCACGATAGAAAAACAAGTGTAGAGTATGTGGTGATTGAGATGAAACAATTAATCACATGATAAGCGAATATAGAAAATTAACACAAAAAACATATAAGATTAGGAACGATTGGGTGGGAAAGGTAATCCACAGGGAATTGTGCAAGAGACAGGAATTTGATAATTATGACAAATGATAGATACACAAATCAGAATGAAATGCAACAAAATTATCTGGGACTTTGAAATACACACAGATCACCAAATCCCAGCTAGAAGGCCAAAACTTGTGTTAATTAATAAAAGAAAAGAACTTATCATTTGGTGGATTTTGCCACAAAAGTAAAAAGATAAATAAATACTTTGATTTTGCCAGTAAGCTG
Source organism: Sepioteuthis lessoniana (assembly GCA_963585895.1). NCBI lineage: Eukaryota > Metazoa > Mollusca > Cephalopoda > Myopsida > Loliginidae > Sepioteuthis > Sepioteuthis lessoniana. Next base: position 69,753,940 of record OY757939.1, on the reverse strand, counting down.
AAGAAGCTGTAGAACATTGATGATAGTTATTGTGGTTGGGACCGTTGGAAAGGGCTTAAAAGCCAGGAAAAGAGACAAAGATAACTGGAGATTAGAGGAACCAGACCACAGCAGTCTTAATATTAGAAGAATCCTGGAGACGTGAGGAGACTTGCAGTCACTTCAGCGAAAAACAACCAGTACGAACTGGTGCCAAAAACCCATTATCCTAAATAACCTAAATGTAAACAGGGTGAGGGGACAGAAAATCCAAGCAAGAATTGAGACCATCAAAACCACAGCTTGGTTGAAATCAACTAGAATGCTGAAGAGAGTCCTGCAGAGTTGAGTTGACTTGCCCTGACTTAAGTTACATTGTAACTCCCACCACCTGCACCTTGTGTAGCGAATGTGTTGGACATTTCCGGGGACATGACTGACAAACTCAATTGCCGAAAGCGAAAGCAGAGGAAACTGTAAAAAAATTAAATTAAAAAAGCTGATTAAGATCCAGACCCGATGAGGAACAATCAAGTAGTTTGAAGCTTAAGTGAAATTGTCCCCACCTTATTGATAGTGCTGCTCATAAATGAAAGGCTGACACTCTTTTATAGTCAACATATATATCGTTCTCTCTTGACATAACGATCAACTGATACCTTTACCTTCGAATTATCTACAATGTTACAACCAGTTTTCTCTTCCGGTGAGGAAAAATAACATGTTTAACATAATCACTTCCCGGAAAATTATATTGTTTGTGATTTCTAGTTTTCACTTAACAACAGCAGCATCAAGAACAACAATAGTTGCAGCAAACAAAATACAAGACTGAGTGGGACAAGTGATTTACTAGGAATTATGCCAGAGGTTAAAATTAGACCATTCTGAGATTTGGTAGACACAAACGTGAACCAATCATAGAAAATGAAATGAATAAAATTTTCTCGACCAGAATGCCAGAGCAAGTGTTAATAAGAAAAAAAAGAACGTGACATCAAGCCGATTTTGCCGTTCTAGTAGATCACAGTGTGAAAAATAAAAGAAAATGAAAAGATAGATGAGTACCTAGATCTTGCCAGAGAGTGTCAGAGTGACAGTGATATCAATTGTGGTTGGTGTTCTCTGATCGGATCCGAAGGTGTGATAAAGAGGCCGAGGGAATTGGAGATTAGAAGAAGAATCAAGATCATCGAGACCACAGCACTGTTAAGATCAGGTAAAATACTGAGAAGAATCCTCTCGAGAAAGCGGAGAAAGTTTTTTTATTACTCAGACTTCAGACTTCAGAGAAAAACCACCAGATAAAGCTTGTGCGAAAAACTCGCCAATAATTATAACAATCAGAGAAAGCGAAAAAATAGACAAATAGCTGAACTTGATTAGAGAACTGAAAAAGCTGTGGAATGTGAGGGTCAAGCAAATAGAAATTGTAGTAGGTGCGCTGGGAACGGTCTCCAAGAGCTTGGAGAAATTAGAACTCAACAGGACAATGGAAACAATCTAGAACATTGCTGAGATCGGTTAGAATACTAAGACCTGAAGAGATTTGCCGTTACTCCAGTAAAATGTCACAAACTGGCGTTGGTGTGAAAAACACGCAAGAAGTGAAATAATAATAATAATAATAATAATAATAATATGGGAGAAAAAGAAAAGGAGATGGAGAATGTGGAGGAGAAGTAAAGAAAGGGTTTCATCAAAAGACGATCTATTTTTCGGGTGGGAAGGAAACTAATATTTGGTTTATTTTGTAATTTTGCCAAATCGATTTTCACAAATGACAACTTCGTCCTCAGCTTTTTATCTCTTTTCACCACTTCGCGATTCACTTCCATTCCAACGAAGTGAAAAAAGACCTAAAACTTTTTCCGCTTTTGTTATCATCAAAGAAAACACCAAGTTGCATTTTGATCATCGCAAAAGTGCGCCACGATTTAACAAAAGCATTTTCTAATGCTTTGACACATTTTAGCAACTTTTTACAATTAATCTTGACCAACAATTTCGTGCTTCCATGTCTGAATCCAAAAAATAAAAATGAAATGAAAAATTAAAAAGTTTAAGAAAATAAAAAAAAATAAGAAGAAAAAGAAGGCTTTTTGCACCGTGGCCTGTGGTAATGGTTACAAATGTTGTCAGTAATCCTTTCATAATGGAAACTTGAAACGAATTTGAGGGATCGAGTGTAAATTAACCTTTGACCTGACTGAGTACTGTGATAAAATATTAACCCTTTTTTTTACAAAAAAAATAATTTTGTATTCAACAGGATCATAATTTAAGCTCCAAAATTAAAGAAGAAAAGAAAGAAGTCATTTTGAAGGAATTCTGATTTTAGAATGATTTAATTTCAACCTTCTCATCAGCAGTCACTTTGATCTAAGATCTTTTTTCCAGCCACAGAATTATTTCCCAAGGAAAAATCAATCGACTTCTTTACATTTTCGCCCGAACTTTTTCATAGCCTCTCCGTTGCCTGTATTTTCGGTAAAAAAAAGAAAAAAACATTGCTTGAATGATGATCTGATGGTCATTCAATAAATAAAGAAAAGTCTTTTTAAAAAAAGAAAACTATATTTTTAAAGACCCTTTTTTCCATAAATGTAAACTTTGCATTGTTTGGAATTGGCTAAGAGCAAAAACTATTTTTATCAAGTAAAAATATTTGTTTTGAGGCTATTCAAAATGGCAACAAATCAGAGTACTTCAGCCTTGAACAGAGGTCTGTCAATAAATATTTGGTGGCTGAGAATCGCAAACTATATGAAAGTTGCTGAAGAATGTGTGATGTGTCCGGAGAAGTATGTTGAAGTAAAAAAAAAAATACAAATTGGCTAAACAAAAGTTTGCCACTCGGAGCCTCAGTTGAAAAACTGTCCACTGAGTGGAATCACATTGACTCTCCGCTAAAGAAATTCCAGGTTGAGTAGTCAATAAAGAAGATCATGTTGACAATGTTTTGGCACATGAAAGGAACCATTACTATTGATTTTTTTGAAAAAGATGCAACTATGAACAGTGAATCCAATTGGCAACTCTATCATCAAAATTCACCATATTTATTGAATGACCCTCATTTAAGATTTCTTCACTTTTGATTTCAACTTAGCTTTTTATATCTTCCACTTATTTTTGACATTTGTTTTTGTAAATATTTGACATAAAAATGTAAACATTTTTGTATTCCGTGTATATGAAGAAATGAAGATGACAAACAAGTTGACACACATCAATTAGATAAATGCCTACAAGATAAATGCCAAGAAGTTTATATTCGAGAACTAAAAACTTTACGTCCATGTATTTGTAATGTTCAGTTATCAACACGATATTATTGTCATAAGTAAAAGTAAATGAATATTGATTATTATAATCTACATTTGTTTGAGTGTGTGTGTGTGCTACTTTGTGTGTGCGTGTGCGTGTGTTACGTTTTTGTGAGTGTGTATTGATTTGACACAGTAAAAATGATAATCCTAAAAAGATAAGGTAATTTCTAATCTAAGCGAATACAATTATTTAAACTGTTATCATAAAGTACTACTTTATGATAACAGTATAAATAACTGAATTCGCTCTCCTGCATTGGTATAATTTTTCAAGGGAAATAAATAATCATAAAGTACTTCCCTTTTATTTTTTACAATCAATTCTAATATAAACTCTATCATCAGAATGAGATTCAGTACTGAACTTAATCTCCACCAAAAGGGGGCTTTAAGTTAATATAAGTAAAACGATTTTAATCTATAAGTAAACTCTTGCTCATATCCAAAACAAATTATGTGTAAATATTTCGTAAGTTTAGTTTAACACAAGGTCTCGATTTTGGTGAACCCAATGAGGATTAAACTTTATAAAACATATTTTACATTATAGAGTACACCATCAGTAACACGGCATCAGTTATATTATTTACAATGACTAATATTGAGTTTTCTGTGAGGAGTTTCTGTTATGGAGTTAGTTATCTATAACTTTGTTGACAAAGATCAATAGGAGTTTTGCAAGAATAATAAAGAAAAAGAAACGTTTAGATCAACATGGGCCATTAGTGAAAATTTGTTTTTGCGTGTTGAGGGAATAAAGAGAAAATATCTTCTTTCTTAGGTGGAATCAAATGTGATATTCTGATAAAGCAGCCAGAAGAAAGACAATTCTAAAACCAGTCATCATTGAGATGATGGACAGGTCTTAGAAGTTTGGCACGGTATCATATTTTCAAATCAGTACTCATTTATATAATTTTCAAACAGCGGACGTACAGGGATTGACTATCCAATAATTTTGCTTGAACCACCATGACGCATGAGGAATATTCAATCACTGTAAAGGGAACATTTTGTATTATTAATTTCTATAAATCAGCGAAATATAAATATAGAGAATATTGATTCATTTTTATCCCGCATTATCTATTGATCCCTACTTGGATCATTTTTTTAAAAATGGAAAATAGTTTTGTCCTATTCTGCAAAAAACCCTTAAAAAACCCCAAAACACAACTGAAAAATGTTGGTTTAGGAATTCATTAAGTTATTTTCACGACTATGTTTTTTGATACTGACCGTCAATGTCGTTTAAAAAATAAAATCTATCGAACAAGTCAGGGAATAAAATTCAGTAGTTACGACGACCTAATATGAAATACAAGAAAAATCTACAGAAAACCTTAAAAAATAGTATTCTGTTTTCCTTGTATCCGATATCGATATCATAAAAGATAATCTCGCATTAGACACCTGAATGTTCCTCCGAAACGCCGACACAATTTTGAATTATCTTATAGATAATCTTGAATTGTTTAGATTGTTGAATAATGACTCTTGTTTATAAATCGTGAAATAAACTTTTGACAAGTGTCAGTATATATATATATATATATATATGTGTGTGTGTGCGCGCGTGCGTGTGTGTGAATGAAAGACACACGTAGCAAAACAATTGAATTTAGACTAATAAACTATTGACAATTAGATAAGATCTGGACTGAGTTTAAAGATCCTAAAGAAATAAGAGATAAGAGGTGAATAAAAATTGCAATACAAGTTTTCTCCTGAAATATGACTAAATTTGTCATTTTGGTCATAGACACAGTTTGCCTCTTGTTAAGTGAATCGATAAGAAAGTTGAAGATCAATAAACTGAAGATTCAAACACGATGGACAGTAAAAATTGATAAAGAGAGGAAAAGAAAAAGAAAAAGAAAAAAGGAAGCAAAATTTTATGAATAGAAATTTCATTTATTGAAAAATGAAAAGAAAGCCAAGGAATAAAGCTCTAAACTATTTAATGGTGAGGCTCCTGTTCTGAAACTTAGGGAAATATGGAGTACCTTTCATTGTCATTACTCCCAGGTTTACTCTGACCCGGAGTGGTAGTACCTGTTAGGGTCTCATTTATAGGTCACATAGAACTGTTTAACCATTTGACTGTGTGCAAAGAGATGAGTGACGATAAACTGATCTATTTGTATAAGCAGTACTTGAAACCATATGACAGTGTGAAAACGAATAAATAATGTTGAATTACAAGTGTTAATTAGCAATACTTGCAACCAATGTGCAAAAACTATGTGCAAATAAAACTATTAGTGTTAGATAGCAATACTTGAAACGACTTAACTGTATGCAAGCAAATAAGTTCTGGGTGGTTTAAAATTGTTAAAATACGTCATTAGTAAATTTCCTGTAGTAAAATCATTTTTCTTAATATTCTTATTTTAAGATTTTTCTTCCTCAATTTTATCACTTATTTGATCAGCTTTTTTCCTTACCCCAAGCAAAGTTCATGGCTTATGGTAGAACTAGATTTGCATATTTTTTTATTTAGCTGCCTTCCGTTAGTTTTTCAACTTTTTTTTTCCAGCGATGAGCCTTCATTCTAAAGGGATGGCAGCAAACTGGGCGATTTTCTACATTTTCTGATTTTCAAGTTTCGATCATCTAAAAGTAAAAAATTGGAAATAAAAAAGTTCAGGATGTCAAATTTCTTGTACAATTATTCAAAAAGTTGAATTTTCTCGGAATTTGGACGGGTTCATGTCCTTGTATCATGAATTTATTGATAATTCATCGCACAACTTTATATGAATTAAAATGTTAGATAAATTAACCATAGATTTAATGGATGAAAATTTCAGATTATTATTTTAGATGTCCATTATAATTTTTCCTTGCGAGTTCACAAGCGTTAGCTGATGGTTTTTCACTAGGGTCTGAGTGACAGCAAATCTCAAGTTTCCAGGACCCTTCTCAGTATTCTGGTCGATCGTAATAATGCTGTAGTCTGGATGGTTTCCACTCTTTTGATTTCTAAATCTTCCTGTTCCTTTACTGGGCCTTGGGGGATTCTTCCGAGTGTATCAATTACAATTGGTATCACCGTTACCTTCCTTTAAAGAAAATTTTTTTAGTTCTCTGGCAAGGTCTAATTACTTATTTACCTTTTTGCTTTTTTAAATTTTCACTCTGTGGTCCACTGGGACAGCAAAGTTCATTATTCAGGTATTTTTGTTGAGTATCACTAAATCTGATCGTCTAGCCAGGATTAGGTGATCTGTTTGTATCTCAAAATCCCAAAGAATCTGGTGCGTCTCTTTTTCCAGGGCGGATTCTGGATTGTGCATATACTATTTGGTAGTATGGACAAATTTCAAATTTTTGCACAATTCCCAGTAGATCACCTTCCCAATCAAGTTGCGTCTTGCCTTGTATTCTTTTTGTGCTAGTTTGTTGAATTCGCTTATTAATTTCGTCTCTATCACCACTTAACCTACATTTGCTATTTTGTTGCATCTAATTTTGCTTTAACATAGTTGGTTCTGAAGACGTTCTTTTGTGCTGCAATTAGAAGAGATTCAGTTTATCTCTCAAGGTTTCCCTTTCTTGGCCATGTCCAAGTCTTCTCGCGTGAGATTTCGCCTGTTTGTCGTTTAAGATATCCAATACAGTTGTTTTTCTTCCCATTTTTGTTTCCTAATTATTGTTGTTCTATTGATCTTTATGTTGCCTATATTGTTTCTGGTCTCAGTAATTTGCCTTTCTTTGGTCTTTTTATTGTATTTGTCGTCCATTCAATGCAATTACGTTATCTTCGATGCTGGCGAATCCTCTTCCCCCTTCTTTTCTTGACATATATAGTCTGCCTATGTCATCTTCACGAATGTGAGGCCTTGTGCATCATCATTAGTTTTCTTGTTCTCTGGTTTATTTGTTAAAGTTCTTCCCTCGTCTATTTCAAGATTGGTCCCGAGTATCTTACAACAGGGCCAGCCCTGCTGGATATTCTTTTGATGAAATTTCTGCTATATAATTTCGAGAATCTTTCTCGCTCGCCTGATGTACTCTTTTAAAATTTTTTCTTTTATCTTCTCTTGTTTGAGAGTATCCACTTAAAATATTCCCCCAGTACTTGTAAGTTTCTTTTTCTTCGAGCGTTCTGATTTTTCCTTGATTTGGTAGTTCCTTTCCTTTTTGTCCTTTTCCGCTTCTCATTACTAGCATGTCCCATTTTTCTATGTCAAATTCCATCCTATATCCTGACTATATATTTTTATTGTTTGTATTAGTGTCTCCTATCTTTTTCATTTTTTGCAAATAGCTTGATCTCGTCCATGTACATAGGGTGGTTAATCTTTTCTTGCCATTTAGTAAATTGGTTACCCCTGTGGATTTCCTAAGTATGTGACTGAGTGGCATCATCACTATTACAAATAGTAATGGTGACAGCCCATTTCCCTGGCGTATACTTCTCTGGATTATCACCTCAGAAAGTTTTTCCTGGTGCTGTATAATTATTATTGTTCTTATTATTATCACTTTGTGAGTTTTTCACACCAGCGTTAGCCGGTGGTTTTTACTGAAATCTAAGTGATAGCGAGTCTCTTTAAGACTCTTCTGCGTATTTTAGTCGATTTTAACAATACTGTGATTTGGAATCTTCCTCTGATTTCCAATTGCTCCAGCTTCCTTTCCAAACCTTTCGGAACCGCTCCAAAAGCAACAATTGATGTCATCGTCATAATCCACAGTTTTGGTTGTCAGTAAATTTCCTAGTATTTTCCTATCTTTTCGCTTTCTTTCATTTTTATTTTGTGGTCTGCTGGAGCTGCAAAATCCACTTGATTCTTTTTTCTTGTTTATTAACACTAGGTCAGGCCTATTGACCGGGACTAGGGGATTTGTTTGGTGGTTTTCAAAATCCCAGAGAATTTTAAGTGTATTATTATTATTATTATTATTATTATTATTATTATTAATAATAATTTTGAGTAGTATATTCTTTTCATTTAAAAAAAAAAACTTAGTTGTTTTTTTTTATCTTAATTCACTCTGGTCGTTATTTCTACAACAGCGACGAAGAGAGTGCACCGGAAACAAGAACAACTGTGATAACATGCCTTTTCTAGCTTAGATAATTAAGTGGCTGATTGGAAAAATAGGCTTTCCAGGACAAGGGGAATTAGAGTTCGTGTCTTACGGAAATGTTACTTTTTATTGTTGCTTCCGATGCGCTCTGGTACCGGGGGATAACAGGTAAGTAGTATATCCACCAGGCCAGCATTTTGTCAATTGAACAGAGAACTGGTGATTGATAATTTGTTTCAGTAGAGTGCACAGATAATTGATCTTTGACAGATGAAGGGAAGCGATTCTTTGATCCTAGGCACAATATACAAATGCTACATTGATACAAGGCAGAGAATCGAGGAGTGATAATTTGTTTTTAGGCAGAGGGCACATGCACTCCATTGATCCTGGGAGCTATACTTAAAGCAGACTGCACTTACTGATTATTGACAGATGGCTTTCATCCTAGGCTGAGTGCAATACTCTGCTTTTAGCCAGAAATATCCGCCCATATAAAAATAATCTCGTCATTTTTTGATAATTTAGTTTATCTTACGGGACATCAACTCTTTATGGATCATTTAACCTCAGAATTCTAATTTGTTTTAAATGTTTTTTTATATAATTATATATTTCATTGTTTCATTGAATTTTCTTTGAATTGCCCTCTTTTGCCATTTAGCATTTGTTTATAACAGTTATATGGTATTAAGTATTCCTATCCAATACTAATAATTTTCAGATCTATTTGAACCATTCATCTAACCCTAATAGTTATTAGCTCATTGGGTCAAGTGTACCTAAAAGTATAAAACACTCCCCAGGGCTCTAGAACTAGAGTCTCACCATTCGATGAAGTTTAGTGCCATAACCAGCACACCTCTTCTTGGGGGAGGGGGGATATTCTTACTCCTTTGCAGGATATGCAGACGGGGTATTCTTAGCTACTTCGATTGGGCGGGTAATATTTAAATAAATTTTCTCTGTATTATGCACAAAGTCCTGATTGATTAATCATATTTTGCAAGACAAACAAAAAGAGAAAACAAAGAAAGTGGAAGACTATTATATTCGTTTTCAACGATGTCTTCATTGATTTAAAAAAAGTTTTTTTTCTTTTTCTTTTTAAATGGTTCTTAAATAAGAAAAAATAAACCGTTGTTTAACGCAGCTGGGAACTTCTTGGACTCTATAAGTCAGTGACTGCAATTTACCCGATCTTATGAAGGGCTCACTTTGTTTTATCTGTCTTAATTATCAGGCCAAGTTGACATTTCTGCCTCGTAAAAGACGTAAAATAACAGAAAACAGGCAAGTTAATATGCTTGACGCATTCTCAAGTTACTAATCTATAATATCAATTATGTCAAAAACAACAAAGTAGGTGAAAACTTTAACAATTTCAAGAGGGTTTAAATCTTGTACGTATGGGTGACAAAATGAAATAACACACACACACACACACACACACACACACACACACACACACACACACACACACACACACACACATACACACACACATATATATATATATATATATATATATATATATATATATTTGTTAAAAAACAAGAAAATTTAAAAATAGTATATTCCATTTCCATAATAGATCTATTTCGCTTATTCAATCTCGTCAGATGGAATTAAAATAGAGTTGGGTTTCCTTTTTTTCCGTTAAACGTCGGCGACATATTTCACGTGATATCGCGTAGTGATCTATTTTAATTAAAAAAATTGACGGACGCAGAATTTTTCTTTTTATTTACGATTTTTGTCGTTATTAATTTAATTTATTTTTTAAGTAAAACATATTACAACGCTATCTTCTCATTGATACAAACAATAATTATAACTTCACTACCTCTACTTACAAAAAACCCTCTTATAATAAATTCTGTACTCTCAACTTTAAAAGTGAATGCTCCTTCCAATATAAAAAAGCAATTATCAATAACCTGATATCCCGTGCCAAACTGTTCTCATCCAAAACAATATTTTATAAAGAGGTAGAAAACATAAAACAGGCTCTCATTAATAATGGGTTTCCTTACTATATTGTTGATGAACAAATTAAACGTATGATTAAAAATGTTAGCCAACAAAATAAACACTGTACTACTCTAACAAGTCAAGAAACATTTATCAAACTTTTTTACCGTAACCAAATGCACTACAATTATAAATTAGATGAAAATATATTAAAAACATTGATTAAAAGAAACATACTCCTCATTTATACTAATGAAAAAATAAAACTTATCATATACTATAATAAATTTAAAACCTCCAACTTAGTCATTAAAAATAATTCCTTTCCCTCGATTGGAGTTTTGCAAAAAAACAAAACAAAACAAAACAAAAAAAAACAAAAACAACAAAAAACAACGTTATATATCAATTCAAATGTCCTTTAGGAGATTGTATCTATGAAAACAACAATATATATGTCGGTTTGGCCTCAACTACCCTATCGAGAAGACTTACAATGCACCTTTCTGATACCAGTTCCATAGCACAACATCTAAGAAAACATTCATGTCCGACAACAGAATTATGGAAAATTCTTACCGAAAACATAATATTAGAACATCAACATAACAAGCAAAAACTACTGATTCTCGAGGCACTACATATTAGGAACATACAACCCAAACTTATTAGAATTCATTTTGAAACCAGTGCAAATGTACTTAAATGTCTTTAGCTACTGATGCTATTTATAGAAACAAATTCGAAAAGACAATGCTACACAATACAACAGCACAAACGCGCATTCTTACAAAGTAGTAATGTACATACAAAAGTTACAGCACTTTTGTAATATATCCTCCCCTGGTGATGGCCCAAAGTTGGACAGAAAGTACTTGGGAAATAAGTAATTATGGAAGGTTGATCAACCAATTCCCGCCGAATATCATAAGATCAATACAGCAATTCGAAAGGATTAACAAAAAAATATGCAGGCAAAAAATGTATATTATGTTCAATCAAATATGTATCAACGAAGATATGGTGCCAATATATATATATATATATATATATATATATATATAAGATGAGAGTAAATTGTTTTAAATCGTTTGGTAAAACAAAAAGAGCTCAAATGCTGACCAGCAGAGAAAGAAATTAAAATCTCATTTCTTTTTATAAAATTCTCATTACTAAAATGTCTGTATTTACCTGATTCTTCTGCAACGGACAGGATGAGATAAAAAGTCAATTTTTAAGCAAAGAAAATCTGGTTTTGAATTCAGTGTTTTCCTTTACGGAGACTGGTTGTCGAACAAAAAAAAATCCAATCTATCCACCTATTTACCATAGACTGGAGAACTGATAGATTCTTGCTTTTTCCAATGTCATTTGCACCAAGTGAAATGCAAGTAGCCTAAAATGTTCATGTATCGACTAGAATACAGTCATCAAATGAAACTTAAGTGCATATATACATATTGGATAGCGAAAGAGAGTGAAGTCATGTGCACATATTTTCATATACAGGCGTACGTGCGCACGCGCGCGCGCGCACACACACACACACACACACACACACACACACACACACACACACACACACATTTAGCTGTTTACTAAACTTGACCTGTTCGAGACTGAATGTATTTATAAACTAGCAAGAATTTCTGTTCATATTTACATTTTTTGTGGCGGTTCTAAAGGTTTTTTTGCACATGGCCTAGTTAAATATTTATCTAACTCATAGATGGGGTCCTAACAGATATTATTATTCGGGGTCAGTGTGAACCTGGGAGTAATTAAAATGAAAGGGTTCTTCCCACTCCCCAAATCTCGAGAGCTGAAGCGTTATCATCAGATTTAGTTTTTGTGTAATACCTGGGATAAATAGGAGGATTACTGTCTGGTATTCATCTCATATCTAACATCCGACAAGTTGTATTCAGTTACATGGTATGAGTAACAAGAAACAATCCCTGACCTTACTTATTTAGCTGGTTTTTTAATTCAGACTTTTCCTTCTCCTAGACCTGTTGCCATACCAAAGCTAAAAAGTCTAGTTGGTCCCTCTACATACCCATAGCTGGGTTCATCGATTAACGGGAAGTGAAACGCAAACATCCTCTCCCAGGATTTGAACTGGCTCATTAAGTCTATTTTATTTCGATGAAAACCGCCATGATGAACACACACTATTTTTCCCTTTATCAACGTAAATTGGGATCTAAAAAATTAATTATAAAAGCAATAAAAAATAACAGTTGCTTATTTATAAGAGGCCAGATTGGAAATTATGACATGGTTGGATTTAAAATTTGATTCAAAAGCTAAATATGCAAATGTTGGCCAAGATGAGCTAACGATGCAAGTTAATCTGCTTAATTGGTAAAGCCTCCTGGGGTATTTACAAATATATACCTAGTTGTCATAATAACGATATTTGGTCATCTATCGATGAAAAGCAACAAAATGAATCACAAATTTTAAATCATGACCTTACTATAAGAAAACCGTCATGTTGCATGAATTGATTCAACAGCGTATACCTTTCTATGGTCAATGGAGTCTAATGAGCATAATTTTGTGTAGTTTATGTAGGAGAAGATCAACTTGTTTAAAAAGAAAACCAGTTTGATTAATAATCATAAGAAAAAAAAAGGGTTAAATATGTAGCAATCCTGGGAATGGTGGGTTAGACAAGAGACACAATTTCTGATTAGTTCTTGATCATTGGAGAGTTACGAGTACAAAATTGTTTGTTAATTAACCATATAATCATAAAATTTTTACTTATTGAACTTAATTGATCATTATGTAAGTGTTTAACTTTCGGGAATGAATTAGAGACACAACAAACAAACACATTTGCATATTTTTTCTATCTATCTATCTATCTATCTATCTATCTATTTTCAGATTGTCCTAAGCCCTGGGTAACCTACGGCCAATCATGCTATCAGTTCAATTTTTATCAGCCGAGGCTATTCGAGGATGCTACTGTATCCTGTGAGGTGAGTAGATTTTTCCACTTGTTTGCTTCAAAATGTTTATACTCATCATTGAATAAATTTCAATGAGTCATTTAAAAATGCATGGTATCTAAAGATAAATAAATTCACCACAATAGCCATGGATTACATAAACATCTATCTATCTATCTATCTATCTATCTATCTATCTATCTATCTATCTATCTATCTCACTGGCAACTCTAGGGCATCAATGTTATTCAGGTTCAGATTTTTTACACAATCTATTAGATGTATTATTTAAAGTTAAGACTATTTTTTCTATATTCAATCAATAAAATCTCTGTTTTATATTCATTACACTGGTGATACTTGACAACTAACCATTCTATAAAAGACAAAACGATATTTTTTTATCTGTTGTATCTTTAAAAACAAATGTTGTTGGCTCTTGTTAAGCGCCTGTCTCAGTCACCACTGGAATCTTTGACGCTAACCACTCAATGTCTTTGTCAACGTACGTATTACACACACACACACACACACACACACACACAGAGAGAGAGAGAGAGAGAGAGAGAGAGAGAGAGAGAGAGAGAGAGAGAGAGAGAGAGAGAGACGCACAGAAATTAGATGGAGCTCGAATCTTTTGGATCCGATATCATGTTATCAAATTTCCCTCATAAAATATTGTAATATTTTTCTTTTTGTTTTTCATAACCTTTATAAGAAAAGGAAGTTATTTTAGCTTTATTGTTTAAATGAAGGGGTGGAATTTGCAAAGTAACGTCACCGTCACAGCTTTTTTAATGTCTTTCAAAAGTACACCGCCAACACAGACGCATGCGCGACTAAAAGGATGCGATATGAAGAATGTAGAACAAATTGTTTTGTGGTGACTATAATGAGAAAAAACATAAACACCCATCCGCACACAGACACAAATATATGGCAACGGTTATCATTTAAGCACAGCATCACTCATTTTTTATTTTGTTTTCTTTCTGTTTTTTGCTTTTTGTTTTCCTTTTTTAATTGAAAACCAACCTTGAAAAAATGACACCTGACATTTTATTAATAAACGCGGAAACCAAACTTTAAATGTGTGATTGATCATTTGTTTCGTTGCCTGGGATCAAGTAACAGTTTTCAATTTTACTTCAACGTTACCGTATATATATATATATATATATATATATATATATATATAGCAGTGGAGTTATCCAAGGGTAGTATTTTTCGAGCTCAGTCCGAAGAGCTATTCTCTCAAGTCTAATTCGAAACAATAAGAATTCTCTCAGAACCACTCATTTGTAATTGACTTAATGTCAAGACTCGAAGCCCCATGAATGATTATTTTATTTCACTAATTTTTATTATTTTATTTTATTTTCATGCCCTAAAATACTGATCGAGATAAATTTTGCTGACAATATCCATAAAAATATTCAAAATGACGTTACACGAATTTGGATCAATGGAAATCAGTCCTAAAACAAAACAACAACAAATAAGTAAAATGACTCAAACAAATAGATTTCGGGTCGAAATAATTAAAATAATCTTTAAAAATCTCAAATGTGTTTTAGTCTTTTTTCTAAGAATCTATTTTTATTTCAATTTAACAACTAAAGTTTGACAGCAAATATTTTATTACAATATTTTATAAAGGAAATTTGATAATACATCGAAGAAATGTTCTCATAGCCAACACTGGGTTCTACTGTTTGTGTGGCATGGCTTGATGTTGGGTATTCCAGCAGCAACCCTCTCGATCCAGGTTAGCACTATATCCTCCAGGTTCTTGATGTAGGTCTCCATGTTAAATCTTCGGCTGAGGGAAGATAAATGGTGGTATAAAGTTGTCTTCGCTAGTGACTACCCCAAACACTATGATGTGGATGGGGTGTTTGATTTTCATCGTTATGAATATGAATCTCTCTTCAGATTTACGCTCTAAGACACTTTGAAATCTTCATTGGTTGGTTGGTTGGTTGGTTGGGTTTTAAGGTATATCAACCTTCGTAGGTTATTTAACACCAAATCCATTTTTTTTTTACAAATAATCAGTTCTATTTCAAACAATTTAGTTTAGCATGAGTACACAGTTTAATTGTCAAAAACATTTCTAGTTCAAACTATTCATTTTATTCAAACTGTTCTAATTCCGATAATTCAGTTTAGTATAAGTACAGATTTTGTTTACACACTGTTAAATGTCAAGACAGTTCTATGTTAAACAATTCATCATCATCATGTCGCGCCGCCTGCGCGGATATCCCTGACCGTCTCTCGCCATTTCTCCCTATCACTCATCGCCTCCGGCAGGTCTTCAGGATTACAACCAGTGTCCTCACATAGCTGCTGTATGTAAGTTCGTGCTGGTCGTCCCACTCTTGCACATCCATGAGTGGGGGTCCACAGGAGTACATCGCTTATGAGCTCATCCTTGCTTCTCCAGCAGTGTCCTGCGTGTCTGGTTCGTCGAACTTGTATAGTTTTTGTGATGGGGGGCAAGTGTCCGTATAGTTGGAGTCTCGTGGGGTGTTGTCGCCAGGACTTGTTTAATACTGCTAAAAAAACAGTTCTAATGTAAGTACAAAAAAACAGTTTAAATGTAAGTACGGTTTAATTGTCAAAAACATCTTATTTTAAGCGATTCAGTTTTTTCAAACAGTTCAGTTTAGCATAAGTATGCCGTTAGTTCTATTTAACCCATTGATAGGGCCCTATCAGGTGTTACCACGCCAGGCCAGAGTGGACCTGGGAGCAATGGCAATGAAGGGGTGCTCCGTATTCCCCAAAGGCCCAGCATTACTGGAACCTCACCATCAGATTGTTTAGTGTCATATCCAGGACACTAATGGGGGGGGTCTTACCCCTCTGCAGAGGTGCAGTCAATGTACTCTACAGCCCTAGCCTATTGGGCAATGAAATCCTCGTATGTGAATGCCACGTAGCACAGCAGGAAAATGAATAGCATCGTGGTGTTGCTTTCTTCGCTGACAGTGCCAAACTGACTCAAGCTTGGTGTTGATTAGTTGACAAAACCTAAAACGCATGCGCGAAATTAATCATTCAAACTGACGACAGTTTAATGCATTCGTGTTCTAATGGTTACAATCATAGGAAATGGAGGTGGCAATCGGTGTTCAAACCCTGAATTAGGTTGTTTGCTATTCACAGTGCAAACAACCGTGGGAATGGTATGAGTCTAACTATTCTCCCACTAGCTATGGGTAAATAGTAGGGCAGTCAGAATTCTTTAATTTTAGTTGGGCGACCGGTCTAAGTGATGGAAAACTCTGAATTCAAACCTGTCAAACTTTGTTTAAAAATGACCCTGTATCGCATCCTGCTCGTATAAAGGAGTGGTTGGATATAGATATATATATATATATATATATATATATATATATATATATATACGAAAAAAAGTAGATAAAACAAAATAATCCAAGATTGATGAATTTATTATGAAAGTCAATGTTGAACATTTCGATTATAATAACATTCTTCGGGACTTTAAATTCATGAAAAGTGCCGGTAAAATAGTAGAAAAGAAACTGTTTATCATTTCTTTTTATGAATACTTTCTTTTCTCCTGCTATTTCATCAAACGTTCATCGCTATTTTTAACTCCCGAAGAAGGCTATAATAACCAAAACGTTAAACATCGACTTTCATAATAAAGTCAAAAATGGATTCATTTTTTCTACTTTTCACACAGTTGGATTTGATTTCATTATTTACTTTCATATATATATATATATATATATATATATATATATATAGTGTTTACAATTTTCAGTATCGATTGTGTGAGTGCAAAATATTTGACAGTGAGAGTATAACGCAGTATTTTTCATTTTCCCATTCATCAGGCAATACTATGTTCTGAAAAGTCAAGCGGGATGATTTGGTTTCTTTGTTTAATGGCATATTAACCCTTGTTGGTTATTTAATGCCAAAGCCATTCTCCTAGAAGAACAGTAGTGGTACTATTTAACCCATAGCTGGGAGGATAAGGAGGTTCATACCTTTCCTAAGGGTATTTGCCTGAAAGTGAACGTAATAGCGCGACTGGAGTACGAACTCGCTTACAACGATTCCGCAGTCCATCACTTTAACGATTACCCCACGAGGACACCCCCAAGTGGGATGGGGAAAGTATTATGGAACATAAAACGAAACAGGGTGTAAATCATGAAATATCCGAAAAGAAGACAATTATCTTAATAATATGGGTTGTGATTTATTAAAACTTTTAAAATTATTTATTTTTGAATTTAAATGTATCACATCATAACACTAGTAAAAAAAAATCAACAACAACTACAACAACAGCAAAACGCACGTAAAACAAAAACAAAAACAAAACTAGAATTAAGTCTTAGAATTTAAACAATTTTAAAGGTATGTGAAAGTAAAAATGCTTTTTATACTTTTTAATATGTGCGGGGTTTTGAAATAACACACAAAATTCTCAGGGATTTTGAGATGCAGTCGGATCACCTGATCCCGACCAGAAGAGCAGACCTTGTTGTATTCAACAAGAAAAAGATAACATGCCAACTCTTGGACCATGCCAATGGATCACAAAGTAAAAAAATAAAAGTCAGCCAAATACTGCATACATACCAGGATCTTGCTGGAGAACTGAAAATTTGTGGAACATAAAAGTAACATAGATACCAATAATAGTTGGAGCTCTTGGAATAATCACTGTGTACCTAGAAAAGAGATGAGGTGAATTGTAAATCAGGGGAATAATTGAAACCTTAGCTTTTTCGAGATCGGTTGGAACTAAAGGTGGGGAATAGAGTCTTGCTGTCACTTTGATTTTAGTGAAGACTATCAGTTGCTACTGGTGTGAAGATTCGCAATAATAATAATAATAATAATAATAATAATAATAACCACGAAGAAAGGAGCTTCTTGTGGGTTTTGTTGTTTCTAGCGAAAATAAAAGATGAAAAGATAAACAAATGTCTCAACCTTATGAGAGAGCTGAAAAAGCAATAAAATACAGTGACTGTTATATTAATGGTAATTGCACCTTTAGAATGGTTCGAAAGAACCTGAACGGGAGAAGGGAAGAATTGGAGATCAATGGAAAAATCGAGACCATCCAAATTTGTTAAAATCAGCTGGTTTACTCTGAAAAGTCCAAGAGAATTGCAGACTCGAGTGAAAGGCCACCAGTCAAAACTAGTGAGATAAACTTACTAGGAGTAAAATAATAACAATCACCACCCCTTCCTATCGTTCATCGCTTCCGGCAGGTCCTCCGGGCTATACCCCGTATCCTCACACAGCTGCTGTGTGTAGGTTCGAGCTGGTCAGTATGTGAAGGGATCCATAGGAGTACATCTCTTATGAGCTCGTCCCCACTTCTCCAGCAGTGCTCTGCATGTCTGGTTCACCTAACTTGGACAGTTTTCGTGATGGGTGGTAGAAGGCAATACAGCTGCTGCTTTGTGGGCTGTTGCCTCCAGGACTTGCTCAGTATTGCTCGCAGCATTCTTGTGTAGTTGCCGTCAAGCTTTTTTTTCTAGCTGTTTTAACTGAAATTGTTTGTTTTTTTGTTTGATTGTGTGTGTGTGTGTGTGTGTGTGTGTGTGTGTGTGTGTGTGTGTGAATGTGTATTTGTCTGTGAGAGAAATAAAATAGATTAACATTGTTTTACCCTCTTTTTCAGATGGATGGTGCAATGTTAGTGAGCGTTAATAGTAATGACGAAGATAAATTTATTAGACAATGGTTGAAACGTCATGACCCACTCCGGTAAGCAAGATTTACTTTAATTGATAATTAAATCCGATGATTTTGAATATTTGGTTTAAATAGAAATTGAAATGAACTAAAAATTTCAGCCTCGTTGGTATTTTCTTTTTTTTTTTTTTGCTTTTTTTCTAAAAAAAAGACTAATTTTTCATGACAACTACAACGGGCAAAAATTATGGAATTACCACCCTTAAGTTTAGATTTATTTAGCCGTAAATAAACTAATAACAAATTAGACACAAAACATTTTTAACACTCAAATATTCTGGTTTCATAAACTATCCCTTAAACTATATTGAATTATTTAAATTTGTGTTGTATTTTATCCCAAGCCATGCAGGGGAAAATAATACGGAATTACCCAATATTGAAAAAAATAATAATGAAATTCATTAACATAAACTTTTTAAAGACATGTTTCCTTTCAACTAGGTATGCTAAACTTCAAGAACTGCTGACCGATTTGCATACGTAATTAGGATTCTGATGGTTTTAAGAATTCAAATTACAAGTTCATTCTATAATTTCCTCATCAGATAATTTGACATTTTCTTTTTAAAAAGATAATAGAAAATGTTGGCATAATCACAATAGGAATAATCGCTAATTGCAGGCTGTTTGCAAACTTTAGAAATTTAAACTAAAAAGATTTTTTGAAAATCTTTTTGTGATTTTTATTATGATTATGTATAAATAAAGATTTTGTTTTATGAATAATAATATAGTTTGTGATTCATTAATAATACCGAAGGATATTTTTGAAAAAAGCCTAAATAATCAAGACAAAACAAATGCAAATACTAATGCTTAGAGTCTGCATCAATCTCACAATACCAGACAATCAAACAACAGTTCCATTTTTAGCCAAATTCAGACAAAATAGAATAAAATAACGTAAGAATGAAGCAGACGCAATACTTATTGATGTCAACATGTACAACAAGAAAATACAGAATGTAAAGGAGGAGGGGGAGGAGGAGAAAGTGAAGGAGAAGGAGGAGGAGGACGACGACGCTGACGAGAAGGTAATGAATTTCAATTTTACAAAAAATATTTTCAGTCTAAGAGGCAATAAGCTCAAATAATTTCCGTCTTGTCAAACAACAAAAACTCTATTAACGGAGCAACATGACCCAAAACATTGTCGTTCAACTATTGAACAGACGATATTCACATTAACGACTGTCGACTTTTTTTTATTGTTTTTCTTCATCATTTTTCTTTCTTTCTTTCTTGTCTTTTTTTCTCCCATATTTTACTTTATTTTTGGTCTTTTTCTTTTACTTCGCTTTTTACTCGAATAATATTTTCTTTCTTTCTTTCTTTCTTTCTTTCTTTCTTTCTTTCTTTCTTTCTTTCTTTCTTTCTTTCTTCAGCTTTTCCACCGTTTTTACTTATTCAAGGCTACTTTTTCTACGCAATATTTCTACCCTTAGACAGATCTATCTATCTATCTATCTATTAGAGTAGGCTGGGCTCTTTGGCCTTGATGCAGCAACCAGTCTCAGAGAAAAAAAAAACCCTCTGAATTCAGACTAGCTGTATTTTGCTTAAAAATTGACCTTGTGTCACATCTTAGATTTATGCTGTTCCTAAAAGAATTTGTTCAAAAATGAGAAAAAAAAAAAAAAAAAGAAAAAAAGAAAAAAAGAAGAAGAAAAACCAGTATAAATGAAATATTATTTCCATTTATAAGCCAAGTTATTTGTGTGTTTTTTACAGGAATTCTTGGTTGACGAGCGGTATCCTAGGATCAGAAGAAAATGGTCTAATCCAGTGGAAAGATGGTTCCAATTTTACTGGAGACGAATCGTTTTGGTTTGAAAAAGAGAATTCAGATGCAGGGCACGTTGTGATTTATGTTTACAACGGTAAATATCAATTTTATCCCATGGATTAACGTGGCAAGTATTGTTATCTCAGTGCATACTCGCGTGCACACCCATCCTCCCACAAACTTACACCCAGGTTTTAAAGAGGCGTAGGATATAGAATCGGTGATCTGAGTTCAAAACCTGAACGAAACTGTTTGCGTTTCATTTCGCACTAATGCACTTTGGAAAGGTATGAATCCATCTCTTTTCCTTCGAGTAAAGAGTTGAGAGACTGGATTGGTAGGGGAACCAGTCTAGGAGAAAGAAAAGCCTTAATTCAAACCAGCTGTACTCTGTTTAGAAATTGATGCTGAATCACATGGAGGGGCTGGAGAAATACAAACATACGCACAGAGATTTTAAATGCCAAATTGAAATGAAATTTTAAATCCGAATGTATGCCGCAATGTCCCCATTCCTCAACACTCTGGATAGCAGATATATCAAACATCTATTGATAGACAAATGACAGGTGATAAGGTCAAAAGTCATCATTGCCAAAGTAAACTTAGGAATCGCGTGGGCGTTGTTTGATTGGTTTCACATCGGATTCGAGAAATACGAGTACTTATCAACCTGGACTGAGTCTCAGTGACTGGAATAGTTTGAGAATCTAACTGAATAACAATTGTCAACTGCTAGCCTAAACCACTAGATATTACGGTACGCGTGTTGCCTCAATTATGCACTAATCTTTGATTCATCATCATCATCTTGTCGTGCCATCAGCACAGATATCCCTGACTCTCTCTTGCTACCTCACCCTATCGTTCATCGCTTCCGGTTGGTCCCCTGGGCTACACCCCGTATCCTCACTGAGCTGCAGTTAGTTGGTTTGAGCTGGCCCCTCTGCTTTTGCATGGCCATGTGAAGGGGTCCATAGGAGTACATCACTTATGAGCTCGTCCCCACTTCTCCAGCAGTGTCCTGCATGTCTAGTTCGTTTATGGGTGGTAGAAGGCCGTACAGCTGCTGATTTGTGGGGTGCTGCCACCAGGACTTGTTCAATATTGCTCGCAGTATTCTTGTGTAGTTGTCAAGCTTTTTCTCCAGCCGTTTTGTTAGCGTGTCCATGTAGTGCATTAAAAATATCTTTGTTTAGTTGTAGCTAAGTGACCGAAGTATGGGGTACCCGGCGAGTTGGATTCTTTGTTTAATGGCATATCAATTTTCGTGGGTAATTTAATGCCAAAGCCATCCTTGTCGAAGAACAGCTGTGATAGTTGGGAGGTAAAGGGGTTCATCTCTTTCCCCAAAAGTGGATACAATTAAGTGACTGAAGTTCGAACTCACTAACTTCCAGACCGCTTTCCAACACTTTAGCTATTATGCTAGTAGTGACACAACGCTACTTCTAGTTATTTATTAGATTAGGTGTGGTGCAAACTTAAAGTACTTGGGATTCAGTGGGAATTTAACTCACAAGGTAATGGTTTGCTAGTCGTACTCATTAACCATTACACCACTTAAAGTTTTCTATGTTCTTTATGTGAGTAGGATTAGAGATCTCTAGGAATATTCATAATTTTGGCACCGACAATAGTCTGTGAGATTTTTTGGCAAAGCATTTCTCTAAAGAGTTGCTTCAGGTTGATTAAGTGAAACGTTTGATTGAGAATAAATTTGTTGCTTTCACGCGGCCATTTTAAATGATAACGATTCATGAATTGTTCAAATTCTTCTTTTTACATTGGGTTCATTTTTACATTTGTCAAAATCGAATAAATTTTAGACAAGAAATTCATTACTTCATACATACAAAATAATTGTTGTTTTTTTTTGTAAATTTAAAAAAAAAAATTTTCCTGATTATTTCGTTGACATATTTTTTTTTTTAGAAACGTTGGTTGTTTTTTCTTTTTGAGAATAATTCGGTTCATGCCTTCTCGTTGTTCCATAAGTTATAACAAAACCCTATGAGACGAACGACGTCTTAACTTTAGGCTTATACATAATTTTTAAAAATCAAATTCTAATTCTATTAACATAAAGAAAGTAAATAGCTTCCAGCGGTGTAAGGGTTAATGACTATACTTAACAAATCATTATCAGTGAGTTCAATTCTCACTGGGTGCCACCTACATTAAGTTTGTGCCACAACTAAGCTAATCAAATAAATAACTAGAGCTAGAGGAGAGTCCCTAGCGTAAAGTCTAAAGTGTTGGAATGTAGCTTCGAAATTAGCGAGTTCGAACTCCAGTCACGCTACTGCGTTCACTTTTGGACTAATGCCCTTGGAAAAGATGTGAAGCCGACAGAGCGGCCGATATATTTTGTGATGCCAGGTATATGATAATAATGACGCAAAATGTATTATGTCGAGACCATTGCAAGGGAATATCTAGTCTGGTTAGGAATATAAGAATGTTTTTCAACTTCTGCAGTACCTCCCTATTACACTCAAGGGAATAGGTTCATAGTCTTATACATCCTTACAAGGAAATTCAGTCGGAGGGGAGACAAAGTTTGATATCTATAGTGGTGTTTGACACTGACGAGCAATTATGAGACATATCTCTCAACGCAGGTGTTTGATACGTCCGCAATACAAATTACCGAAAGAGGAGACATTACGTCATACGTTCGGATTCAAAATTTCATGTAAAAATCTCTGTGTATGTATGTTTTAATCCAAATCCTCCGCCAAAGACATAGTGTCTGAGTGGAGTACAGCTTGTTTGAATTCAGCGTCTTCCTTCTCCTAGATTGGTTGCTAAACTATTTCTAAAGAACACAGTATGTTCTACCGTTTACTCGTAGCTGAGGGAGAACAGGTGGATTCATGCCTTTCCTAAGGGCATGAGCGCAAAGTGAAACGCAAACAGTCTTATCTAGGATTTGAACTTAGGTCATCGATTCTCTTTCCTACGACGACAATCGTAACGCTAAGTGCGCCTCCGCCTACTGTCTAGGAAGTTCGATTCTCTGTGCATCTAATTTTCATGGATTTAAAAAAGTTCAATAAATATCTCCAATATATTGATCTTTATTTGACCATTTCTCTTTTCTTCACAGGTGTGGAATACAAATGGTCTCATCGGGAAGTGATTTCAGCGAATGCTTACGTATGTGAAATCCAAAAATCCGAAGCCTTCCGGATCATTTTGAAATCCAGGGGATTTGGTAAGCCTGTCAAAATTAAATTCTATGAATCTTTGCTTCTATTGACTTGTAGACTACTTAACATACCGAACTTTCCACAGCCCTATTAGGGAGGTTGTCGAATACGCTGACAGTATCTCTGCAGAAAGGTAAGACTCTCCCAACGAATGTCCTGGATATTAATTTAAACCATCTGATGACGAATTTCCAGTTCTTTGAGGAATATGAAGTACCTCTTGATTGCTTTTAATCCTTGGTCCACTCTGACTTAGAGTGGTAGTGCCTATTAGATTTCCATCTATAGATCAAACAGAACTGGCTAATCATTCAACTGCATGCAAACAAATGACTGATATTGAAATTGAATTATTTGTATTAAATAGCAATATCTGAAACCATTTGGGTGCAAACAAATGAGCTTTTGCTTGTTTAAAATATTACACACACACACACACACACACACACACACACATATATATATATAGGGTACGGAAGGAAAATTAGGAATATTCTAGCACAATAAAAAACGACTCTGTTATAAAACAAGTTTATTTTGAATTTGAAAAATAAACAATAAAATAAAAGATAGACACAAAAAAGTACATTTACTCCATATGGCCGCCATTTTTTTCAGTTATTATATCAACACGTCTTCAAAAGGATTTGTATTTCTTTAAAATAAATTATTCAGATATTCTATTCCCTTACTCCTTCATAGCAGTCCCATCGCCGGTCATCATGAACATTGTTATGACGATACTGTTATAGAAGAAAGAGAATAACAGAGAGTAAGCCCGATAGAAAGGCAAGCCTAGACAGGTAGATTGACAGACAGATAGACAGAGACAGACAGAGATACGTGTACGTAAATACTTGCTTTTCCAGGCTCTTTTCATGCATCAGCTTTTTGGCAGTGGTAAGCGACACACACACACACACACACACACACACACACACACACACACATACATATATATTTATAAAACACCCACACATGCACTATATATATGTGTGTGTGTGTGCGTGTGTATACCCAAAGTATAACATACAAAAACACACACATTCATACAAATATCTATACACACATGAAACAAATATTTGTGCGTGTATATATACACATATTTGTGCGTATGTGTGTATTTGATTCATATATGTATATTTGTGAGTAATGGTATGTGTTGGTGTGTAACGGTTTGTGTATGTATATATATTTGTATGTACTTGTGTATGCATTCGTGTACGTGTGTATATTTGTGCATATGCACTTGTGTGTGAGTATGTGTGTATGTGCTGCTGTATATGTGTTCGTGTCGTGATAGTAGATAGATCGTAGAGTCAGTTCAAGATTCTTAATTGCTCAATATTGAAATGACTTCACGTAAAAGTTGTCTAATATCAATGAATAAACTAGATTAAATTATTTAGATTAATATTATTTTTTCCAAGTCATGCAAAGAAAAACATTACAGAATCATTCAATTGAGAAAATATGATGCAAATTTGAAATATATGTTACAAATCCAGAATATCAAATAAAAATAGTTTGCCTCTTATCTATTATTAGTTTATTTACAGCTAAATAAAAAAAACAACGCCCTCAATGTGGGGTAATCCTATGGTTTTTGCTAGAGGTAGTAGAAACACAACCAAAGCAGGCTAACAGGTGACTGATATTCTTTCATAATTTTCACTGGATCCTGTGATCTGTGTTCAAACTTGGGACAAGTGTTTCAAAGCCGATTTTCAAGGCAAAGTAGCTCTCTTCACTTGGTTTAACACAGTTCTCACCCTCCTATTCGGCCCAGTAGAGTCCAAAATAATGCTTAAAGATGAAAATGTGCTTAATTGAATGGGATATGCAATAAAACAATTTTAATAAAGACGTAAGTATTGCGCATAAAGTCCATTCAAATCAACAAAAAAATCTGCCCTTTTTGTCAATTGTTGCTTCAAACCATGTTTTACAGGATTTGATTTTATTTGTTCAGCAGGAGAATATTTGGATTGAAATGAGAATTTTAGTCAATAAAAAATCGGCGAATAAATGTAATTAACAATACACGGTTTGCCGTTCTGTTTTTCGCATCGAGGCGTTTCGTTTTTTTTTTTTTTTATTTCCTTCATCATCCATGGTGAATTTTTGTTCGTTTTTTTCTTTCTTTATTTTGCTGTGATTTGACCAGCTTTTCTTTCATATGAATTTTTTTCATTGTAAAAAAAGTCTTTTCTTTTTCTTTGAATTTTCGCTCTAAACAGTAATTTACTTTTTTCTCTCGCGGTTTTTTTCTTCTTCACTAATTATACACTCGTGATGCGATCTTTCATGGAGGAATTCTGGGATTAAATCACTTTATCATTCTCTTTCTTTTTTCTCTTTCTCTCTTTTCGACTTTCCCCTCCTCTCTGACATTCTATTTCTCTCTTTTCCTTTCTTTCGTGTAACTTTTTTCTATCTATCTATCTATCTATCTATCTATCTAAGCCTTAACTTCTCTTTCCTCATAATTTTTTTCGGAATATTTCTCTTTTTTCCGAATTTCTTTCTTTCTTTCTTTCTTTCTTTCTTTCTTTCTTTCTTTCTTTTACCGTCCGTAATTATCATTAACGCTATAATTCTAATCAGGTTAATGGAATCAGATCGAATAAAGATTTTTCCTTCTCCAAACTGATAGAAAATGCTTGGTCTCCCACGCCCATCATTTTTTCACCCATCTTTTTGTTTTTCGTTTCTGCGTTTTTTTATCGGCTTTATTTATTTATTTTTTTTAGATTTTATCAATTGGTTTCGATTGACCCTTAATAGGCGTCCTTGTGTGGAAGTTTGGACACTGTGTACGAACAAGTTATTTCTATGTATTCTAGTCGAATTACATCTATGGTAGTCACCTTGTCAGCAGGGTTTAAAAAACGCTGACTGTATCTCCTGCTGCTCTATCCAAACAGGTGTCCTTGATACGACACTAAACTGCATTTGGTGATGTGGCTTCTATTCAGGAGCTCTGGGGAATGTGCAGCTACGTTTTTGTTGCCATTACTCCCAGGTTCACTCTTATCTGGATTGATAGTATCTTTTAGGCTCAATTCTAAAACGTCAAATAGATCTGTTTGAAAATTATTAGTTAAAAAAAGGAAGACACACAACTGTATGCAAAATATTTGTTTTAATCGTAACTTAAAGTTTTAATTGTTTACAAACGATTATTATTATTATTATTATTATTATTATTATTATTATTATTATTTACTCCTTTAGAGTTTTTCACATCAGTGTTAGCTGATGGTTTTTCACTGGAGTTTGAGTGACAGCAAGTCTCCTCAAGTCTCCAGGACTCTTTTCAGTATTCTGGCCGTTCTCAGTAATGCTGTCATTTGCATAGTCTCTACCCGTCCGCTAACTTTCAAGTCCTCTAGGCCTTTTAATAATCCTTTAGTTATTGTACCAAAAGCACCAATCACAATTGGTACTATCGTCACTTTCATATTCCACAGCTTTTTTTAATTCTCTAGCAAGGTTGAGGTACTTATCCTTCTTTTCGCATTTTTTCAGTTTTATTGTGGTTAGTCGGGACAGCAAAGTCGACAATTTTGCAAATTCTCTTTTTTGTTGATTATTATAAGGTCTGGTCTTCTGGCCCAGATTACGTGATCCGTGTGTATGTCAAAGCCCCAGAGGAGTTTATGTGTCATTTTCTCGGATAGGTGCTGGGTTGTGCATATACCATTTGTCATTATTATTATTATTATTATTATTATTATTATTATTATTATTTACTTGAAGCATTATAATTGATTGAAAAAATTGAAACCAAGATTATCATTAATAAGTAGAAATAGTTTCTTGAAATTATATAATAGCGTATAAATTATCAATAATTACTCCAAGCTATAATTGATTTACAAATGATAATATTTTATTACTTGAAACAGAAATCATATAAATACCTAAAAAAAGATAAGTTTGGTAATAAATAATGCCCAATAACATCTGTTTTGACTGTATAATTGTTCACAAGAAGTTATAAAATGCTGGTGTCTTTGGATTCAGAAGAAAATCAATTTAAAAAAATTGATGTGTACTTATTCATTAGCGACATTAAGAATATTTGTAAAAGTCTGTTGCAATTTTCATGTAGTGATATATTTAGTAATTGGTTGGTTTGATGGTTCGTTGGTTTAATGGCATACCAATTCTTGTTGGGTTATCTATGCCGAAATTAGTTCAACAATTACAATCTCATATCATTTACAGGAGAAAAATGTATCTTCTACAATCATTTCCTTGACTCTCTCTCCTCACCCGTCCCTATTATTCATCGCTATCGGCAGGTCCCTCAAACTGTCAGCACAAAGCTGTTGTAAATAAGTTCTGCTAGCCGGACAACCCTGGCCAGTTCATGTGTAGAGAGGGGGTCTATAGAAAAACATCACTTCTCCAGTAGTGTCCCGCATGTTTTGTTCGTCTTAATTGGATGGTTTTTGAGATGGGAGGTAAGTGGCCGTACAGCTGTTGTTTTGTGGGCAGTTGCTTTCTAGATTTCTTCAAAACTACACTTTGCATTCTTCTGTTGTTCCTATCTAGCTTTTTCTCTAGCAGTTTTGTAAGCGTCCTTGTGGTGCATTCAGGTTGTATTGACGCTGCCACAGCGTGGAAAAATTCAGCTTTATTTTATTGGATAAATCAGACTTCCATATGATCGATAACCTATTGATAGCAGATCACGCTTTTACTAAGCGAATGTCGACATCACTTTCAGTAGATGAGATATTGCTGCCTAGGTATGTGATTTTTTCTACTAATTTTAGAGGCTTGCCTCTTAGAGTCTAGAGGGCTCCTTCTCATTTAAAACTCATGAAGTCTGTTTTATTTCCTTTCTCATAGAAGCCAATGCCTCCTCTCACTTGTACATTAGGGATTTGGCTGAGGCAGTTTATTTGAAAGAAGCGCTAGAACATCTGCATAGTCTGTGTCTGTTATCGTTTCTACAGAATATTGTCTGCGTAAAGCCATTTTCTTTTATTAGATCTATCGATGTTCGAAATACGTAGTGTCGGCAGATTATTACCAAATATGGTGCAAATCTATCACCTTGCAAAACTCCAGCAAAAATGTTGAAGAAGTCTGTGGGTCCAACAGGAGAGCGAACCATAGCTTTTGTGTTTTTACAAAGCATCATTATAGCTGTACTAATTTCTTTGGGGAAACCGTATGCTAGTTGCATTTTCTTCGTCTTCTCTCTGTGAATGGAAACAAATGCCGAAGAGAAATCAATGAGCCATATTGTCACCTCGAGGTTTCTTGCACCTACTCCTTCGAGGATTCAACGGTTAGCCAGAATCTGTGAAATTGTGGATCAGTTTCTTCGAAAATTGTTTTGATTTTTCCAAAGAATTTTCTCGATTCCACGTTTGATAAAGTTGAGAAGCAGAACATAATAGCAGCTACAATAGAAAGCGTTGTGAATTTTATGTGTGATATAGCTTTAATCATCATCATCATCATCATCATCATGTCGTGCCACTAGCACGGATATCCCTGACCCTCTCTCGCCACTTTTCCCTATCGTTCATCGCCTCTGGCAGGTCTTCAGGGCTACATTCCGTATCCTCACATAGCTGCTGAATGTATGTTCGTGCTGGTCGTCCTGCTTTTGCCCGGCCATATGTGGGGGTCCATAAGAGTACATCACTTATGAGCTCGTCCCTGCTTCTCCAGCAGTGTCCTGCATGTCTGGTTCGTCTAACTTGAATAGTTTTCGTGATAGGAGGCAGGTGGCTGTACATTTGGTGTCTTGTGGGGTGTTGCCGCCAGGACTTGTTCAAGATTGCTCGCAGCATTCTTGTGTAATTGCCGTCTAGCTTTTTCTCCAGCCGTTTTGTTAGCGTCCATGTAGTGCATCCATACAGCAGTATCGATACGACAGCTGCCTGGAAGAAACTGCGTTTCATTTTATCGGTTAGGTCTGATTTCCATATGATCAATAGCCTATTGATAGCTATCCATGCCTTCGTTAACCGTGTGTCGATGTCCTTTTCGGTTGATGAGACGCTGCTTCCTAGGTAAATGAATTTGTCTACTAGTTCAAGAGGGGTTCCATCTAGCGTTAATACAATACTTTATTTGTCTTACTGTTTTATTATTTTACATTAATCACTGAGTTAATTTCTACATATGTTCACCAAATATGAGTTTAATTTGGAAATGTTTATGGCAGTCTGCTGGGGTTATCGTAAGTGGTATATATCGATTGTTAGGATCACTGTTCCACTGGTTGACCATTCTGTGATAAAGATTTGGATTGTAACCCTGCTGTGTAGGTCGACCTCAAGTTTTGTAAAGATTTTTCAGGCTTAGAACGTCGATTTGTACGCCGCAATTTACTGTAAGTTGCAATTATCGTAAATTGCGGCGTTTTGAACTTGAAAAAAAAATCTCTTTCAGTGTTTGAAAAGACAATATATCAATATAGTTCAAAATCGTTTGAAGTATTATCTCAAACAGATTTATTTGAGACAGAAGTGGGACTCTAACAGGTATCCGTCCCGGTTAGCGTGAACCAGAGAGTAAGGGCAATCAAGAGTTGACTCAATATTCTCTCCAGAAGTGTAGCCTCATTGCCAGATGCAATTTACTGTCGTAACCAGGAGCCTCTTCTACCCCGAATAAGAGGTCAAGAAAACTTAAGACCAATTTCAAAGATTACTTCTACTTATTTACCTTAACAATTTTACGATGTTGATGCATTTTTAAATGGTTAGAAGGGGTAATCATTAAAACATAGATACGAATATAAATCCATGTAACAGAAAAGAGATTTGGTCATTAATCTTTTTATCTTATGAAATCAATACACTGTAAAACATCTCATTGAATTTTGTTGAGAAATACATTTTAATGTGAGAAACACTTAAAAGATTTTTGATTTAAACATTTTTGTTTGTCCAGATCGTTACAAACAAAGAATAATGCTAAATAATTATTTCAAATTTAAGAACTATTCAAAGATCTGATTAGTAATATTTGATTAAAGGTAAATAATTATTTTTGTTTGACAAATATTTCGTCAATTTTTGTCTTTTGAATGTCAGGAATTTAAATCATCTACGATGAATTAAGCTTTGTAACAACATGGTTTCCCGTTGATTATGTTAGAGACCCATTTTCGACGAAAGACTAACACTCCGATAAAAAAAACGAAAAAAAAAAAACGAAAGAAGGTTTACATCAAAACCTTAAAATGAAGATTTGCCCTGTGATTTGAATGAGAATATATCGGATATTCCAGAGGAGAAGATAACAGATTTAATAAAGTCGATTCTTGAGAGGGTAGGATATTTTAAATCAGCTATTTATAGTTCATTTAGACTTGAATTTAATCTTATATTCATATTAATTTCTATCTGATCCACACATCCGCTCACAGCGGGCTTAGCGCAACAGTTTTTTGTAAAAGGAAGTGAAATCGGTGATGAGAATTCAAATCCAGAGCGAGGCTGTTTGCGTTTATGCATCGCACTATCTGTTCTCCCCAGCTATGAATTAATAGTAGGGCAGACAAAGTTCTTTAGCCTAAGTCAGGCAATCGGTCAAGGAGATGGATAACTTTGAATCCGGTTCAGCTGTACTAAGCTTCCAAACTGACCTGATAATTTCGGAAGGATTCAGTAAACACATACATGAAAATCTTTCTTTCGTTTTAGTGAGCATTTTTACCGAATTTGTTTACTTCTTCATCAAACTATTTGTCTATCTATAAAGGAAAACATGTTATGTTTCTCTTTGACTTTTAATCATATCACACTGACAACATCTATCCTCGCTAGATCTCCAAAGTTAAGCAACGATGAACCTTCTCAGTATTGAGAGGGGTGACAACGTAGGAAAAAACAAGAGCTGAAAGCATTCAATGTTCTCTGCTCTTTAAAAATAAAACCTGCAAATGTTCTCTGGGGGCGGTGAGGCAATGAAGAGAAGGAAACAATGTGCTAAAACAATTCTATTTATAAATAAAATTAGCCATCGTCAAGGCCACCGTCTCCTTGTTTGTGTGTCTCTTGATCTGCATTTATTGTCTACGAAAACGTGTGACTTAGTGAGAAGGCCAAGTAATTGATGGCTGTTGAGCTGGTTTCACTTATTTGATAATAAACATGTGTAATCAAAGCAATTGTCACATTTTAACGATAAACCCTGTAATTATAATGAATTATTCTATTACATTGTATAATGTACATACGCCCGCGAATATACCGATGTGACAATGTATTTTGTTTTTATATGTATGTGTGCACACAAGTATATATATATATATATATATATATATATAGGAAATGTATATACAAGCATTTATATGAAGAGCTAATTCACACGCCCACGCGTATACACACACACACACACACACACACACACACACACACACACACATATATATATATATATATAAATGAAAACGTATACGTGTATATGTATGTATGTAATATATTTACATTATTAGGCTGCGAACTTATTCTTTCTTTGTTTAATGGCATATAATCTTTCGTTGGTTATTTAATGCCAAAGCTATCTTTATAAAGAAAGAGCAGTGATACTATTTAACTTATAGCTGGGGGATAGAGAGGTTCATGCTTTTCCTAAAGGTATTATGAACTTTTTGATGCACCTACGTCTCTCTCTCTCTCTCTCTCTCTCTCTCTCTCTCTCTCTCTCTCTCACACACACACACACATACACACACTTATATATATGTGTGTGTGTGTGTGTGTGAATAAACACCTCATCTAAGTGTTTATATATACATTTCCTATATAATCTCTCCTTCTATTTGGATTACCTTGTTATCAAATCTTAGCAATGACATGAAGTTACACTTTAGGGAACAAGAAAGATGTTTAAACATCACCAGATATCATCCTTCCTAGTCCTGATGACGGTTCATTGGAACCGAAACGTTATAATGTTGACTTTTTTTAATATCAAATTCTTCTTTTTGGATTACTTTTTTTTCAATCCCTCTCTCTCTCCCCCTCTCTCTCTCTGTACACGCATATATATATATATATATATATATATATATATATATATATATATATATATACCTTCACCTCCACACGACCAGTACACGACACAAAGTAATTTTTATGTGGAGTTTAACAGGTTGGAATTCAGATTGGTTGCCATATCATGGTTAAAGAACTCATTATGCCCTACTATTTACTCATTATCGGAGAGAGAGTAATGTAATTCATCCCAAATGTGAAACGTAAACAGGTTCGTAAAGGATTTGAACTCAAGTTGTCGTGTCCATTTCCTACGATGGTATCCATAACAACCAACATATACGAGGATCATTAAATAAGTTTCCAGACTTTTTTCGTATGGGCACTTTTATTGATCGTACATACATAAAACTCTAGTCCCCTTCGAAGTAATCTCCTCCTGCTGCAATGCACTTTTACCGTTCCAACAACTTCTGGAAGGCCCCCCGGAAGTCCTCTTGTGTGAGCATGTCAATGACCTTCGTCACAGCCTCTTTCATCTCCTCAATTCTCTCATAACGACTGCCTGTGAGCTAAGCAAAAGTCACAGGGAGAAAGGTCTGGACTATAGGGAGGATGACGAACTGTCTTGATGCCCATCTCGGTCAAATCGTCTGTGACAAGAATTGAGTTGTGGACTGGTACATTGTCCTGATGGAAATGCCACTGACCCAATTTGAATTGTGCTGGACTCTTCCGACGGAATCTCTTCTTGAACTCCCTTAAAACCTCAATATAGTAACCCTAACCCTAACCGTAACCCTTTGGCCAATCAACTCTGGTGTATTGACTTCCATATTCCTTCCACACATCTCATCATTCCTCATAGACTCCCTGAATCGCTTATGCCACTCAAAAACTGATACTCGGTTCATGCAAGATGGTCGAAAAGCAGTCTGAAGCATTCTATACGTTTGCGTGGCATTTTTTCCAAGTTTAAAACAGAATTTTATTACATGTCGTTCTTCTAAAGTGTCCTCACGTCCAGATTGCATTTTTGAAATTCACCAGCTGTGACAATCAGGCTGTAGTAGGGTGTATTCCAATTGCTGCTGGAGCTGTTCATTTGAACCTGAAATCATAAAAGTTGGTCAGTCACCTCATAAGATGTATAGCAATAACATACTGTATTTTCAAGTGTCTATGACAATTTTAAATGCCTGTACAAAAAGGCTGGTAACTTATTGAATGCACCATGTATATATATATAGTAATACTACAGTTTAGGACATTTCGGCCAACATCAAATTCGCCTTTACGCCACTTTTCAAGATTAAATTCTAGTTCAGCAAACGTCATTACGTCCGATGTTACGCCACTGAGCAACATCCCCAACGACATAATAAAAAGACAAGAAATAAATTTTTCTTAAAATAAACAAACTACATAAAAAGAACAATAAAAAATTTTAAAAAAGCTGAAAAGAATTATAATAAGTAAAGTTGGCGACCTTAGTCGAGGATGACCCGGATGCCCCCTTTTTAATAGCTGCCACACCGAGGTAAAGGTGAGGGCGCTACTCCTTTCCCTGGATTGCTCCACTTTACCCTTTCATTATAATGCTGAGTGTTAAGCAAGGAGGTATCAAGTACCATTTTTGAGTCTTGGTAAGAGTCGAGTAGGGATTGAACCCTGGCCTTCCGGGCCATTGGCGAACACTCTAACCGCTAGGACAATGGACCTTGCGGTTACTTACTTTAGAATTATAATAAAAACACATTAAACATAAAACACATTGTACATACAGTACAATAAAATATTTGAATTGAAAAACAAATAGACACCGTTACGTTGGTAAATAATTTTATTGTGTTCATTATTTTTTAAAGATAAAACTAAAATGTCTTTTAAGAGTTCTTTAAGATTTAGCAATAGTTATATACTTTCGCGAGTTATTTACGCTAATTTTACGATGTCTGTCCTTATTTTAAAACATTTTTAACGCATTACATCAAAGAGCTAAACCTAGAGTTCCCTGGGAGATATTAGCGGTTAGAAAAAATCGTGCAGACGCGAAAACCGCTTCTAAATGCAATAGGAAAAACTCAACCACTATCAATACCCTAGAACTTAAGAAGGTACAAAATGAATTAGCTAACATATGCCTAACAGAACAAACAGAATGGATACAAACTCAGTTAAAAATATTAGAGACTCGGTTGAAGATAGACAATCTAGGATAGCATGGCAGACAGTAAACGAAGTGAGCAGAAGGAAGTGCACTGTCAAAGCTAAACTGAAAGCTACCAGCCAATAAGAACAAATACACCTGTGGAAACAAAATTTCAAGAATTTACTCGGATACCCCCCGAAAGTTACGCATGAACCAATCACGAAAACTATTAGTATTCAATAGACATCAAACTAGGGCAGTTTACGCAAGAAGAACTCGACTCAGTACAAAGAGAAATTAAAAATAGGAAAGCAGCAAGGCTTGATGAAATACCCCCAGAAGTATAGAAGACCAGGGAATTCGACGACATACTAGTCCGACACTGTAATGCCGTATTTAACCAAAACACAATAGACAGATGGACAAAGGGATGCATCCTCCCTTTTCTTAAGAAGGGTGACCTCGGAATAGCCAATAACTACCGAGGTATAACCCTTACATTTACAGCGGCCAAGACATACAATGTTCTACTACGAAACCGCATAGAACCCAAAATTGAGAAGATACTTAGGAAGAACCAAAATGGCTTTTGGAGAAATCGATCAACGACATCACAAATTGTGACTACCCGTCAAATTCTTGAAGGTGTACGTGCTAAAACCCTAGAGGCAGCAATATTATTTGTCGACTTCTCCAAAGCATTTGATTCCATGCACTGAAGGAAGATGGAGCAAATACTATTCGCCTACGGCCTACCCAAAGAAATTATCGCTGCCATAATGATACTTTATAAAAACACGAAAGTAAAAGTTCGCTCTCCGGATGGAGACATAGACTACTTCAACATTGTAGCAGGTGTGTGCTGCAAGTAGATATATCAGCCCCATAACTATTTATCATCTGCTTAGACTACGTGCTTGGAACATCCATTGATATAATGAAAGAAAACGGTTTTAAGCTGCCAAAGGAAAGAAGCAGAAGATACCCCGCACAAGAGGCGATATCTCCACACTAAACGGTAGTTCTCTGAAACTTGTGAACTAGTTCACCTACCAAAGAAGCAGTGTCTCATCAATCGAGAAAGACATCAACATGCGACTAGCAAAGGCATGAACAAGTATCAATAGGCTATCGGTCATATGGAAGTCAGACCTGACCGATAAAATAAAACGCAGTTTTTCCCAAGCAGCAGTCGTGTTAGTTGTAATATATAGATGCACCACGTGGATGTTGACTGAACGTATGGATAAAAAGCTTGACAGCAATTGCACAAGAATGCTGCAAACTATACTGAACTAGTTCTTAAGGCAACATCCCACAAAACAGCAGCTGTACGACCACGAAAAATATCCAAGTTAGACGAACTAGACATGCGGGACACTGATGGAGAAGTAAGGACAAACTCATAAGCGATGTACTTCTGTGGACTCCTTCACATGGACGAGCAAAGGCAGGACGACCAGCTAGAATCTACATACAACAGCTCTGTGCCGATACAGGATATAGCCTTGAAGAGCTACCGGGAGCAATGGACCATAAAGACGGATAGCGAGAGAGGGTTAGGGAGATCCGTGCCGACAGCGTGACCTGATGATGATGATGATGATGATGATGATGATGATGATGATGATGTAAAAAACCTGAATAGGTCATAGCTTTTTGAATCAATTAACGAAGCAGTGTCGGGTATGACTATATATATATATATATATATGCAAGCAAGTTTTATTAAAGACGATGGAACACTGTTTATTTTCAATTTTATTTTTTCAAAACTTGTTAATTTTTTAGTGTTAGGATCTAGATGGTAAAGGAATTGTCCCGTATCTTCTGTCCAAGGGCTTTCGACTATACTTTTGGTCGTCATCAGGGGTTGTGTAGTTTTGAGTTGATTGTTGAGTTTTTACTGTTTTAATTATTTGTAGCGTTTTGTTTCGAAGTTATCGGTTGGAACGTTTTCAGCGTTTTGTTTTAAAATGTTCGGTTGGAAAAAAAAGGTTTATTAATAATGTTAGTGATTTTAGTTATTAAGATTTTCTAATTTGTTGTTGCTTGTGTTAAATTCTATTTTATTTATGTTTGTTTTTTTTAAAAAATGTATGCATATTGCTTCTAGGATTTGTAATTATTTTTTATTATTGTTTTTTTTTTTATATATGATTATCGTATTATCTGTATTATCTGTGAGAATCTTCCTTACATCGGAAGATGTAACTTGATTAGTGCTATTCTTGTGTTTTATAATTAAATGTTGTTTTATGGCGCTATTTTCAGAAAGGTGATAAGTGAGACGATGAGATAATGTGGTTGTATAGGATAAGTTTTATTTGTTTTTGTTTTTCGATAGGTTTAATGTATCTTTTTATAATGTTGGTTATTGCTTGTTCGTCTAACTGGTAGTTATAGCGAATCTGATTTCTGTAATATAGGAACATTGTTACTAACAAGGGCTTGTTTTATGTTGGTAAGTTCTTGGTAGAATATTGTTTTAGATGAAGAGATGTAAAATACTCTATGAATTAAGTTTTTTATAATTGCTATTTTATATTTTTGGGGACATTCACGGTGGTAGTTAGGTAGGGTGGAATTGTCGTTGGTAGACATGTAGAGATGTAGTGAATTTGTTATATTTGGTGGAGTCTATTTGTACATCAAGGAAAGGAATTTTTTTTTATTATGGTTGAGTTCAATGATTATAGGCGTGTGTTGCAATGAAAATGTCTACATAGTGGACGTATATCTTGGGTTTAGTTATTATTGTTTTAAATATTTTGTTTTCGATGTGGGGCATGCAGAATTCGGAGATGGTAGGACCAAGAGGCGACCTCATCAAAATGCCGTCAATTTGTATATATGTGTTGCCGGAGGGATCATAGAGTGGGACTTTTATGGTACTGGTAAGAAGGAATTTTACGAGGATTTTTGGTTGTATAGCAGGAGGGGGACTGAGGGGTGATTATAGACACTTTCTCTTATCATTTTTATGGTTTTGTAAACTGGAACGTTAGTAAAAAGATTTTCGACATCGACTGATATCGTTATGCATTTGTTGGGGGTGGGGTTAGAGTTTAAAATTTGTATGACTTCATGTGTTGATTTGATACTGCATTTATTTGGGATATATTGTACTATTATATTGTTGAGGATTTTTGATATGTGGAATACGAGAGCAGAGATCTGTGAAATAATTGGTCAAATTCGGTTACCTTGTTGGTGGGTTTTTATTTTAACATATATATATCCGGTTTTGTAATCTCCAGTCATTTTTGTTAGCTTAATGGATCCAGTTTCTGCGTTATTAGCTGTGATAATTTTGTTAATGTGTCTTTTAAGTTGGTCTGTAGGGTTTTTAGTGAGTTTTTAAAATTTTCTTTTGTTGGGGTGGATATTTTCAATTTTTTGTTGTAGTTTGTTTTATTTGATATACTGTAGATATTGGTCTTGTCACCAGTACGGATGCTATTGTCTGAGTTGTTAAACAATTGGTTGGCTGCTTCTTTTAGTGTTGGGGTTAATAGTTTGTTTTGGTATTTGGGATTGATACAGTTTTTAATTCCTTCAGCTTTTAGTAAATCGCAAAGGTTTGGATGTATAGCAATTTTACCGTTATTTTGTGGGTCCTGTATTTGATTATATAACATCTCAATTTCGGTTTGTTTTATATTAAGGTTGTATTTTCTTGAGGTGGCAGTTGGGGCCTAAGTTCAAAAGTTCCTGTTGTGTCTTAGTGAGTTTGATATGTAATAGGTTGATGTATTTGTTACTTGTGTTGGATAGAATTATTCTTCCTTGATGATTAAGTTTTTGATTTATTTTTATCTTTTATTTAAGTTCGTAATTTTGGAGGGTTTCGGAAATGTTAAATTTCGGTTATTTGGGTTTCGGATAAATAATAATAATAATAATAATAATAATAATAATAATAATAATAACAACAACAACAACAATAATAATAATAATAATAATTAACATACACACGGATCACCTAATCTCGGCCAGAAGACCAGACCTAATAATAATCAACAAAAAAAAAGAGAACTTGCAAAATTGTCGACTTTGCTGTCCCGGCTGACCACAGAATAAAACTGAAAGAATGTGAAAGAAGGATAAGTACCTCGACCTTGCTGGGGAATTGAAAAAAACTATGGAACGTGAAGGTGACAATTATACCAATTGTAATTGGTGCGTTTGGAACAGTAACTAAAGGATTAGTAAAAGGACTGGAGGACTTGAAAGTTGGCGGACGAGTGGAGACCATCCAAACTACTACATTGTTGAGAATGGCCAGAATACTGAGAAGAGTCCTGGAGACTTGAGGAGACTTGCTGTCACTCAAACTCCAGATAAAGACAATCAGCTAACAATCATGTGAAAAACTCTAAAGGAGTAAATAATAATAATAATAATAATAATAATTATTATTATTATCATTATTATCAAAAAGGAATAAAATCACTGAACTTTAAATCTTATCGTTTCTTGACCACCAGGAAAGTGTTAGTGGATAATGTTATCCATTTTCTTTTAATAATATTATTGTTATATTGGCTCTACGGTATTTTTCTATTGAACATTATTCTATTTCCTAGTTGGCACTGATGAATGCTAATTTTCTTTTCTTTAAAGTATTTGGTATATATATATATATATATATATATATATATATATATATATATATATATATATATATATATACATATATATATATATATATATATATATATATATATATATATGTGTGTGTGTGTGTGTGTGCACAGAGATGTTATCTATTAGGAAGTTGTTATTATAAGAAATATTACATTGTATGAGAGTATACTCGAAGAAGTATTTATATTTTCAGTAATGTATTCATAATGTCTTTGTACTAATTTGTGAGTCCATAGTATCTTTGTGTGTCCATAGTATATTTGTGTGTGTGTTTCTGTACAGGATGGCTGTAATTATTCTTAATTTCCATCTCCATTTGCTTAGCGTCAACGCAAAAAAAAAAAAACTCTGAACACCACGTGTAATTATATTTTCTCAGGAAAGATTAATGAATGTAATTCGTTTTCACAAAAGGGCGAAATGAATTACATCAGCAACTCGAGAACTTATTTTCTTCTCCAAATTCAATAGCATTCAAATAACAACATTTGGGTCACAAAGGTATATCTCCGTTCCATCCCCCCCCACCCCTCTGACGTAAAAAAGGGGCCATTTGTGACACCTCGACATTCTGTAATGAAGCTAGTTACATTTTCCCTGAGAATAAAATATCGTTTATTGTTGTCATGTATAGATTTTTGTTATGTATACGATGATCCTTGATTTGGGGCTAAGAATTCATTTATGAATTGTTTATGCAGAATTCAACCCCAACATTTGTACAACAGTGGCACCAAAGTCTATTATAATTTATAAAACAATTTTAGAAAATTCCACTCAAAATCCCTTCCGGCGTTCTATCAATTAGGCGTCGCCGATTGTCTGCTCACCTAACAACCAAATCAATACACCACAAGACGTACTCAACGTCATCTTTTTATGTTTATAGGCAAATAGATATGAGCTTATTTTTAGTTGAATATGTTCTTTTGCCTCAGTGATGTTAAAAAGCTTAGGTTTTGAATGTGAATTTTCAAAACAGGATTACTATCCCACTAAGACAAAATGCTTACCACTTTTTACGCCTCTTTACATTGAAACGCAACAAGTTGTAGCCAAATAAATCTTTTTTCTAATTCAATTGAGACAGAATAAACGTGGAAATCTAAATCTTGCTTCTTAAGTTTTCATTTTGCACGAATTAAAAAAAAAAGCACAAAAAGAAAAAAACAAAACAAAACAAAGAAACATGAATTAGATGACTTTGAGTCCGACAGAATGAACTGAAACGTTTTCTGGATTTTCCGATTTCATTGAGAGGACAATATATGATTTTAGGCTTCACACACTCAATACAAAAGACAAATACCAGCTTAACCAAATATATAAGCGAAAATAGATACAGACAAACATAAGCAAATCCATATACGTAGATATATGTTATTATAAGTATTTTGTTTTCATAAATGATTTGCTCCAACCAATCACTCCGGAAGATCGATATTGTGAAAATCAGACTTGTGAGTTTGTAATATTTATTTTAGTTCATCTTTAAATTTTCTAATATTTGCGCCTTTCGTACAATTTTCCGGTACTCGATAACTTTTATCTTAAACCGATTTAGATTTTATCAAAATTATGAATTGCATCCCCCATACACGTGTGGGGGTGTAGGTGAGTGTATATATGTTATTTTGATTGTTTTAAGTCGTCTTAAATGAAATATTTACAGTAGCCATTAATATGTTTCGCAATAATAAAAATGTTTGTATTAATCATATATATATATATATATATATATATATATGTGTGT
This sequence comes from Sepioteuthis lessoniana, assembly GCA_963585895.1. NCBI lineage: Eukaryota > Metazoa > Mollusca > Cephalopoda > Myopsida > Loliginidae > Sepioteuthis > Sepioteuthis lessoniana. The sequence continues at coordinate 69,712,352 of OY757939.1, read as the reverse complement.
GTGTGTGTGTGTGTGTGTGTGTGGTTCCTTCAATAAGTTTCCAGACATTTTTATACAGGCATTTAAAATTGTCGTAGACTCTTGACAATTTATTATGTTATTACTATACATCTTATGAGATGACTCACCAATTTTTATGGTTTCAGGTTCAAATGAATTGCTATAGCAGCAATTGGAATACACCCTACTAAAGTAATGTGGACGTGAGGACACTTTCGAAGAACGATATGCAATAAAATTTTGTTTTAAACTTGGAAAAAATGCCACGCAAACGTATGGAATGCTTCAGACTGCTTTTCGACCATCTTGCATGAACCGAGTATCAGTTTTTAAGTGGCATAAGAGATTCAAGGAAGGCAGGGAGTCTGTGATGGATGATGAGAGGTGTGGGAGGAGTAAGGAAGTCAATACACCAGAGTTGATTGTCCAAAGGGTTGGGGTTAAGGTTACTAAATTGAGGTTTTAAGGGAGTTCAGGAAGAGATCCCGTCGGAAGAGTCCAGCACTCTTCAAATTGGGTCAGTGCCATTTCCACCAGGACAATGTACCAGTCCACAACTCCATCCTTGTCACAGACTATTTGACCAAGATGGGCATCAAGACAGGTCGTCACCCTCCCTATAGTCCAGACCTTGATCCCTGGGATTTTTGCTTATCCCCTAAGCTCAGAGGCTGTCGTTATGAGAGAATTGAGGAGATGAAAGAGGCTGTGACGAAGGTCATTGACATGCTCACACAAGAAGACTTCTAGGGGTCCTTCTAGAAGTTGTTGGAACGGTACAACAAGTGCATTGCAGCTGGAGGAGATTACTTCGAAGGAGACTAGAGTTTTATGTACGTACGATCAATAAAAGTGCCCATACGAAAAAGGTTTGGAAACTTATTTAATGATCCTCGTATATATATATATATATATATATATATATATATATATATATATATATGTTGGTTGTTATGGATACCATCGTAGGAAATGGACACGACAACTTGAGTTCAAATCTTTGACGAATCTGTTTACGTTTCACATTTGGGAAAACGATGAATTAAATTATTCTCTCTCCGATAATGAGTAAATGATATGGCAACCAATCTGAATTCAAATCTGTTAAAGTGCCCATACGGAAAAAGTCTGGGAACCCTATCTAATGATCCTCGTATATATTATTATTATTATTATTATTATTATTATTATCATTATTATTTTGGATTAATGTAGTCTTTCCTTTGGTTATCCAGTCAGGTACTTCCGCGCCTTGTAGGTATCTGTTCATTTCTAGTGCTAGTCTGCCGTGAATGGAGGTGAATTTCTTGAACCAGAAGCCATGCATTCCATTATGGCCTGGCGTTTTCCAGTTTGATATTCTTTTCAGTTTTGTTTTGAGTAAGTCAATGTGTATTTCCGTTTTGGGGCCTTCTTCAAGTCCTTTTAGTTCTCTTACAATGTTGTTTATCCATTCAGGATTTTCGTTATGCTTTTTGGTTGCCATATTTTTGTCCAAAATCTTTCGGTTTCTTTTGCATCCAGTTGTTGGTATGTTTTCGTGTTACTCCTATAATTATTATTATTATTATTATTATAAAATATAGAAATACCGGTAAATTAATAAATCAAAGAAATGAATTGATATTTAAATGTCACCATAAAAATAGATATAAACTTATGTGAATTGATTTGTATTTGTGTACATGTATACATATATTTATATGCTTTTAAATTTAATTAAAGTAAATGTACTTTGGATTTTAGCATATATGTTTTTAGATTTGATCTAAATTGATTCTTTTATTTTTTTAAAAACTGTCTTTTTATTTATTTAAATTATGTAATAAGCGATGTGAGGCATTTATTTATTTTGATGACAGAATGCATATTATAATTGTTTTTTGTAGTACATAATAATAATCATTAATATTAATTAGAATGATTTCTTATAAGTATTAATTATCAAATGTTAATTATTATATTAAGTAAAAACATATTGTGGTCGTTGTTGATATCTGTTTTTTTTGTTGGCATTGATGTTATATTTATTATAACTATAATGTTAATAAGCTTAACGATCAGTAGAAGTAATTGAAATAGTAATATTAATTGTGATCATAATTCTTAATATGGTATTATCTATAATACTTGCTATGATTTTATTTATAAATTTAAGGATTTGAGGTTTAGTTGTAATATGAATATTATGATAATATGAATGATATTGTAATCTTGAGGATATGAAAATCTATGCTGTATTTGTTTATAATCTTAGATAATGTCTTAACAGTAACCAGTATAATTTATTTTTTAATAGGATCAATTATATTGAATAATATTAAGATGACACTTTTCTTAGGTTCTTTGATAAAATAGTATTGATATACAATATAATATTTTATAGTATGATTTTATTTTTGTTAAGAGGTTATTAATTCCCATGTAAGTTGTTTATTGGAGATAATTTTCTCTTCCTAAATCAATTTATTCTTTTATTCTATATTTTTGACTTAATTTCTTCATTGGGTTTAAGAGTTTGTTTGTCATTATATAAATTAAGTGGAAAGAAAATTGAGTTCAAAAATTGATACAAAAATTGAATGTCATTTGTCAACCAGACAGGAAAAACAAATAGTCTGGTCTTTAAGTAATAAAAAATAGAAAATAAAAAAGCAAATGAAATTTGCGTTAGGGAGATTGGGTGACCTGAATTTTGTGGGTTTTTCTACATCTTTATTTGGAATTTCTCATTATTTCTTTGTCTGAAGATGCAGATTGTTTGAAATATAAGGTCTGCTGAAATAGATATTATATAAAAAATATGAGTAATTTTTAAAGGTTTTTCTTATATATATATATATATATATATATATATATATATATATATATATAAAACTAGAATACGCCGATTGAGTTCTATGCAGTAGTTACTCTTTCACTGTAATTACTCCCAGATCTACTGATTTATGTGTGTATATTTGTCTTTAAGCATGTACCCTTTTCTATGCATGTACCCTTTTCTATGCATGTACCCTTTTCTATTCATAATAAAACATTCTCAATTTGTTCTAATGTCAATTTTGTTTACAGAATACGGAAGTCCATTTAAAGATCCAAATGAAATCGAGAAGGGACCGCAAATTATCGTTGAACCAGAGAATGTGGTTGTCATTCCTGGTGAAACACGTACCTTTCTGGTGTGTGTGGCTACTGGCCAACCAATACCGACCTACAAATGGTACCGAGGGACCAACTTTGAAGAAATCAATTCGAAGACTGATTCCAGATATACACTTACAAATGGCAAATTAACCATTTCCCAACCGCAGGATGCTTTGGATGCAGAGAAATATCAGTGTGAAGCAACTAATAAGTTTGGCTCTGTTTTAAGCCAAAAGGCACAACTCTCATTTGGTGGTAAACATATTAGAAAGCTTTTAATTTGATCTTTATTCACAAGGAAAATTGCTAGGAAATTGATGCAAAACAGTCTTATAATTTCTTTGCAAGTAATACATTGATATACTTGAAAAACCTATGTGACCCGGATAATACAACTAGGAAGTTTTTCGGCAGTTATCAACTTGAACCTAGTTTGGTACAAGGTCATAAGTGAGAACCAAACTCTAACAATGTAGTGCTTGCATAGCTACTGACAACGTGACTTTCTCAACGAATTTGTATCAATTCATATGCATAGACAAATAAATATGAGCGTGCCTTTTAGTGAGGATGTTTTCTATGCTTAGCAGTTAAGTCTAGTTAAAAGCTAAGATTTTGAATGTGGATCTTATACAATTTTCCTGGTCAGACTAGAACATTTAGGCAACTAGTGAAAATCGAATCCTCAACCCAGAAGTAAAGATTTTCGTGACCAACTTAAACAATAATAATACCTCCAAATGTGTATGTGTCTTATATACTCGTGTATAAGTCGATTTTGCTAATCGGTCGAGTCTTAGTTAAAGGTCACAAAAACATTAATTTACTGAATTAATTTCTAAAGCGAACCGTTGCTACTTGTCGTTCACATTAGATTTGAATTTCAATTTTAAAAATTAAACATATATGTGATATATAATGCGGCAGATCAGTTAAATCAAAGGTATACAGACATATTATCCTATCAGATGGTAAATAAGATGCCCCCCTTTCTATATACACTGAATATTACAATGCTATAAAGTCTGTCAATTTAGTAATCAAGTGATGGTTCACCCACCGACTACCCCTCTACAGAGGGATAAGATCCCACCCTCAACAAGTATCCTGGATATGATTCAAAACAAACTGATGGTGAAGCTCCAATCCTAGAGCTTTATGGAATGTGGAGTACCCATTTATTGCCATTGTTCTGAGGTCCACTCTGACCCGCAGTGGTAGTACCTGATAGGGTCCTATCTAATAGGGTCAAATAGATTTGTTTAACATTTAAACTGTGTGCAAACAAATTATTTATGTCAAATTGAATTGTTAGAAATAGAACTATTTGATCATTTAACTGTGTGTAAATAAATGTCTGTCAAATTGAATTGCTAGTGATACATACCAATACTTGGAACTATCTAACTGAATACAAACGAATGAATAATGTTGAATAGAATTATTTGCGTTAAATAGCAATACTTAAAACTCTTTAACTGATTGCTTAAATTGAATTATTGGTATTAAATAGCAATACTTGGAACCACTTCACAGTTTGCAAATAAATGATTAGTATTGAATAGAATTATTTGTGTTACATAGCAATACTTGAAATCATTTAACTGTGTGCAAACAAATGATTAATTGTAAATTGAATTATTTGTTTTAGGTTGAAATTCTTAAAACCATTTAGCTGTGCATAAAAAATGAGCTCCGGATCGTTAAAAAGTGTTATCACAAAAATGTGTTAACAAATCATATATATCTAATATATATGAATAAACATGATTTGGTATGAAATAATCTTCAATGGTTGATATGCCATAAAACGCAACTTAACCAAACCAATCAAGAAATAGTAATCTATGATAGGGTCGGTAATCTATTTATCGATTATTGATAATCTACAAAAAGTTTTGTAATTCATTAATCGAGTATTGGTAATCTATGATAAGTTTGGTAATCTATTTATCTAATATTGGTAATCAATGGTAAGATGGGAAATCTACTAATCAAGTATTGGTAATCTATGTTAAAGTTCAAAATCTACGAATTGATTGTTGGCAATCCATGGAAAGTTTGGTAATCTATTTATCAAGTATTGGTATTTTATGACGTCTCTGTAATCCTTAAACTACCTCATACCTCGACCTCATTCATGTACATAATCCGACATAAATTCTTTTGTGAGGAAAAAACTTCTCCTACGCTGTCAAATAGTAGAAATGAGATCGAATTTGGGATAAACGTCATTCTTTGTTCTTTGTTATATTTTTTCGAGAAGCAACAAAATAAAATTTCAAGGCGCTTTGCGTGATGTAATCGTTAGCAAAGTTTGAGAAGCAAAACATTGTTTGTACGTTCGATTTTCATTGGCTGCTCCCTACTTCGATCGTTGTGAAAAGCTTCACTTAGCCACATAAATGGCAACTAAAGATGGTTTCTTTCGAAAATTGAGTTAATATAATTTAATTGTGAAATTTAAATTGTTTCCAAATGTTCGAACTGAAAGTCTTTTCGACACTATTGTCTTTTCTTTCAAAGATTTAAAATCAAAACTTTTTTAGTAAGTGTAGGGAGTCTGTTGTTTCTGTTGCTGTATTCAATGAATATGTCATTGTGCAGTAAAGTTAAGTAAATATCTACTTTAATCGTGTAGAACAATTGTAAACAAGCAAAAGTCATGACTATTGTACTCTGCGTTCAAATATAACTAACCACTCCCCATTTCGTGTACTTGAGTCATACTGGATTTTGAAAAAAATATCAAACTTATCATCATCGTGAAATAAAGATTAGCAAGTTGCTGCTGAATTCTGCTGTGTTGAGTTGGATTTGCACTGAGTGTACGACATTAATGGCTTGGTCCAATACCATGTGCAGTTTAGTAAATACATATGTACATATAGATAGTTGTCCGAGAAGTATCCAGCCATTTTAAATATTCCAAGATTCAATTGCGCGGCCTTGATGTAACTTTGTAATCAATCAGGTGAGACATTACTACGTGTGCGTCAACATATAGTCTCCCATGGGTTTATTTCGACGAAAAGTTTACGGAGCAAATGTGTTAGGTTTCAAAATGAATGTTTTGAGGAAGTATAAGCCACGTTTCTTTTAAATTTATATTAAGTGGCTGGATGCATTTCAGATAAATTTCGAAAACAGAGGCTTAGCCTTATAAATGTTTAAATCGTAAATGTTTTAAAAGCCTCATAAACAGAGGTTTAGCCTCATGCTATGGTTAACAAATTTGATTCTTAATATGTCTTAATATTTCTTTGTGCCTCAGTTGAATTCATCAAATAGCTCGATAGATTTTAGGTCTACTTTTGGCTAATGAATTGGATATTTTAGCATGCTGTGTGTGTCTACTTCTTTGGGATTTTCTAAGATATTAAGCATAAATCATAAAAGTATTTTGTTTTCAAAGTGTCACTTTTGAGGCACAATGATATCTTTACTAGTTATTTCAAGTATTTTTCAATATTTATGTCTTTCTCCCCTCTTTTTTTTTTAGTTCTTAGTGAATTTCCTTCGGATGATTTGATTCCTCAAGTTGTTTGGGGTGAGATCGGCGCAGTATTTAAATGTCCTAATTTGCATTATAAACCAGGTAAGTCAATTAAATCCCTTTAAATGTTCAAAATTTTGAAAAATATTTGTTCAATAAATCCAAAAATAAATCCTACCTTTTTGTCTTTGAGTGCCTCGAGTGGTGTAAGATTTTCGAGCGAGCCCTATTGAATAGAGTTCGATTCTTACGTGATACTCTTACTTTATTATCTCTTGCCGAAATATAAACTTACGGTCAGGTCGCATTGGAAGCACCCATTCCCTCAGATCATTGAAATTAAGCTACACTGAGCTTGACCACTATTAAGACGAGTGACCACTCACTAACATTATATACTGTAAGCAGCCTGGGGAAAAAATCCTATCCAATTTGTTACTTAATATATATTTGCGCTCACCACAATATTTATAATTTCTCAAAGAAGATAATTATTGAATGCTACCACATTATAGACAGAACTGAGAATACGTCTCTGTATCACGGCAGTAGGCTAAGGCTCCTTACTTCTCCTCCAAAAAGATGTCCTCGCTATGATAATAAACCTCATGAAGGTTATAATTCTGGAGCTCTAAGGAGTATAGAGTTATCATATTCGTTACTAGTACTCTTATGTCTATTCTGACCCGGAGTGGCAGTATTTGTTAAGGTCCCATCCATGGGTTCTGTTTGAAAAGTATTAATATTAATTAGGAATACACTAGGCTAATGAGCAGCTTTGGGTGGCTTAAAATGTGACTTTGAATCCTAATCCACAGGATAATTTCCTGTCACGAGACAATTTTTTTACTGTTACTAAAATATTACAACTTATTTATCGATGAGATTGAATAATTTTGTCGAGACAACAATGCATGATTTGATTAATTTCATGGATTCCGTTTTTTTTCTGGTTATAAATTGACAAACCCAATGACACACTGCAAAAGAAATGAGAAACAGTGAGAATTTAATAAACTAAATCAGGAAAATATTTACATAATGTAGAATAATATGTTCATAAAAATTTTTTACATAATGTAGAATAATATGTTCATAAAAATTTTTTACATAATGTAGAATAATATGTTCAATAAGGAACGTGTAATGATCGAATGATGTATTAGAAATAAGATTTTCTTAAAAAACTTTCTCAGCCAGATAAATGAATAAAACACGATTGACGAAAACCAAATTCATCATTTTCTTTGAATTTAAAAAAATTAAATCTTAAGAAGATGATAAGTGTTGATTTAAAGTTTTTCATCTCATAAAAATTCAAATATATCCATAGACATTTTTTTTTTTATCAATTATTTACCCAGTTCCTCCGAGTCGGATGACAAACAAGGTCATTTTTTTATGGAGAAAACTCTGAATTCTATCAGTTTTCCTTCTCCAAAACTGGTTGCCAAACCAAGGCTAAGAAACCATACTGCTCTATCATCTACTCGTATCTGAAGGAAGAACAGATGTATTGATGCTTTTCCCCAGGCGCTTGGTAAAAAAATAAGTTCATCTCTAACAATTTCTTCGATAAAAAGTGAACTTTTCCAAACCTATGATCCTAGGATTCTAATATTTAAAGAGGAACATTATACGATCAAAACAGATATAATTAGGTGTTACAGAATTGCTCATAAATAAGTACTCCAACAACATTAAGAAGTTAATTTTCTTTTAAACTAAAGTTACTACGATTTTATTATTTTTTGTGTAATATTATACAATCAAAACGGATATTATTAGGTATTATTGATTACTAAATCAATCAGCAATGAAACACTTTAATCAAAAAGAAAAATTCACACACACACACACACACACACACACACACACACACACACACACACACACACATATATATATATATATATATATATATATATATATATATATATATATATATATATTGTCGATTGGATTAGAGATTCTGTTTCAGAGAAATCCATCTGCAAATAAGTCAGAGGCCGAAGCTACCAGAAAATAAATACCAAAATAACAAAGATGGGGATTTTATTTCGAAAACTCAATGAACTAAGTAAAAACTCCTTATTAAGAACTTTTTTTTATTTGCAGCCGTTGTTTACCAGTGGTTCAAAGATACTCCATGGAATTTCATCAATACAAAGCGTTATCCTCATGCATTCGTCTCCCGAAATGGTCGCCTTTACTTCTCGGAACTTACAAGTTCCGATGCTGGACTTTATTATTGTTTAGCTAGACTGATCGCTGGTCCTGAAGCACATCTCAGTACTGTTCAGTCACCCATAGTTACAAGTATGCCAACTCCAGTGGTTGTTAAGAATAATGGTAAGTTGGAAAATTTTTCACTAAATTGCTGATTTATAGATATCGATTAATATTTCATCTTTATAACATTGGCTTTTTTTCTCAGTCCACTCCAGCTTAGGCAGTATTGACAAGGAGAAGTAATTCGAAGTTATTTTCTTGGACCGATTTCCCAACCAACGCTACATATAGCAGTCTGTCTTATTTTGTATTGATACATTAGGGATGAAGTGGATTCAAGGATTTCCCAAGGGTATTAGAGCAAAGTGAATGCCGATAGTTTCAGCCGGAATTTGATTTTATTTTCTTTAATTTTATTTTCTTTGATTTTATTTTCTGTGCCGATAACCTTTACAGCAACTGCGCCACACACACACACACACACACACACACACACACACACACACACACACACACACACACACACACACACACACACACACACACACACACACACACACACACGTGGCTTTAACATATATATATATATATATATATATATATATATATATATATATATATATATATATATAACATATATATATATATAACATATATATATATATCGATTAAAGCCACTTAATAAACATATATTTTTTAAATTGAGGAATTATATCATAAATTGAATTACCATGACCCGAAAATCCGGCAAGCACTGCATGTGACATACAAAACCTTTGGACAGTTGTTTCGACCTTATTAGATCTCATCAGCAGTGTATACCTTGATCTTCCCCATTGAAGATCTTCAATATGTCGCACGCAGTACTTGCCGGATTTTCGAGTCATTCTAATTCAATTTATAACCCCTTCGTGAAGTTTAAAACTCACAAAACACGCTCAACTGCTTCCATCGTTTAAGGAGCCCCCCCCAAAAAAACAAACTAAACACGAACTTAGAATTTTTCATTTTCTCTTTCTGTTCATGTAAATTGCTGCTGTCAATCAACCAGCACGCGTCCTTAATTTCAAATCGTTAGTTTTTTTCTTTCATTCTGTTCACATGCTGCCTCAAAACTTTTGATCGCTCCCTACCGCAGGTATCTGACTTCAAACCCGTTACCAGGGTTTATATACAATATACATGAATTTATTTTGATAGAAATAAAGTTTCTTGCCAAGGAAACGTATACCCATTGCCCAAATCTTTGGTTATATCTTTTATCAATTATTTTTTGCTAAGAAATAACAAGTTGTTCTTTTAAATAACTTTAGCAGTTTAAAAAAATTCTCCTTTTTTTTTGTTGCAGCGGCAGCCAAAAGGGATCCCATCATCCACAATGACTTCATCTCTATTTTCCCAGAACCAATTCTCTTAGGTCAAACAGTGAATATGGAATGTATGGCATTTGGAAGGTATTTGATTCCATTTATTTCTGATTATGCACAAATATTACCAACAAAGAAATTGTATCTTAGCTTATAATAAGTTGATAACATGTTTAAGGATTGGAAGGTATGACGCAAGAAAGTAAAACTAAGGAAAATTAATTTTCATTTAGACTCAAAACTTTTTTTTTTCATCATAGATTGGGAGGGATAATACCCTCTGGTCTTCAGTCAATTGATCGAGTCAAAGTCGTGCACTTTTTCGATAATTTTGTTCTTCGAGCAATAAAAATTAAGTGATTGTATCAGTGTACCGAAATAACTACCTACACTCACTGGTATTTGAATCCAGGTAAAAGACTAGATTTTCTAAGGAAGCAGTCCCTCTCCAATCAAAGATTAGCGTAACACATTCTTCCTTTGAGTTTCAACCGATATTTCATAAGATAAAGATTTAATCGGTTGAAATGTAAGAAGAAAACAATTTTAATGGTAGCAGAGAGGAAGAAAAGCGCCTAGTTTGTGTGTACAAATGAGTGGATATAAGCATTTGTTTTTTGCTTTTTTCCTTCAGGTGGAATTAGACACAAAATTGTGAAGATTAAAAAAATAACTGCAAAACCATTTTCATTAGAATTTCTGGTTCAGGAAATCCAATATTACAATCTTTCCTAATTTTCTGTATTCCATGACTAGCAGCCGGATGGCGGGTAAAGATCTCAGTTTCTTATTTTGAATACAGAATTGTTGATCTGTTGCAGTTTCACATGCTAAACGATCTCAATCTCACGCTGTGTTCGTTTTTAAGACAAAATTAGTCGGCCGCAGGTTTTGATAGAAACCGTATATAAGCCACGAGTTCGCTCCCCAAAGAAGAAAAAAAAACAAACAAACAAACAAAAAAAAACCCAAACAAAAACCAAACAAACAAAAAACGAATTCTTAGAATACACTTGTTTTTATTCACTCTTCTGCTTATCTTGATGGTGGCGACCTATGACATTTCGCATTTCATTTTGAGTGAACCTTAATACTGGTTTCCCAGATTAAATCTTCTTGTGATTAACTATAGAGGACAGTGAGCGGGGAAGGGAAACCAGACCAGCCCGGCAACTCAACCGGTGACTCCTGATTTCTTCTTCCTTGAATATATGAAGCTCTGAGTTTCGGAAAAGAAAACCAGCCCTTTTTGCATAGACCTCCCTGAAATCTTTTGAAAAATGTATTTTGGTCTATTGAACTCTGACCGTACAAACTCCACAGAATTCAAAAATCTGTCAACCTCCATAACTCGTTTAGCCATCCTTTTGATACTCCACTACACACATCCATTTACAAATATGCATATACACTAAGTATGCTTACACATACCAATACGCAGCCACATAATTCGCCTATTTACATATCTACTAATATATAAACAGTCTTATCAATACGCTTATACATTATTGCACCTAAATATGGACACCCAGGGAAGGAGAGATTATAGTCTTACACTTCTTGACTGGTTAGCTACCAAAAAACCGTAGCCTAATGTGTGCCCTAATGTGTGGGTGAAGAAGAGTTAAGTTCATGCTTCTAAGAACGTTAGTGTAAAGCGAACACAATATCTGCCAGAATTTGAAGCTGGCTTTCTGATTCAATTTTCAGCACTGATAACCCATACATCACTCGTATTTTTATGGTCTCGTGATTCCATGGGAAGTAAAACTCTAATCAGTGTTTTAATTCTTTGATTTTTGTCAAAACAATCAAGATACACTTTCTATTGCAGCTGATCTCTGTCAAAATCATCTCGATGTACTTTCTACGGCATCTAGATTAGAATACATGTTCCTCGCAGATCAGCTTATAACAATAATTCCTTATCTCAGAAATTTGGCAATACTCGATGGAGTGCCTAGATGATGGCTTAAAACTATATCTTTTTTGTCTATTTAATTAAAGTACATAAAAGAGGGTTTTCTGTTCATATCTACCGTACACCCAAGTTTACTACTGTAATAATATTAATGTTTTTTTTACAAAAATATCTTCGAAATATACAAATATTTTCCCGTGTTTTTTAAAGATGAAAAGGAATTTTCACCGGAAATAATAACCATATATCGTCATTTAAACCAGGGTTTATATAAGTTCGAAATTGGCTTTATATTTTCTTTATAATGTAATAATTTTTACATTTACTCTGGTGTTTTTTTTTCTCAGTCAACCACTGGTCTATTACTGGACTCGAGAGGATAAACCACTACCCGACAGGGCGATTTTAAAGGGACTCAATCGGGTTTTAGAGATAAAAAATGTTACAATGGACGACATGGGAACATACAGTTGTCATGTGAAGAGAGGACAACTGTCAACGGTGGTCAGTAAATCAGTTTACCTCAAAGTTGAAGGTGAGAAATAAGTTTAGTTCTATCTATCTATCTATCTATCTATCTATCTATCTATCTATTATTTTCAATTATGCAGTTGAAGGGAACAATAGATAAAATTCAAATGTTTTTTGGGTTGGTATTTTTGAAAAAAAGTTTAGAAATAATGAATTATTTTTAGCTATATATATATATATATATATATATATATATATATATATATATATATACATATATATATATATATATATGGGGGTTGAGCACTCTGGCGAAGGAATTGTCGGCCGCCGCTTGCGTAATGCAAAGCTCTTCGAAAGAATTGAGCACTCTGGTAGCCGATAGGGTATTAAAAAATGTAAACAAAGGCTGCTGCTGCTGTTTCTAAAATAAATACCTTAAAATTCCCTTAGCCAACGTGGTCCACTTGGTGGCCGAGAGGTCTGAAACTTAGTCTAACGTAAAGTTGGACGGGCTTCGATCCCGGCTTCGAGCGTCCTGCGTGTGTAGCCACACTGAAGAGTTCTGATAGAACGAAACAGTCTGTCTGTGGATGACAATATATATATATACTACTGTTCTTCTAGGAGTATGGCTTTGTTAATAAATAACCTAGAAAAGTTGACATGCCATTAAACAAAGAAACCAAACCATGAATAAATAATAACCTCTTGGATGTCTTTTATTGTCCCCTTCTTGGCTTAGCGGGTCGAATGTTCACCAATGGTCAGGGAGACCGGGGTTGAACAGGTTGAGTCATACCAAAGACTTAAAAAAATAGTACTTGATACCTCCTTGCTTAACACTCAGCATTATAAGGAACGTATCAAGATTAAAGTGGAGCAATCCAGGGAAAGGAGTAGCGCCCTCCGCTACACCTCGGTGTGGTAGCTATTGAAAAGGGAGCCTTCGGGTCGCCCTCGACTACAGTCACCAACTTAACTTTATTGCAGAATTGACCGAAAAACTTTTTCTAAAAATTCTCAATCAAATTGAAACTGATTCATGCATGAATAAGTGTTCACATTTCTCTGATTATTGCGTACATCGTAAACCACAATTTTATCAGTTTTGACTGTAACTTCTTCCTATATCATACTTCTCTTATTATGATGTATAAACTTCTCTAACCCCCTCTTCTTCAAGTCTCTTAACACTCTCCTGTGAAAGATTCTTTATCACCGCTCTCTGCTTACGCTTTACGCACCTGAAGGGCTGGTACGGACCTCATTGGGAAACACTGAAGTCTCTCTCTCTCTCTCTCTCTCTCTCTCTCTCTCTCTCTATCTATCTATCTATATATATATATGTGTGTGTGTATGTGTGTGTGTGTGTGTGTGTGTGTACACACGCATAAAGAAAGAAAAATAAGACAATTTCCTGTTTCACTTCGAGGTCAATTAGGGGATGTCTCCGTTGTTTAGTGTCTAAAGTGCTGGACAGCGATATTTGTCCTCAGTGGTTTCGAACTGCAGTCACACCATTGTGTTCACTTTTGGACTAATACCCCTCGGGAAAGGTATGAATTCTCTTATTCCTCCAATTATGGATTAAATAACACCACTATTGTCTTTCAAAAAGGATAGATTTGGAATTAAATAATTCGCGAAAGTTGATATACCATCAAACAATGCAACCAAAACTAAATAAATGACGATTAATCTGATTATTAATTTAAGTCTTTTAATCTCATATAATTGGCATTTTTACCCCCCCCCATATCTATAGATATAAAGGTGTCACGTCTGTTTTGGTATGTATGTGTGACTTATAACGCTGCTTCTTTAAGACGTTTTATTCACCAATGATCTTCCTTATCTGTTATCTTGACGTCATCCCATAATGGCCGATAGTTTCCCTTTTCCTTCCATATATGATCAGCCATACCTGACTTTTCGATGTTCCTCTAGCTGTATTTTTAGTTGGTGGTATCACAGCTACATGGGATGAAATATGCACAATTCGTGGCCATGTTGTCTTCTGTTGGGGGTTTGACTCGGAAAAGATATTTTCGGAGACACTCCTGAATATTGTCCTGATAGCATAAGAGCTACAAATCTTTAGAATCTTTTTGGTCAAACCTTTCACATAGGGCTGACAGACTGTAGTGAATTTTCGAGTATTGTTCTCTGTCGTTCGATCGAGATTTCTTGTAGCTGATGTTATAGAGAGAGAGTAGAGTTGGCGACCATAGTCGAGGGTAACCCGAAGGCTCCCTTTTCGATAGCTACTACACCAAGGTGTAGGGGAGGGCGCTACTCCTTTCCTGGATTGCTCTACTTTACCCTTGATCCGTACCTTATAATGCTGAGTGTTAAGCAAGGAGGCATCAAGTACCATTTTTTGAGTCTTTGGTATGACTCGACCTGGGATTGAACCCAGGTCTCCCGGGCCATTGGCGAACACTCTAACCGCTAGGCCAATGTCCGGTTGCTGATGTTATACGCTTTTGGTATTTTTTTTTTTTTTTGTTAAAGGGGATCTTTTAAGCAGTCCATTTCTTATTAATATGTATCTGTGTCACTACCAATGGCTTTTGATGTTGAAGGCAACGAACGATTCCTTCCTTTACATTGTATGGATAGTGGGAATTGAAAAAAAAATCAAACAAAAACCATTCACAAGTTCAGAGTCAGATATTTTATAAATTATTTTAAATGTAAACAAAAAGAAAAATACATTAAATAAAAGAATACTTTTTATTTGAATCAATTGACAAATTATTTCGATTATGAATAAGGAAACATTTTTTATTCATTATCAGCCCTTTGGCATAATGGTTCGAGTGTTCCCCAATGGTCCGGGAGACCGAGGTTCAATCTCAAGTCGAGTCATACCAAAGACTCAAAAAATGGTACTTGATGTCCCTGCTTAACACTCAGCATTATAAGGTACGGATCAAGGGTAGTGGAGCAATCCAGAGGAAGGAGTAGCGCCCTCCTCTACAACTCGGTGTAGTAGCTATTGAAAAGGGCATCTTCGGGTCGCCCTCGACAAAGGTCGCTAACTTTACTGGTGTTCCTATATCTATCTATCTATTGTGACGGCAAAATTATTAAAATCCCAAGACGGGAATTTATTTTTCCGCACGTGTGAAGACGGGGCTGTCTGGCACTTGATCCCTCATAGAATAAGTCCTTGTTCAGAGTCCTTTCACGGGTATATAGGAACTGGCACATTATGTGGGGGTTAATTTGGGGCTAGACTGACCGCCGCTGGCAAGGGGTTTCCAAATTTCACATTACACACACACCCACCAGGCCACTAGCTCTTCCTACCCCTAGGATAAAGGAAGATATGAGCCTCTAGGTTTTGATATAATAATATTAACTACCGTAGTCAATAATTTCGGTTTCCCGTATAATATTTTAAAAGGAAAGAATAGGACAATTTAGGCGAGAATAACATGAGGCGAAAGAAGCTGAAAGCAAAAATGAAATAGACAACTTGATAGGCAGACAACACAATGAATAAATCTCAACACGTGGGGACATTAAAACATGGCAAGGTTTTTTTTATATACACGCGAACACATATATAATTGCATTACTTAGCTTTTTGACGGGTTCCTTCGGAGAGTATTTTCTCTTTTACGGGCTGGCGGAATTATATATATATATATAGCTCTGGCTTGAAGGCATAGGTACCCTCTTGTCCAAGATTCTTTCCGTTTTCCCCCGGTGATTTTGGCGCTAATTTCAATATATCTTATCACTTCAACTACTGTCCCGCAAATCCCGGTTCTGGTTCTTTGCCCGGAGCTTGGCACGAGATTCGCCCCATCTGTTCACGATGACATCTCTCTTCAAAACTGATTTTCTTTATCCTTATTTCCGCAGACGGAAGAAGGTGCCACTTCTGCTTTAGGATTCTAGCCAATCATTTAGCCTCTTTCTTCTTCTTTCCCCTGTCAGGCGATTCTTTAGGACTACTATCTCTTTCACTCGGTAACAGAATGCAAACATCTGTTGGCTTTCATTCTGACCTGGATTTTTACTTCGGCCGCGAGGAATTGACCTAGATTCCTATTCCTCCTTCAACGGTCAGTCCCCGGTGGCCTGCTAATTCAAATACGGAGGGGTAGGGGACATTCCTTATTTCTCTCCTCTCAGTGGTAGACCACGTGACACTATCTATCTATCTGACCAATGTAGGACGTTATCTCTAGTTTCCAGTAGAATCTGACGCTGTTTCGCCATATAATTCAAATCTTATATCATTAAACTAACAATTCATTACTAAACTCTTTCTCCTTTTTGACTTTGCATTGGAATTTCACGGAAATTTTATTACATATGCTGAATATGTAATAAAATTTGATGTCGTCATCTCGTCAGTTAAATCCTAGATAACTGAATTGACATTTCGTTGTTGGAAAGTAATGAATGCAACAAAAGTTCACACGAAAATTGCATTTTCATCTGGCATTCATCATAATGAAACGGATAAACCAACAAAATCATTGTTTTACATATTTATTTTTAAATGAAGGTGGAGTTGACCATTGAAGCATTAAGTTGATGTTATTTTATACTCCCGATTCAAGTAATGTAAAACAACAATGACAACAACAGGTCACACTTTATATGACTTGAAAAAAGTAAAATTAACCTTGTTTGAATTTGAATTTTCTAAAAACAAATTTACCATTCTTAAAAATGGAAGAGCTCGAAACACTTAATTTTTCGGGTGATTTCCACGTTTATGTGATCTAGATTTACTTTTCCCTGTTCGTAGTAAGAAAAACTTTTCCCGTTCTTTTTAACTAAACATGCATGAATGAAAAACTGCTTCCTATATATATATATATATATATATATATATATATGTATATATAATGACTCTATTATCTGACTCAGATTTTCCATTTAATACCAATATACTCATCGTCAATGAACCACTTCAAAATATTCTGTAGATTAGCAAAGTTTTCGGTAGGATTTTTGGCAAAACATCGCATTACATTTCCGATTTGAGCTGTTAAAGCTTCTCGTCTCTGGCGTCAAAAGATCAGAGATTTGCTGACCAAGATAAAGAATAGGAAGAACGCGGCGAAATTGCTGATGGAGAATTGAGAGTTAAGGATTTTATCAGATCTCGAATGGGAGCGATTATTGATCAAGCTTTAGGTGGAATGGCGCTGGAAATTTGTATGATTATGTAATTCATTAATGAGGGAAAAGTTATAAAAGGAATTGCCAAGAAATTCTGTTGAAATGAATTCTATTAAACACGTCGAGACATGTTTTGAATCGTGAAATAAGGAAAATGTATGGAAAATATTCTTAAAAAGAAAAATTACCCAGAGGTATTGGATATCCCAGAAGAGAAGATAGCAGATCTAATAAAGCCGATCCCTGAAAATCAGCTGTTTAGGATTTTTGTTTAAAATTGAATTTAATCTTTATGCAATATTTATATTTATTTCTCTCTGGTTTCTGCGTTTGCACGCGCGTGCGCGCACACACACACACACACACACACACACACACACACACACACACACACACACACACACACTTAACGTAACGGTTATCGTCTCAGGAAATGGAATTGATGATCCTAGTTCAAAACATGGACGAGGCTGTTTGCGTTTCCCTTCGTGCTAATGCCCCCTGGGAAAAAAGCATGAATATATCTGTTCTCCAAGCTATGAGTAAATAGTAGGGCATAATGGGTTATTTAACTTTGGTATGGCAACCATTCTAAGAGAAGGAAAATGTTTGCGTCACATCCTGTCCGTTACAGAGAGGATGGGTAAATATACCCCTACACGCTTATCTACCTACTTAATTCTATAATTAAACGATATCAACAATCATAAATCTTATAAGTAAATAAATGTAGATGCTTGTTAAACTCGTGGAGATTCATGTATAAAAGATAAAGATAGAAATAATGTAAGGGGAAAGGAAGAAAGAAAAAGGGATCGAATGCATAAAAATGCGGGAAAATGCACACGATAGAAAGAGTGACAAAAGAAAAACTGAAGAAAAACTGAAGAAATAAACGAGAGAAGGAACGAATGAAAGAAATAATGAATGAAAGGCAAAAAGAAAAAACGAAGGCAGGAAGGAACAAAAGAAGAAACGAATGAAAGAAATGATGAATGAATGAAAGAAAAAAGGAAAGAATGAACGAACTAACGAAAGGGAAAAAAAAGTAATAAAGAAATAAAGAAATGAAGGAACTACCAAGGAAAAAGAAAAGAATAAAGAAAGAATAAAAGAAAGTTACGAACACAGGAAGAAATACATATTGAAAAAATAGCCCTATAATAGAATAAAAGAAGGAAAGCATAAAAGAAAGAAAAGGAGAACGAATGATCGAAAAATGAATGAAAGAAAGAAAGAAAGAAAGAAATTTTAGACCTTCAGCAATCATCCACTTGGCCAGAATCACACCAATCTCAAAAATAAACTGGAGTGAAGAAAACTCAATTTATTTCGTAATCTCTAACTTGAATTTCCAATTGGGAAATTCATGGTAGAATTTTAAAAGCCTTGTCTACCAGGAAATGGATCCTGATTCCAAAAGGAATCTGCCGTAATGAGTACTGTGTACAATGCTTTCTCCTCAGCAATGCCAATTCTTAATACGAAGCCAATTACCAATGGCACTAAAAGATGACTGTTTCTGGAAATATGACACCGTTTCATTAATTTTTCATAATAAATAGTTCCTGTTCTTTGAAGAATGCAAAATATTCTTAATACTTCCCGACAAATACGAAGACCAAAGACGAAAATGAGGTAAAAAATATGATTTGCACAAAGCGAAAAATTTACTTGATGGTCAGAATTGTTTTGACAATTTCTGATCAAACAATTAGTATTTGATTTAGAAGGACTATTTTTTTTTTTTTTTTGCGTTGTTTGTTTATAACGTTTCGATCGTGTACTCTTGAGCCTTCTTACCATGGAATCGATGGTGTCAACCGCCCGATGAGAATTTTTTGACAACTGTCAAGGATTTTTACTTGTTCATTTCGCATTTGCCTTAAACAACTGATAATACCCCCCCCCAAAAAAAAACACCCTATGTAGACGAATATTCTGGCTCGCATGCGCACACAGACACACAAAGATCCGTACCCTGGTTATTCGTGTATAATACGCAGCCCTTAACTTTGGCTAGGAAATTCTGGAAAAACCCCTGCCATGCATAACACACACTGACATTTGACTACCCCAGGGTATAAGTCTGTCATGCTTGCCCAGTCGGCTGGGGTTGTAGAATACACCGACTGCTTCTCTGCTGAGGGGTAAGACCCCCAACTCCAATGAGTGTACTGGATATGATACTAAACAATCTGATGGTGAGGTTCCAGTAATGTTGGAGCTTTGGGGAATGCAGAATACCTCTTCGTTGCTATCGCTTCCAAGTCCGCTCTGGCCCAGAGTGGTAGCACCTGATAGGATCCTATCTATGGATCAAATAGAACTAAACTGAGTTTGTTGACTGGGGACTGTTTTTGCATTTAAAGTGAGTATCTATGATAAACTGAATTGCTTGAAATAGAACTGTTTTGGCATCTAAACTGTGTACTTATGTTAAATTGATTTATTGAAATAAAACTATTTTTACATTTAACTCAGGGTATTGCTCAGTCGGCTGGGTCTGAAGAATACACCGACTGCTTCTCTGCAGAGGGATAAGACCACTCTCAACGAGTGTGCTGGACATAACACTAAACAATTTGATGGTGAGGTTCCAGTGATGCTGGACTTTGTGGAATGCGGAGTACCCCTTCATTGCCTTTGCTTTCAGGTCCACTCTAGCCCGGAGTGGTAGCACCTGATAGGGACCTATTTATGGGTCAGATAGAACTAAACTACGTACTTACGCTAAAATGAATTGCTTTAAATAGAACTGTTTTGACATTTAAACTACGCACTTATGCTAAATTGAATTGTTGGAAATAGAACTGTTTTAACATTTGAACTATGTACTTATGTTAAACAGAATTGTTTGAAATGGGACTGTTTTTGACATTGAAACTGTACTTACGCCAAACTGAATTGTTTGAAATAGAACTGCTTTGATATTTAACTGTGTCCCTTCACATTCCTTTGTAAGTAACTATTATTTTATAAACCCTAACCAAAACCATTTCTTTCAGATTTTCTTTTCACGTCTAAATTTACATAAGCAACCTTTTGTGTCCTTGATCAATAACAAAATCTTAATTTTATTTCCACAGCAAAACCATTCTTCGTTTATCCTCTGAAATCCCGTCACATGGATGTCGGAAGCCGATTGGTTTGGCGTTGCATGGTTCTGGCTATTCCGACGGCAGAATTCTCCTGGTACAAGAACTCGAAACTCCTCCGTAGTGGCCTAGATGGAATCGAGATAGATGGAAATGTCTTGAAAATCACATCTTTAGATAATTCCCGGCATAGTGGAATGTACCAGTGCGTTGCGACTAATTCTCATGGGAGTTCCTATTCTAGTGCTCAGCTTCGAGTCTTGTGTAAGTTCCAGAAAAAGTCATATATTTAGAAATCGGTGGCCTTCTTTCAGACTATCATCATAATTTCTTTGTTTTCATTATAATGTTTGTGCCGGCCTAATTACCGGCTTTCCAATGTTAGAATTATCAACACTCAAATATTTTTTGTTTTAGATTTTTTAATACTAGAATTGATATTAAGGATAGTACTAATAAATAGTTTAAAAAAAAAAAAAAAAAAAAAAAACTTACAGGCGACATTACTATTTGTCGACTTTACCAAGGCATTCGATTCCATACACAGAGGGAAGATGGAGCAAATCCTACTAGCATACGGCCTACCAAAAGAAACCGTAGCAGCGATAATGATTCTCTACAGAAACACCAAAGTGAAAGTACGTTCACCAGATGGAGACACGGAATACTTCGACATAGTTGCAGGAGTACTACAAGGAGACACACTAGCCCCGTACCTCTTTATCATCTGTCTAGACTATGTGCTTAGGACTTCGATCGACAAAATCAGAGAAAATGGCTTCCAGCTGACTAAGAGAAGAAGCAAAAGGTACCCCGCAACAACAATCACGGACGCCGACTACGCTGATGACTTGGCGTTACTAGCGAATACGCCTAATCAAGCAGAGACACTACTGCATAGTCTGGAACGAGCCGCAGCTGGCATTGGCCTCCATGTCAATGCAAACAAAACCGAATATATGTGTTACAACCAAACGGGCAACATTGCCACACTAGACGGAGCCTCTCTGAAACTAGTCGACAAATTCACCTACCTAGGAAGCAGCGTCTCATCAACCGAGAAAGACATCGACACACGACTGACGAAGGCATGGACAGCTATCGATAGGCTCTCGATCATATGGAAGTCGGACCTAACTGATAAAATGAAACGCAGTTTCTTCCAGGCAGCGGTTGTGTCGATACTGCTATATGGATGCACCACATGGACGCTTACGAAGCGGCTGGAAAGGAGGCTGGACGGAAATTATACAAGAATGTTGAGAGCAGTATTAAACAAGTCCTGGCGACAACACCCCACGAGACTCCAACTATACGGACACTTGCCCCCCATCACAAAAACTATACAAGTTCGACGAACCAGACACGCGGGACACTGCTGGAGAAGCAAGGACGAGCTCATAAGCGATGTACTCCTGTGGACCCCCACACATGGATGTGCAAGAGTGGGACGACCAGCACGAACCTACATACAGCAGCTGTGTGAGGACACGGGATATAACCCTGAAGACCTGCCGGAGGCGATGAATGATAGGGAGAAATGGCGAGAGACGATCAGGGATATCCGCGCAGGCGACGCGACATGATGATGATGATGATGACTAATAAATGCATCATAATATTCATTAATACAGCATCATCATTTAATAAAAATAAAAATAATGATAATATATATTTCAGTAATGACTATAGGTTAATATTACTGTTCATTTTAGTATAATTTACTTCATGTATGATTTAGAATATCAGAAGAATTTTTGCATCAAGTACGTTTTTTCTAAATAGAGTTGATCAAATCTCTGTCTGCTGGCTTGTGACGCTGATAGTTGACAACTGACCATTCTACAAAAAATAAAATAATATTTTTCTTTATCTGTTGTATTTTTCAAAACAAATATTTTTGACCCAGGTCAAGCACCCGTCTCTGTTAACGCAAGAATCTTTGATGCTAACCGCTCAATTTATGAATCAGCAGAACAGCTCACATATCCCCCACGCTCTCTCGTTCATACAAGCATCCGCAGAAATAAGATGGAGCTAGAATCTTACAGGGCTGATGTCGTATTATTGTTATTATTCCCTCATTATGATACACAGAAAAAATATTTACAATCAAAATTTTGCTGTTAAGATGAAACAAAAATATATTCTTTGAAAAACGATGAGTAAAACATATTTTCTTCCAGAAATCTATTTGTCGAGTAATATTATTTGAAATATTTCATTTGGTTTTAAGGCCGATTTTCACGAGCCCCGAATAACTAGTCATGTTATTTTTTTTCTTCGTTTAATATTATGAAAATTGTCTGCAAGATTTATCTTAATTAACATTTTATGGCAGAAAAATTAAAACAAAACCATAAACGTCTAGATAATTATTCATGAGTCCAACCAAAATAAATGTGAATGGACGTTCTTGAGAGAATTTTTATCGCTTCGAAACAGATTGGCTTGAGAGAATTGCTCTACGGACTGGAACATGAATGCTCTACCTCTGGAGTCGACACTGCTATATATATATATATATATATATATATGTGTGTGTGTGTGTGTGTGTGTGTGTGTGTGTATTCTTAACAAATTTATTATGTAAATCAATAACACTAAAGATGGCACCGACCAGACTTTTGTAATATCATCCATGCAAAGTTGTACCTAATTTGGTTGAGCAGTTGGTATTCACCGTGGTCAGAAGTGATGTGAACTTGTGTCTCACCTGGAACTTGTCCTTTGTTTCTTTTTCTGATGCCTACTTTTCTTTGCTATCATGAAAGTGAAGACTCAAGTGAAGAGAAGACTCGAGTATAAAGCCACTAGAATTAGGAAGATGAAGAATTACTTCATAAAAAAGATTTTACTCATTCTTTTAGTAACTGGTTTGAGATTTTATTTTCACATATGCAAGAATTAAACATGTAACTTTTATAGCAAAGGTAAATTCTGCAGCCCATTGCAAAAATCATCAAACAAAAAGAAAACTAGAAAACAGTTTCAGGTTGAAATCATTTGGTACTAGTTGTTTTAGTTTTTCCATTCAGTTTTTATGGTATTATAATTCTTTATTTTATTTCTTTACATTTTTGCTTAATATTTTCACTTAAGTGTCGTTTGGCTGTAAATCTAAATGATTAAAAAAAAAAAGTAATGAGTTTCTTCCGTTCGAGTATTTTATTGTTTTGGGTCGATCCTTTGTAATTTCAGCTTTCAAGCCAACATTCGCAAAAAATCCTGTTACTGCTAAGCAGTTTGCCTGTTTAGGAGGTTCCATTATGCTTTTCTGTCAACCGGAAGCTGCTCCCTTCCCTACATTCAACTGGACTAAAGATGGCCATTTGATCACACCGGAAACCAATCCCAGAGCAATGGTATTGTCGAACGGCAATCTGGTTTTGAATGATGTTCAAGCAACTGATGCTGGAATTTACACGTGCATCGCGAAAAATCCGGAAGGTGAAATGTCCAGTTCTGGACAAGTGACGGTCGTTGGTAAGTGAACATTTTACCAATTTGGGATACCACGAAAGAACCCTTAACTCGGCTTTGTGTAGCTGCATCGAATTGAAACCAATTCCATTTTCATGGCTTCCTGATATATATGTATATATATACATATGAAAAAGGTGTATTTAGGCAGCATCTTTTCATATAAACAGTTTTGATTAAATAAAATCGAATCCTTGTTGTTTTGGATTTTTTCTCTTTTTTCTTTCAAGATTCCTTATGTTTTTTGATGTTGCAATCTAGAAATTTATTGATGGTTTCTCCAAAGGAACCATTTGTGCCATACTGAGGACTTTTGGTTCTCTTAAGAACCATTATCAAGGTAATATATATGCTATTTTAAAATTAAAATTGTTTAGCATTTAAACTAAATTACTATTTTATTTTTGGTTTTATTACTAAAAAACAAGCTTCACTTCAACTTTGTTTTTTAACCAAAAGTGATGCTAAGCTGTCACTTTTGGTTTAGATACTAAGCAAGTTTAAACAACAAAGATTCGATTTTATCAAATCAAACCTCTTTAAATATATATATATATATATATATATATATATATATATATATATATAAATATATATATATATATATATCACTGAATAAGGTATGAAACCAGTGATCGCAGATAACCATCCGTGCTATTAAATATATATGAAAACTAATATTTATTTATTATTATATAGCTCTATCACAGATATTGAGCACTCTCCAAATTATACCGCATTTGGTCTGCCACAAACCCACCAAGTGAGATCGTGACAACAATACACTGTTGTAATACACACACACACACACACACACACACACACACACACACACACACACACACACACACACACATATATATATATATATATATATATATATATTGGGAAGAGTATTTTTTCTCTGTCGACGGCTGAATGGTTTCATGTAGATCCACTAAAATCTCTATGTTCACTTACTAAACTCATGGGAATAAATGTTAAAATAATTATTCACGTTTGATTAAACATTAATAATTAGGTTTATACATAGTTCTTTGAGCTGGAAACCTAAACTAATGATGTAAAATTATTGCTTAATTAGAATTTGTTAAATGCAAAAATCTGTCCGTGGGGCTAAAATAAACTGTCTCCTTTGTAAAACACCAAACCCACAAAAAAAAAATGCTGGTTTTTGGCTATTTGAAATTTAACTGCATCCAATGGTGAGGCTCCAGTTTTGGACCTCTGGGGAGTGTGGAGTACTTGCTTATTTTCAAGAACACTCTGGTTTTGAGTGGTCGGAGCTGGTAAGGTCGCTTCTATAAGTCAAATAGATCTGTTCGAAAATTATTAGAATATGTGAAATTATATAATTGTATGCAAGTAAATTATTATTGAATAGAATTATCAAAATTAGGAAAACTTGAAACCATTTAACTTTATTAAAATTATATTCATATAATTGTAAATTATATCATATTATTAATAATTATATTATATTATGTTATATTATATTATATAGGAACATCTGATTGCACATAAATTGTGTGAAAACAAATTATTCTAGGTAAATAAAAGGGTAATTTAAAAAATGCAATGGAACATTCAAAAAAGTTATGATTACAATCAAACATGAAAATTAATCAAACCAGGCATTAGATCATCTATATGAAGTTGATATGCCGTTAAATAAATAAACCAAAACATAATTTTAAAATTTTCTTCTAAATAAATCTATTCAAATTTTCAGACGCACAATTAAATCTTCGATATATAAATTGATAAAATCTCTTGTAATTCCGATTTAAAAAAAAATCTTTCATCATATCAATTATCATTTATATCCGTTCGGTGTAAATTTTCTAATTGATAAGAAAGGTTTGTAAAATAACCGGCTGCAATCAAAATGCCGACTTTTTCTTCTTCGAAGATGGGAAATCTATCTATCTATCTATCTATCTATCTATCAAAACATGTTTGTTTTCTTTTTGTACAGAACATAGTTCTATAACATACGGGCCTCAGAACACAAAGGTTTTAGTGAATGAAACTGCTTTTCTTTACTGCCATGGATCGGTACCACAATCAATGGATCATGTCTACAACTGGTATTTTAATGGGAAACTTATCGATATCGAGAAAAACCAACATTATATGATGGTTTGTATAACATTTTCTTATCTTTCTTAATATTTTCTGATCCATCTATCTATCTATCTATCTTCTTTTTTTCATCCATAAGTATTTTGTGTCATGTCTTCTCTATAGAGGATTTAAATCATTAAAGATTCCAAAATGCTAAGAACTCGATCGGAACCGCTTGCCAATGTATTAACCATTAGGTTTCTTCGGAAAGGTGTGAGGATATTTCAAGTGAAAGTCTTTATGTGATATTCAGATTGACCAGTAAGATAATTATAGTTGTCTAGATATGATGCAAATCTTTCGCCAGAGTAAATTTATTTAGGAAGAAGATAAAGAAAATGATGACCGGATCGTTGCAACAAGACGAAATGAATGAAAACAAGCGGTTTAGATGGATATAATTGTTTTTTCACGTTAAGTTACATAATGAGTTGGGTCTTAATGCCACTAATATCATCTCGCAAAATGTATTAAACTTAGATTCCCTCAGATAGTTTAGAGAATTAATCACTGTAACCCTCGTGCCAGCAACTTGGCCAATCAAATTAAAGGACAACTTTACTAATTTTTTTAAATTCAAAACTCTTCATTGTCTTATTGAAAATACATATAAACATATTTATAAATATATATAAATACGAGGTGCATACGATAAGTTTCCAGACTTTTTTCGTATGGGCACTTTTATTGATAGTACACACATGAAATTCTAGTCCCCTTCGAAGTAAGGCCCCATGGAAGTCCACTTGTGTAAGCGTGTCAATGACCTTCGTCACAGCCTCTTTCATCTCCTCAATTGTCTCATAACGACAGCCTCTGAGCTTAGGGAATAAGCAAAAGTCACAGGGAGCAAGGTCTGGACTATAGGGATGGTGAGAAACTGTCTTGATGCCCATCTTGGTCAAATAGTCTGTGACAAGGATGGAGTCGTAGACTGGTAATTGTCCCGGTGGAAATGCCACCGAGCCGATTTCAAGGGTGCTGGCCTCTTCCGACGGAATCTCTTCCTGAACTCCCTTAAAACCTCAACATAGTAACCCCAACCCTAACCCTTTGGCCAATCAACTCTACTGTATTGACTTCCTTACTCCTCCCACTCCTCTCATCATCCCTCACAGACTGCCTGCCTTCGTTGAATATCTTACGCCACCCAAAAACTGATGCTCGATTTATGCAAGATGGTCAAAAAGCAGTCTGACGTATTCCATACGTTTCTGTGGCATTGTTTCCAAGTTTAAAACAGAATTTTGTTGCATATCTTTCTTCTAAAGTGTCCTCACGTCCAGATTGCATTTTTGAAATTCACCAGCTGTGACAATCAAGCTTTAGGGTGTATTCCAATTGCTGCCGTTGCTGTTCATTTGAATCTGAAATCATAAAAATTGGTCAGTCATCTCATAAGATGTATAGTAATAACATACTGAATTTTCAAGAATCTACGACAATTTTAAATGCCTGACCAAAAAAGTCTGGAAACTTATTGAAGGCACCACGTACATATTGAACCCACACAATAAACCGCGATTCTTAACCGTGAGTAAATTCTTCCCATCGTTCTTAAGTAAAAAAAAAAGTCATTTAAATTTTATTACCTTCTGATTTGTACATCAGAAGACAAAATCAAATAATTAGTTGACTGCACTATGCAATTTCTATAACTCATCAAATGTCTCAGTGGGCTTTCAGGAAATGTCATAATGATGATACAGTTAGCTCTAATGGTTAAAGAAATAAAAATTAGCATCGATATTCAATATTCTTGTTTCGAAAGCGGTTGTTATCAAGTTTATCGCACTATCTACATTAAGTGTGGAGGCGTTTGTGGCGTAACGGTTATTTTCGTAGGAAATTAGCTCGTCGAGCCTTGTTCTAATCCTGAACAAGGCTATTAGCGTTTCACCTCGCGCCAAAACCGCGGGAAAAAGCATGACCTTTTCTTTCCCCTTCTCTACAGCTATAACTAAAATAGTAGAGCTAAATAGTGTGTTCTTTCGCCTGGGTAAGGCAACCAATCCAGGGAAAGGAAAACTGAATACAGATCACCTGTATTCCGCTTTAAAAAATTACTTTGTGTCACATTCCGCTTCTTGCGTAGAATTTTGGTAAATACACATATCAAGTAAATATAGTAGGATAGGCATTGCGTGTTTCAGAATGAACGTAGCGTTAAGGATGAAAGGATAGAACTCACTTGAACGTAAAATTTATGCTATAATATTATGTTGCAACATTGTGCACACTGACAACAATATTCAACTCTTTGTCAGATCACCGAAGTTAAACACCGATGAATCTGATCAGTTCTGAGATGGATGGCTACTTAGGAATTGTAGATACCGTAAGCATATGTCAAACGAAGCAAAAGCTGTGTAAATAATAAATTAAGCAATGTGCCTGTTCAGTTCTGAGATGAGTAACCACTTACCAACAGTAGGTACTATAAGCAAAGCTGAATAAATGACTGCTGTATATAGCCATTGAAATGATTGGATCATGCGTCATCCTAATTCGAGTATCCATTCTTTTATATTGTGTCAGTTATATAGCTTTTCAAGGAAAAACATATTTCACGTCTAAACATTACAAACGTGTGAGAGAGAGAACTGATTTGGAATTTCCCCTTTCTACCCTTCCGAACAAATCGACAATATTATGGTGTTTGTTTGAGAACTAACCTGCCAATAGGCAAAGTTCTCGACGTTCAAACGTTTGAATTGCTCTTACAGAAAATTTATAAGAAAACTATTTTCGTTTACAAGTGATCGAAAACACAATTCCATCTTTTTTTATATTTAAAAAACACAATGTTACTCCCGTCGAAATACTTTTAAACTCTTAACCTAGTCGTTACCAATTAAGAACTTTGGGGAAGTTTTTCAACTTGTATTCCAACATTACACTGAAATTATAATACGCCAGTTCGAAAGACGCCATTAGTTGGCGGTTTCTCGAAGAACAGAAAGGAAAAGCGATATTAGAATTCCTTGACCAGCTGAGAATTAATCCGATTGCAAACATCAATTCTGCTACTTAACGCACTTTTCGTCGAGAAAGTTTTGAATTATTTAAAGGCATTGCAAGATCTGAAAATGGGACTCAGTGGTGGCAATCTCCTCCTCGTCGGATATTGTTCTTGTGTCAGGCAATGAAACTTTGATGATAGGTAACCAGCTGACTTGACCCCAGAATGTCAGGGATAGCTGGTTGTATACGTATAGGTTTAAAATGAAGAAAAGGCGAACGAGACCGGCAATGCAAATGAAAAATCGCTGTTTATCACGTGAGCGACAAAAGTAATGACGTCACGAGGCGGGAAGTTGGATCGCGTGACATCGTATTTCTGACAGAGATTAACTTTTCACTCGGATCACGCAAGTCGTTCAAACTGACTTTCTAAAATAATTCATAAGTGCCTGGACACAAGAGGTTCCAATTTGGTGTTATATTGGGAAGGAGTAAATTTTGGTATCCAAACGGCTTTAAACACCTGCGTTTTCCTTCACTCTCCTTACAGTTGTTAGATTATATTGAAGATGCATAATTCAAAGATTTATACCCCCTAGATAAAAACCACCCACCCACCCGATTTTCTGTTTTGCCACACTAACATGTTTAAGTTTAATGAATTAATTATTTAAAAGATTTTATTTTTCGTGGTACCCTTAAGATTTAATGCATTTATATTTATCCACTTAGGGAAGAAAGATACGTTTTCAAATTTGAAATAAGTTTAGAAATTCTGATCAAAGTTCCTCGAAAGTTGCTGAATGCGTTAAACAACTGAAGAAGATCGAAGAATACACAAGTCAAATGAAATGACTAAAATAAAATGAATGAAGTTTTTAATCCAAAGAATTCATGTAATTCGTTCAGTTTGAGTTATTTGGCGGCATTAGTAGAGTTTAATTTTGAGGTTACGGTAGTGGAGTGCTAGTACGTATATATGATCCATCGTTATCACCAAATAGTGAGGGAATCTTTGAACTTATGTAACGTGGATAACGAAGCTCTACTTTTGTAGAAATATCAGTAATAATTTTTATTGTCTCTGTTTACGTTTTTTCGTAAAGGAATGCAGACTTTACTGTTATTTTTCCGTTCTTCTTTTGCAGGGAACATCTAATCAACAAATGGGACTTTATATCCGTTCGGCTCAATTGCGACACACGGGTCATTACAAGTGCGTTTTACAGACCCCAGTTGACTTTGCAGAAGCCGAAGCCGTTCTCGAAGTCATCGGTAAACTGATCTTAAGTTGTCCTTTCTAGTTTGGGCATAAATGCATATACATAAACAGACAAGGGAACCTAATGAATATCCCAAAATTTTACTGTTTCCGGATATAGGAAAGATCTATACATAAATACGTGGCTACGTAGTACTATTCATATATATATAGTCATCCACAGACAGATCTGTTTCGTTCTATCAGAACTCTTCAGTGTGGATAAACAGACTAGATTCCCGAAGCTGGGATCGAAACCCGGTTGACTCAAACGCCAATCCAAGATTTTACCACTCAACCACGAGGAAACTAGCGCAAGCAAAGGAAATTTAAACGGTTATGTATCACAATTATTTTTGTTTACATATATCCGCTTAACGACTACCGAGAACTCTATTCATATGAAGAGCCTTGCATTACGCTAATGGCAACACATTTACTTCACTCGCTAGAGAGTTCAACCCTACAGGGGTAGGGGAGCATATATATATTGCCATCCACAGACAGATCTGTTTCGTTCTATCAGAACTCTTCAGTGTGGATAAACAGACTAGATTCCCGAAGCTGGGATCGAAACCCGGTTGACTCAAACGCCAATCCAAGATTTTACCACTCAACCACGAAGAAACTAGCGCAAGTGAAGGAAATTTAAACGGTTATGTATCACAAATAGAGGAATTACGTATATGACAATGTGATAATCAGTGGTAGAGTTTCGACTTTACATGTTGTGGTTGCTGGTTCGATCTCCATTAGTGGAGATCACGGTATACACTGCTGATGAGACCAAATAAGGTCTAAACAGCTGTACAGTGTTCCGTATATAGCATGTGAGTGTTTGCCAGATTTGTCATGGTTATTACAATATATATATATATATATATATATATATATATATATATATATCCATTCACCCCTTCACACACAGTTTTATCCCTCACTCGCTATCTACCTTCATGTCACATTCGGATTTATCAAATCATTCCTTCCTATTTCTACAGGGCCTCCTAACAAGCCAGCCGGTGTTTATGCTGAACCCGTCATGAATGACAAAAGAGCTTATCGAATTTACTGGACTAATGGTAATGACAATGGATCCCCCATTCAATTCTACACCATCCTCGCTGCTACACATCATGGTCTCCTGTACAAAGAGTTATTTCAAGGTATTAAAGACATTTTCCTTGGTTCGGTGATCTTTGTTTTTTATGGTACCAAGGGAAGTATTATGGAGGCACCCATCCCCTCTTCAGTTGTGAAAGGTTGTTCTGTGTTACATTGTACTCAGAAAAGAGCAGAATTATTGTCTTAAGAATTATAAAATCTGTTGTTTTTTGTACGAAATCATTTAATAGCATTTACGTTGTAAATTGATTAATTAACGTATTATAATTGATTACTTTTCTTTGTAATGATGATACGGTTTAAAATTATACTTATTGGGTATTATATTGATGTTTGAACTTGAATGTACGATTAAAACACAAGAGATTATATTTGAATAAACACAAATCATTAGCCTTGAATGCATTTCTTTTTAAACCATTAATTTTAAGTTAATTTGCTATTACACTATTTGTATCTTTCATTATTACTCAATGCTTAAATATTAAGTTGTTTTGCGATTACATGATTTCTTCTCTGTTTCTTTTTCGTTTAACGTTGTTTGAATTGATAAATATTTTGTCTTTTATGCAATTTGTTATTAACCGTTGCTTAGATATTATGACCATTTGTTATTACGTGACTTATTTACTTCACTATATTTCTTTATCAATTAGTGATGAGATATTCAGTAAGTTGATTCACTGTTATATGATTTGATTTCTAAATATATTTCTTTATTAATTATTCATTTGATATCAAATTAGCTGACTTCTATAACGCGATTTGCTTGCATAAATATAACCCTGATGAAGTCACTGATTGACTGTTGAATAAGTTGATTCGCTGTAACACTTTACTGTATTCTTTTGTTAATAAATTGCTTCGTTATTTTAAAAAAATTACTTGTTTTGACGAGAATCTTTGACTAAAACCAATTTCTCGAATTATTCGGTATGAACGTAGGCAAACATAATCTAGCTTGGAGGATTGTAAATTGTGAAAATGTTGCAAACACCGTAGATACGGGTGTTAATCGAAAGTTTTAAAAATCGCATACCTTAAAAATCGCATACCAATTGAATTGTATGGTGAATATAAATTCCCTTTCAGATATTCCAGCAGAAAGCACCTTGGAGTATGGAAGCGGACAAAAATCTTTCCTAGTTGGGGAACTTCGGCCTGGTTTGCTCTACTCTTTTAAAATAAGAGCGAAAAATATCAACGGATTGGGACCAGCAAGTGAACCATCAGGTAAATATCTGGTCCTGTTGGTGAGGCTGAGAATTAAATGACTGCACCTCCTGCAGAAGAGGTAAAAAACGTTTTGCTAGGTATGAAACTAAACCAAATCTGGTTGTGAGGCTCCAGTTTTAAAGCTCTAGGGATTGTGGAATACTTCTTCATTGCCATTACTCTCAGATTCACTCTGACCCAAAGTTGTAGTTAGTGTTTGAGTCTATCTTTGGGTCAAATAGATCTGTTTGTAAGTTATCAGTTTTGGATAGGAATACTTGGAACCATAAAACTGTATGAAAACGAATGATTATTATTATTAAATATGAATATTTACTTGAAACATATTACAATGAATTATTGATATAAGATATAAATGCTTACTATCATATATCGGTCTGCCAACAAATGATCGAAGACAGAAAATCCATTTAAAAGAAAATACAATGGAACATTGAAAATATTGTTATGATTACAATCAAACATTTAGAAATAAATCAATTTTGGCATTAGATAACCAATAAGGAGTTGATATGCCGTTAAACAAATAAGTGAAAGAAAAATGTCAAGTAAATTGACCTTTTTTTGTTGATACTCTAACAAGAAAGTAATTGCAGTTGTACTACCGATTTTCAATTTGATGTTCCAATCAAGCCAGTGAATAATTATGACAGAAAAATTATTGTATCAAATTCGGTTATTTCTCTAACTTGGCAAAAAAACTTTTCCCTTTTGATATTAAAGATGGCAAAGGTTTCGCATCGGGAAAATCTCAGTATGATGGGCCATCAACATTATATTCGTCATAAGAAAATACTGAAATACGTACGTGATTTTAGGTCAAATAAAATAAACGGTTTTCCTATAATTGTAGATGGAAATTTAAAACTGTCGTTCGAGTAGTAACTGCTGAAGCCATTAAATTATTTTTTTTGTCAAGTGGTGGGGATTCAATTATTCACGAATGGATCGGAATTTGCGTCTGGATCCAATTTGAGGTAACAGTGTATGGCAGCAGGTTCCCCATCTTCATGAGACCGATATTGCGCAAGAGAGGGTCATTGGCACCAGAGTGTCTCACTATAGAAGTTATCAAAGGAGAAAGACAGTCTTGGAGGTTTCAGCAGATAATTTTAAATTCAGTGTCGTCATTCTTTAGCACTGGATCGAAACAGGAGTCAATGCTTGTGACAGAACTGCAAGAAATCGGTTGAATTAAATGGTAATTAAATAAAGAAAAGCCAAATTAATCCACAAACAGAAGAAAATGAGGTTAAAGTAGGATAAAAAGAAACAAATATGGCTTGTAGACAATTGGATGAAAGTGATATTCAGTGATGCGTCAAGAATCTATACTGGCCAAAGCAATGATGCTGGAAATTTTGTCTAGTGCCATTCAAATGAAACATATAAAGATAAATGTCAGAAGAAAACAAGTAAATTTCCCAAGTCATTCATTATATGGGATTGCATGTCATCTGAAGAACCAGGGAAAATAGCAATCATTTTTTCAACAATTATACGTGCACATTGAAATTTTGGATTATTTATGATTTTATCAATAGAAAATTGATTTGGTGATGAAGTCATTTTTTCAGGACAATAATCTATCTTATCACAAATATCACAGAGCAAAGGGGTTAAAGCTTTTCTTCAGAAAAGACAAATAAAATCAATGACATAGCCAGTAAATAAATTGGATCTAAATCAAATTGAAAATTTATGGTGTAAATTTTTAATAGTTGTCCATGAAAAGGTTCCATTTATCAAAGAAAATATATTTACTACTATTTAGGAAGTTGGGACAACGATGATAAAGAGCATCGTTTTAAAGTGTGAAATTGGTGCCTGAAAGAATTAAAGCTGTCATAAAAGTTCAAA
Source organism: Sepioteuthis lessoniana (assembly GCA_963585895.1). NCBI lineage: Eukaryota > Metazoa > Mollusca > Cephalopoda > Myopsida > Loliginidae > Sepioteuthis > Sepioteuthis lessoniana. Next base: position 69,677,413 of record OY757939.1, on the reverse strand, counting down.
GAAAAACAATTAAGAATTAATTCTAATTTCTTGTTAGTAATTTTTCATAATTTTTCCTCAAAACTGGGTAATTCCATTATATTTTCTTTTCCTTAGAAAAGATTATCCCATAAATTTGGATAATTTCATCTAGTTTGTTTAAGGCATATTCTATGAAGACAGAATGTTCAGTTATTAAATAAAAGTTTTTTTGCGTCTTATCTGTAATTAGTTTATTTACTACTAAATAAAAAACAATCCAGTAAACATACCAGAAGTGTCCTAATTCCAAAATTTTTGTCAGAGTTCTATATGATAACTATTGTCAATAAATAAGTAGACTTTCTTTTAAATCAAATACACCAGGATTTTATAACTTCTAGTGGAATCACAACGGATATTATTAATTATTATTTATTACCAAACTCTACCGAATTGAAAATCTATGAAAAAAGAAGATTGTTGCTTTAAAATACATATTGGGGTGTACAAATTCTTTGAGTGCTTTGACTCAAATAATAATATGAATATGTATTCATATTATAATTTGAAGTCTATAGATTTTGGTTATGATTAATCACTAACAATATTGATTTTAATTGTATAATGTTTCACTAGAAGTAATAGAATACTAGTATGTTTATTTTAACCGATAAAATGAAACGCAGTTTCTTCCAGGCAGCGGTCACATCGATACTGCTATATGGATGCACTACATGGACGCTAACAAAACGGCTGGAGAAGAAACTAGATGGCAATTACACAAGAATGCTGCGTGCAATCCTGAACAAGTCCTGGCAGCAACACCCCACAAGACACCAACTGTACGGCCACCTGCCCCCTATCACGAAAACTATTCAAGTTAGGCGAACCAGACATGCAGGACATTGCTGGAGAAGCAGAGATGAACTCATAAGAGATGTACTCTTATGGATCCCCACACACGGCCGCGCAAAAGCAGGACGACCAGCACGAACGTACATTCAGCAGCTATGTGAGGATACAGGTTGTTGTCCTGAAGACCTACCTAGGGCGATGAACGATAGGGAGGAGTGGCGAGAGAGGGTCAGGGATATCCGTGCTGCCAGCACGATATGATGATGATGATGTTTATTTTAGAAGAAAATTAATTTTTAGAAGAAAATGGTAGGGGTGTAATCATTTATGAACAATAATATATACATATACAAATATATATATATATATATATATATTGAGAGAGAGAGAGAGAGAGAGAGAGAGAGAGAGAGAGAGAGAGAGAGATGGATTTTTTAGTTTTTAGACGGATTTTATTCAAAGATTTTCGTGCGTTCATTTTTTTCATCTTTCCTTTTTGTCGTTCTTAGTGTATTATTCAGTGTCTGAGGCATCGCCAGAAAAAGTCCCTGAACATGTCAGTGGAGGGGGTGGCTCAGTTGGAACATTGAAGATAACATGGGTGGTAAGAGCACAATTTTTATCATTTACTTTTTTCTTCGGAATTTAATAAAGAGCAAAAACAATAAAATATGTGTTAAGACCATTTTAAGCATCTAATACCCGGCTACCATCTACGTACATAGAAAACTAGAAGAGTATACATATATATATATATATATATATATATATATATATATCTTTAGAGGTAAATGCTAAGGGATATATACAAATATGGAGATTGCAATATATGGAAAAAATTTTATTGGAATCGCAAGGGCCCTTTCATCTGACATTTGTCAAACGACAACATCAGAAGTCGTTTAAAACAATGTAAATAGAATTAATTAGATAGCAAGACCAAGGTGGGGACTAAAAACCGCACTGAGTCAAGCAACAGTTGTCTCCCAGTAGATTTAAGGAGTGCTTAGGGTTTTGCTTGCACAGAGTTGGCCAATAAAATAGAATATAAAGGGCCTCCAGGACAACTAAATGTTGTTTTTTCCTGGCTCTATGCAAAATACCAAAAGCACACTTATCGTTATAATTAACCGTACAACCAAATAAAGCATTCAAATGCTCGCAGATGACCGAATCGAGCAATTTTGAATGCCCGGATGTTGTGCGGTTACAAATATCTTTAGGAACTGTTTGACACTAACCTCAAGACCATGGGAAGTGCGCCCAATAGATGTGGCATTACAGCGATACTTAAATTTATAAATTAAATTGCTTTGTTGGAAAATATGGAGCACATCCTTATGAATAGGATGAAATGCAGCTCAAATAGTGAAGGTGGTTTGAACCATAACTGTATTATAACAGCGTGTAACAGAGGAAGAAACCTTCTCGGCAATCAACTGGCAAGGAAATCCAATCCAAGGAAATCTAACATAAACTGGGCATTTAGAAGGGCCAAGTGATTTGATGTTATTCCTAAACTTATTAACAATTTTGTCCATAGTGTCAACAATGACTTCCTCAAGATACCCGTTACTCAAAAATAAATTTTTAATCTGTTCAAATTCACTTTTAATCTTGTTATCCGAACAAATTTTAAGAGTTCTAAATGTAAGACACTTGATCTGGTTGAACCTCTAAGACTTAGGAGCAAAAGCATTCCAACTCAAATACAGGCCAGTGAACGTAGGCTTTCTATATATACTAGTTACGAAAGCAAACGAATGTCGTTCAATATATCCAAGAATGGTAATTTATTATCCTTCTTGTCATCCATAGTGAAGGTTAAAGAAGAATGTAAATCATTCAACCGCTGGAAGAATGACAAAGCTTCATTACGTGGACAAAACAGGCGAAAGTATTGTTAACGTAACGTAAATAAATATATAGGCTTGGGAAACCTGTCAAAGAGTAGTTTTTCATAGAACCCAACAAAAATATATGTAAAAATAGGGTCTAATGGAGAACCTATCGAAATACCGTCTATTTGACGGGACATGGTGCTATTAAAACTAAATATATAAAACTAAATATATATAAACTTCGATATAAAAAGTCCGTACAAATAGAAATTACTTCATCTAAAGGAACATTAGTGAATAGTGAAGAAATATCAAAGGACACCATGAATTGAGAGTCAACACAAGGAAGGAGTTGACGAATCATGGAAGAAAAAGTAAATGAATCATCTACTCAAAATCCTGAATAAAATGTTAAAACAGGATTGAGTATTTGAATTAACCATTTCGCCAATGAATGTTGAACGGAAGAGCCCTTGCAATTCCAATACATTTTTTCCATATATTGCAATCTCCCTATTTTCATATGTCCCTTAGCATTTGCCTCTTTAAATTTGTATGTACCAATATATATATATATATATATACAAGTGTAACCGGACATTGGCATGATGGTTAGAGTGTTCGCCAATGGCCCGGAAGACCTGGGTTCAATCCCAGATCGAGTCATTCCAAAGACTCAAAAATGGTACTTGATGCCTTCTTGCATAACACTCAGAATTATAAGGTAGAGATCAAGGGTAAAGTGGAGCCATCCAGGGAAAGGAGTAGCGTCCTCCCCTACATCTTGATGTAGTAGCTATTGAAAAGGGAGCCTTCAGGTCACCCTCGACTAAGGTCGCCAACTTTACTTTTTTTTACTATATATGTATATATATTTACACATTATATATATATATATATTTATTGTGAATTGAATTACCATGATCAGAAAATCCGCCGAACACCTATGCACGACCTACTGGAACACTGGACAGCTACTTTACCTTGTTAGGTCTCATTAGCAGTGTATACCGTAATCTCCAGCAACCATAGATTGCAGTGTCGAAACCCTACAACTGAGCCACCAGTCCATATCACACACAAGTGATGCCAAATCAAGTCATGATAATTGCGCGGCCAAATAACCTAAATGTGCCTTGCAAGTTACATCCGGATTTTCTGGTCGTGGTCATTCAATTTACAATATTAATTCCTCAACTTGAAAAATAAAAAGATGTACATATATATTTATATTTGTATATATATTAACAAAAACAAACATATGCGACAACGCAATAAAAATAGCAGTTATAAACAAACACTAGAATATACATCTCCAAAAAACAAACCAAAACACTGTGATAGAAATATAACTTGGCTCAGCCCAACTTACAATACGTAACGTCAAACATCGGTAGGGATTTCCTAAATCTAATAAGCAAACAATTCCCCAATCATAGCCCCCTAGCTAAAATTTTCAATAGAAACAATATAAAGGTCAGCTACTGTTGTACAAGAAATATATCCCAAATCATGAAAGTCCACAACAAAAAGATTGAAACCCTTCACAACAACACACACCCCAATAAACAATGCAACTGTAAGGATAAAGAATCATGTCCCCTACAAGGCAATTGCCAGCAAAAAAAAAAAAAAAATGCAGTGTACAGAGTCACTGTAAAAACTAACTACTCAGTCAAGCAGTACATAGGTGCAACGGAGGGAACCTTAAAACAACTTTCCTTCTCCAAAAGTTACTTAACCAATACCTCATTATCCACACACATCTGGCATCTAAAGGACATGAACGTCAAGCCTACCATCACCCGGGAAATACAAAAATTCGCACCCGCATACAGCAAAAAAAAAAAAAAAAAAATGCCTCCCTTGTCTTCATGAGAAACTCGCAATTATCACTCATCCGTTACAAAACACACTACTAAACAAAAAATCCGAAATATTATCGAAATGCTGACATGAGAACAAACATCTACTTTCGCATTTCGATCTATACACATGGCCTATCTCCGCCACCACTATCCGCCATACCAACACCACCTCCACCACTAAAACCACCACACTTCATTATGAAAAATCCCACAACACACTCGCCGCACCGTAAGTACCATTTTCCTCCACTGAATCTTCACAACAGTCTTCAAACACCCTCGCTACCTGTTGATATAATGTTCACCATAATTTCATGATTGATAGAAGTGCCTCTTAATATCGTATATTTACCATTTTCCTTACGTACATCAATTTAACATATAGTTATACTATGCCAAACAAGGTAGATTGTACTATATACAAAGGACAGCATACAACAGTCCAATCCACAACATATCAACATCAATATGTTATTTATAATATAGTAAAAGTGTATAGCATGGTATGGTGTATTATATTATATGCATATATAATATTGTAATGTACTTCGATATTATCATTGCACCATCACACCATCATAGATTAGAATAACGTATATGTAACATTAATAAGACATAGGCAACCAATACAAATTATTATAATGTACATATTGCCATTTAATACAGAAAATATAACCAATAATATAAATGCTAGTATTGCATCATACATTATAGAATATAACAATAAACCATGTCACTTAATACCATGATATTCCCACCTTACCTCTTACGTTTCAAACCCAGCATCCATTTCGTCTATTATACTCACATGGTAAATCAAAAATTCATGTTCTTCGTAATGTAATGATGATGATAACTTTGTCTCTTAGCTAAAATCATCACTACACACAATAAAGAATTGATTCTGCCAAATCCCCAAACGTATCTTAATTTCCGCCACCTTTCACTTCATATCGTTAAACATATTTTCATGAGACAACCTCAAACCTGCCACGCGGCGCATGTATCATCATACTCACACATACTAGCAATCACATATACTTCCACACACAATAATATGCAAATATAACACACACACACACACACACACACACACACACAAGACTTATACACGATTCTAACGTAAAAATTCTTTTGATTATATCTTTTCGATTTTTTCGATTATCTTTCTTTTTTCTGCCTGATTGTTATATAAGGACAACATGAAACCACTGGTCGCATGCTATTGAATATATCTAAAAACTAATATATATTTATTCATTATATATATATATATATATATATATATATATATATATATATATATTTATATATACATATTTACATATTCTTATGTATATATATATAGTTATATGTATCTCAAATATTCATATATATATATATATATATATATATATATATATATATATACGCATTTTTATATATTTATAAATATACGTTTATATGTATTTATATATATATTTATTTATGTACTAAGTAAATAATGACTTTGAGTATCCAAAGAAACAATGCTTAATGCACGGCTAATTAATACAAAATATACCCGTAGAGCAAAATATATATTTTTCTTTAAAAAATTCAAAATTTCTTGTTTTTTAAGCAAATATATATACATATATATATATATATATATATATATATATATATATATATATATATATAATTCATACATCTATATACATATATATTTAGGTGGATCTATATTTAAACATATATACATATATATATATATATATATATATATATATATATATATATTGATATCTATATTTACACATATATACTTATATATACTTATATATATATATATATATATATATATATATATATATATATATATATATATATATATATTCTTCACTAATTAATTACCACCCCGTCCTACCTAAAATTTACCGTCTTCGCAAAATCCATACACCAGATATTCTCTTAAGACCTATAATCTCTGTCATAGGACCTACCCCTCCGATAATTTTGCTAAACTTTGAGCTAAAACATTATCCCCACTCTTGGGTACAATTAGTGATGTGCATATCAATTATTTTAGTTCACTCCTACATAAATGAATCAACATTTATATGAAAAAGATTTTTAGCTATTCGGGATATCATATCCCTACACACTAATATACCTGTTGATTGATGCAGTGAACGTTTAGAAGATAACCTTCAAAAGACAAACTCTATCTTACCCCAACCTGTCTCTAAACTAATCAAAATTTGTACCCTATGTACATCATCACATTGTTATTTCCAATACAACATTTTTATAAACAGAAATTTGGTTTACCAATGGGTTCTCCTCTTAACGGGGTCCTTGCATGCAATTATCTTGAATTCCTTCAATCGGGTCCTATTAAATATATAATCCCCAGCAATGCCAGTTTGTTGCATTGCTGGATTATTTAAACCAAATCCATCCTTGTTGAAGAACATCAGTTTTACTATTCAACCCATAGCTGGAAGGATAAAAGGCGCCTCTGGTGGTATAATGGTTAGCAAGCTCGACTAGCAAACCTACACGAGTGAGTTCGAGTTTCATTGGGTGCCCCTTTCATATGGACTTGTGCCACATCTAAGCAAAAAGCTTAGTAATTTTCCATAGCTGGAAGGATAAGTAAGTTCATACTTTTGCCGAGATGTTTTATCCGTAAGTGAACGCAATTGTGCGACTAGAACTCTAACTTGCATCTTACGATTTCGTAGTACACACTCATTTAACCAATAAGTCATGGGAAGTCCTCCACCGGTCTGGTCATTTGTCTTTTCAACGTTAACTGTTCGTGAAATGGGGGATCAGTCTATATTGAATTAAAATGTGAAAGTGAACCCCTACTTATAAAATGTAGAATAATTTAAAAATTTTTTTCACCCCCCCCCCAACCCCCCCAGTGAGTTTAAGGGTATAATTAGTTCAAATCACAAATAAATAAATAAAAAGCTAGAAAATTTTCCCCAGTGAACTTGAACAGGAACCCGTATAGAATTTTTCAAAAAGAATTACAATTGTTATAAAGCAATATTATTTCATTATTTTCCTAAAAACTGTGAACGATTTCGAACGGCACCAATTTTAGAAAAATCTAATCCATAGATGTAATAGATCAAAACATTCTTTAAAAATCACGAATCAAAACAAAATGCCAGGTAAAGTATCTATGGCAAATTCAGTCAGTACTCACAATTATTCAGTTGAGGGTGAATAATACTGTCATCAACTGTATGTGTATGTGAGAGTTTTTTTATGTGTATGTGTGTGTATTTCGTGTGATGTTATTGCTAGCGAACTAGGCTAGGTTGGTAAGTTCGATTCTTGAATAATTCCCATTATTCTACCCTTGTGCAAAGCTATCTTAAGCTTAGTAAATAATTATATACAGAGGGTAATGGGTAAATTGTCTTCTAAATTTCGCAAAATGAAAATAACACTGACGTCTCCCTTTAGCAGATTCATTTACCAAAATTGCATGAAAATGAGTATAATGTTCGCCAAGGGCCTAGGAGAGCGGGGTTCAATCCCAGGCCCAGTCATACCAAAAACTCAAAAAATGGTACTTGCTTAACACTCAGCATTATAAGGTAAAGAATAAGGGTAAAGTGGAGTAACCCAGAGAATGGAGTAGCGCCCTCACCTCGGTGTAGTAGCGATTGAAAAGGGAGCGTTCGGGTCCCCAACTTTACTTTTTTTACATGAAAATATCTTGAGAGACTATAGATTAAATTTATTCCTTTTTATTGATAAACGTGGAACATTTTTTTGGTTTGTTTCGATATAAAACTATATCCATTTAGAAGTGTAATCAACTGATTTCCCAACCAAAAAAAGCGATCATTTTTGTGCAAAAATAACCTAAAAAGCTGCAATTTTGTATCTATTTTTTGGCGTCTATTGACCAATCGACGCTTACACGTTCTTTTAAAAATTTCTTTGAGATGTCACAGACGATTGTATTTGACTCGCCGCGAAAAATTTGAAGGATCAAAATCCAAAATAATCTGAGAAATTTTTCCCCCCTGATTATTTAAAAAACATTTTTAACCAATTAGAATCATAAATAAATTATCAACTTTCAAAAAATTCATTTTGCGTCAAACTCAATCTAATAGATAGGCAATGAATTAATTAAATCTTTAGTAGACTTATAGATTTATTCTGTAAATCTACTCAAACTCTATTTCTTTTGGGTTGTAATACTAACATTATGTTCCTTCAAGAGGGATTTAATTTCATCATCGATTGATTATTCTGAACTGAATAAAAATATGGTTTATTTAAAGATATTTGCATTACCATTTCAGACTTCGCCTGCTGATGAAATATTTTGGCTGCATTTGTTTACATATCAGTGCAATAAGTACAGCAACCTTTTCTTTCTTATAATGAAAATAGTGGAGAATATTTACGCTCCAAGTAATGTTATTTTTTCTGACAAGAAAAACCTTTCAACAAATATTTTACTTGATTTAAAGAAATAAAATTCAGTAAATTTGTAGATGTTTTTTTTATTCAGTCATTTACATATTTTCCGACACACACACACACACACACACACACACACACACACACACACACACACACACACACACACATATATATATATATATATATATATATATAAATATATAATATCTGTTATAACAATAACCACAAAATTATGTATCATATATGTGTGTGTGTGGTTATTGTAAGATATAACATTTTAGAAATATATTAAATATTTTTCCTTGTCACAACTAGGAAGGCTATACAACTTAATCTTTATTTTTCTCATAATCCTCTTTCTTATTTTTCCTCAACATTTTATTTGTAACCATATTTAATATTGCTTCTGTGGAGGGTTTCCTCGTGGTGTAATGGTTAAAGCGATGGACTGTGGAATCGTAGTAAGCGAGCTTGGACTCCAGTGGTTCTATTATGTTCCCTTTTGGACCAATACCCTCTGGAAAGGTATGACCCCCCCCCTTATCCTCCCGGTTATGGGTTAAATAGTACTACTTCTGTTCTTCTAGAAAGATGGCTTTGCCATCAAATAACCCACAAAGGTTGATATGACATTAAAAAAAAACAAAAAAAAAAAACATGAAACCAATTTCTATTTCCTCCGAAATAAAGTAATGGAATTTTAAATTTTTAAAAATTACCAGTTTTTGATTCGATTTACATGAGAAAATAATCTGTAAACTCCCCTTTAATTTTTTAATTATTTTTTAATAGAAAGGATGAGTTTAATGGAAAGATAGATTTTAATGGAAATGATGAGGCACTGAAGAAATCACAAATATTAGATAGTAGGTTTGTGAATCTAAGCTACAAATTGAATCATACAATAACTCCAACACTAACAAATTATGTCAGTCTAAACTAAGTAAATATGTAGGTATCTACCTTAGATTAATAGCAAAATGTCTTGCAGATCATTTCTCGTATTGTTTGTGAAGATGTCTCGTGACTCTTAGGTGGCGGTGTAAATCGATTGCCATAATCCCATCTTACAGGTGAAGTTATCATTAAAGAAGATGATCCTCGTTTATTACACGGTCAGAAGTATGAAGTTAGAATCGAACTTTAGTCAGCTTTGTCCAGGGTTTCTCAACTGGTGTTCCTCAGAAACCTTGGGTACTACAAATAGTCTCATGGAGTTCGTGTGAAATTAATGAATAGGCTAATGAATTTTGAAGTTATTTTTGTTTAATTTTAATTCGCAATTTTACGTTACCCAGACAGCATATTGTTGGAAAATCGTTTGTTACTACAGTAAAAATACAAGAGATAGATATTAATAATGGTATATAATAACTTATATGCCGAGGTTCTATGAGACATGAAAACTATTTCAAGGGATCCACAAGGATTGAAACATTAATCTAGAAAATTAACCATTACACGAGGTGCTATTGTCTCACAAGGGAAGTTAGTCAAGAACACTATGGGCAGAGTTTGTTCTTTGCTTAGTATAGCCACAATTAAAATTGTATAGAAGTAAGCGTCGTTGAAGAAACTTGCACTCTCTGTCTCTGTCGATTAGCTTTATCACTGAGTGCTGAATGAACGTAACCTTTTGTCAAACTTAGTTGACTGGAATATTTAATTAGCAATGTTTTTTGTGTTTATTTCAGGCCCTGACCATTGAAGAACAAGGGGGTAAAGGAATCGGATACAATATTTATTGGCGCGAAAGTTTCAAAGTACCTTGGAATTCTGTAAGTAGAATTTATTAAACTTAATTCAATTGGTGAGGACCTGGCTTGATGAGCTGGGTAAGAAGTTTTTTTTTGTAAATTTAATTGCAATAAAGGTAATCTTTTTTATCATTAAGGGTTTTCGGACTATTGTCTTCATCTTTATTGTTATTTCCACGACGTTTCGGCCGATATGTCCTCCGGTCTTCTTCAGGTGTTTGTCGAACTCCGGAACCTTCACGGAACTTCGAACAACGTCCTTTATTGAATCCACTGATTCAGTTAGCCATAACCGGGTACAAGTGTTAAGTATTCCTGTATTGTTACACGCCTGCAGTCAGGATTGAACCTGGAACCTCATTAGAAACTTAGGGAACCAACGCCTATAACTGTTACGCCATGTGTCCTGCTGGACTATTCAGAGTGAATTTTTGGAACTTATAAACTTAATGTTCTTACTTGACTAGAATTACTGCTATTATGTATGATTTTTTTACCTGTGCTCATATTCAGATTTTTAAAAATCTAGCCTTCTTAATTATCGGTTCTCATATTGTATTCAACTCTATACTTAGTCTTGGGAGAAGATGAAAACCACCAATATGAAAATCAAATCCCATTACTCACTAGTGGAAGCCATTATCAACATCAGTAAGCGACTGTTAACAACAACAGAAAAATCAGTGCTAAACAAAGGTCTCAACTTCGCCTCTACCATCAAGTGAATTCCTTACTTAGATCTAATAGCGCCAATCGAGGATACAGCTTTAAAAATACCCTAGGCAAGAGCTGATGAACTAAGATGAAAAGTGAGACAAGCACTTGAGAAATTAAAGCCTCCGAAACCTAACATCTCAAAAACGGAGAGACAGGCTCTCAAATCGCTACAGGATGATAAAAATATCATAATACTCCCAGTTAACAAAGGCAATGCTACCGTGGTAATGGATAGGGTGGAATACTCCAACAAACTGGCGGACTTGATTGGCAATGGTGGCTATTGTAAAGTAAAGAAGGACTCGACCCTGAAGACGGAAAGGAAGCTGTCACAGATCCTGGGGAAGAATAAAGATCTCATACCACAAACAAAATACAGACAGCTAATTCCACATTACAGTAAGCTACCACACATATATGGCCTTCTAAAAATTCATAAGGATGGTATTCCATTGAAACCCATTGTCAGCAACAGAGGTTCAGCATGTCACCCATTGAGCCGCTTCCTTGTGGAGATCATCAGCCCACTAACTGGTAAGTCCTCATCATATGTTAAGAACTCAGCCCACTTTGTGGAGATAATCAGTGATGCCTCCATTCATTCAAACCAAATGGTGAGTTTGGATGTAGTGAGTCTGTTTACAAAGGTGCCTACTGATGAGACACTTGCTAAAGTACGGGATAAACAGGCTGCAGACCCCTTGCTGGAAGAACGCACTTGTATCTCGATAGATAACTTAAAGGAAATGTTGACTTTCTGTGTGGAGACAACCACCTTCGGGATGGGATCTAATATATACCGACAAGAAGAAGGACTGGTTATGGGTTCGCCATTGTCACCAGTGTTGGCTAACATATACATGGAATACTTTGAAGAAATGGCATTAGGATCTACATCACTAAAGCCATCTATGTGGCTTAGATACGTAGATGACACATTCATTCTCTGGCCTCATCAGGAAGATGTTCAGATATTACTTGATCATGTGAACTCAATCCGACTATCTATACAGTTCATTATGGAGAAGGAGCAAGACAACAAATTACCCTTCCTTGATGTATTAGTAATACGCACAGAGCAAGGATTCAGGTCATCTGTGTACCGTAAGCCCACCTTCACCGGACAGTACCTCAATTTCAACTCCCATCATCCATATACGGCAAAGAAAGGAATAGTCCGTTGCTTAAAACATCGAGCAAAAACCATTAGTAGCGATACTGATGCATATAAAGAAGAAATGATTAGTCTGAGACACAACCTCCATCGTAACAACTACCCAGAGCGCATAACATCGGCTCCAAGAAACCTAGATTGGAGGATAGACGACAATACCCGAAAACTCACCACAGTATATCTGCCCTATGTCAAAGGACTAGCCGAAAGGATCCAAAAGATATGTAGTCCATATGACATCAGGACAGTATTCACAAGTGGTTCAACATTCCGGAGGTATCTCTTCCGGGCCAAGCCACCAACGGAATTCAACATGACCAAGAACTGTGTTTACTCCATCCCTTGCAGTTGTGGTAAAATATACAAAGGTGAAACAGGTCACCCACTAAAAGTAAGGCTAGAAGAACATTAGAAGGCAGTAGTACGAGGTGAGATTGAAAAGTCGGTTATGGCGGACCATATATGGAAGGAAAAGGGAAACCATCTTCCCTTATGGGATAAAGTTGAAATAATTGATAGGGCTGAACATTGGAGGATTAGACGCCTTAAGGAATCACCACATATGTTGGGCTACGATGACCTGCTGAGTAGACTAAGTATAGAGTTGAATACAATATGGGAACCTGTGATTAAGAAGGCTTGATAAAAAAAAATCTGAATTAGAGCACAGGTAAAAAATCATACATAATAGCAGTATTTAACTGCATGGAAGAAAATTATTGATGTTAAATTGTTGGAACCATTTGATTGTGTGTAAACAAATAAATAATGTTGAGTTGAATTATTTGTGTTAAATAGCAATAGTTGACACCATCTAACTTCGTGCAAACAAATGAGTTGAGACTCGTTAAAAATGTTACAGATTATATATATATATATATATATATATATATATATATATGTGTGTGTGTGTGTGTGTGAATCTCATTAAATAACCTACGAGGATTGATATGCCACAAAACACGCCTAACCAACTTACCGAAATTGTAACACAAAGAATTATCTGGAAAAAAATTTATCTATCACTTTACGGCAGGCAGCTAAATGTTTGCTCACCTTAGTTTAGTCTGGCTCAAAGTCACATATTAGAGAGGGAACCAGTCTAGGAAATAAACAATAAATGAAGCGCTTATTTTCTTTTAAACAGTCCTTTCTGCATTCAACATAACTATTTCATCCAGCATTCCATTGTTCGAAGCGTTTCTAAAATCTTTATTTTGATATATTGTGAAGATGTGTCATCGTATTTCTTTTATCATTTTAACTTAGGAATCCAAACCGAGATTTCATGAAGTTCACAGTGAAAGCTAAAGAGTTCTAGATTTTTCATTTATGATTTAAATAAATGTAGCCGACTTTTTTGATGATTTCTATTTAAACTATTGTGACAGCACGCCTCGGCTCTGTAGTGCATCTGTTCACTGCATTGCCTGACCCCACGTTGTGTTATTTGCACGGAGGCCAAGCTGGAGTCTTAAAACACTCGCTCACAAATGGAGGGATGTGTATCACCTCCTTTCTTTTAGCACTGTTCTCCCCATGCCCCATGCACAAATTATCGTTGCCAGATCCTTGGAGATTGCCCCAGTCTTAGGTGGGTCAGCGGACTCTGAGCACATCTCTGTCTTCGGCCGCTTTCTATGACCAACTGACTCCAACAGACTTCACTGACCAACTCTCTTTGCATCTCTGACTACACTTATATATATATATATATATATATATATATATACAAGGGTGAATATTTTCTACTTCCTGACCTTGGACGATCCATTAACAGGACATAAGATATTGTCTCTAGGACACGTTAAAAAGTGTGATGATAAAATTGAAGCCTTTTAAGTCTCGGCTCAGTTAAATCTGATCATTTTCACTCAGATTCGAAGTGAATGAGTGGCTCATGCCCAAATACATACTGCCACACACACACACACACACACACACACTCAAGACACGTACGCAGATATGTCCAGACTCCAATAGGGATATACACATATATATACACACGCGTATATATATATGTATATATATGGTCAACTTGCAATCATCCACATACGTACACACACGCATATAAATAGATATATACATACATGTACCCACGTTTACTCGTGTGTTTAACGTGATATGCATATATTTGACTTTATATACTCTCACACCAAAGTGTCAGACTTTTCCAACTTCTCAATAGACTAGAAAACAATAGTTATAGATAGCCCAATCTACGAACACAGCTTTTAAAGAATTTGTTGTTATTGTTATTGTCGTTGTTGATCGAGTTAAACGTTCCAAATAATTGTTGAAGAGTTAGTCAATAAACGAAGATGACATGCTTTGATTGTGTATACTCCAGGTCTTACAAAATTTATCAAACACAATATTGTCAACTTGTTGGAAACTTTAACTTCGTTTCTCACACACGTTTAAAATATGTTCGTTCTTGGAAAATGGCATAGTTGACATAAAAGTAAGGAATGTATTCTCGATTGAGGTTAGAATATGACACAACTATTTTAATGGCTAAATTCTGTTGTTCATGAGAAAAAGGTTGCTACGTGAATAATACTGTGTAATAGAATCTATATAGGTTTTAATTCAACTTAGAGTTGAACCTTTCATGAAACATTCTGTAGAATTACGATAAATAACTAGCAAGATTATAAGATTTTGGCGCGAAAAACGCTTTATTAATAGAGTTAATCTGTTGAGAGGTAAACAGAATATGTTTGTCCACAAGAAAAGAATTATTATTCTTTCGATATTTTGACATTCATTAAAAAAAGCAAGGATAATCATGATAAAAGCGATTGTCATTGAACAGTTTTGAGTCTGCTAATCTCGAAGGCCGTCACCATAGAGATGCTTCCTCACTCGTAGCAATGGCAATACTCATGATTAACTTTAATCTTAGACTGAATAAGAACAGAAGAGAGAGAGAGAGAGAGAGAGAGAGAGAGAGAGAGAGAGAGAGAGAGAGAGAGAGAGAGAGATGTGCCTACTTCGGGTGTTTGGGAAAAGTAGGGCGTGCACCTATGCAAATAACAAAAGTACGTGACTTGCGATATCCAGTCACATCTTCATCCATTTAAGATTTTTTACATATCTTATGTTCAAAGAGAATTTTTTAAAAGAATCCTTACACACATAAATATATAGTTTATTTCTAAATAATTTTGATTTTAATCATTTAGAGTCTACCATTGTAACCGATCACTTTCTGAAAGTATTTAAACACTTCACGTTTATTTTGTGCTGATATCAATAGAGATTAAAATTCTTTCTTCAAAACCTGAATAAAAGAATCTTAATTTCTATTAAATAACATATCTTAGTTATGTTCTGTTCACTTTGTGACATTTTCTTTGTTTGTTGCTTAAAGTATTCGTACAGTTTTTCTTCCAATATTTGATATCGAGAATTTTTATTGTAATTTTTGTTTATCTTTATTTCTGCTCCTATTGATGCTATTTGCTCTTTTAATCTCTCCTTCTTTGCTCTTTGTTTGTTTTTGTTTTTTTTTTAAATATTCTTCGTGTCTCTGAATTGTAGTTTTTACGGTATCCTCAAAGTTGACAATTATCTTTCCTTCTTTTCTTGACGTATAAAGTCTACCGATGTTATCCCTGTAAGGCTTTGTGCATAGCTATCAATTTCCTTGTTCGTTGGTCTGTATGTTTGAGCTTCTCCCTTATCCATTTAAAAAAAGAGTCCAGGGTATCTTGCAAGGGAAACTACCCAAGTATCCTTTTCGCAAAGAAGTCATAAATAATGTTGTCACTTGATCCCAGTGACTGATTAGCTGTTTGAGCTGATGTGAAAATCACGTGAAGTAATAACATAATAAGGGAATCCAGGAAACTGGCACAAAAGGAATACAAGAGTAGGCACAACTGGGTAGGAAATTTAATCGAATGGGAATCGTGCAAGAGACAAAAATTTGATCATGCTGTTAAATGACGTTTGCATTAACCAGAATCTGTTTTAGAAAATGAGACGCATGAAATTATCTCGGAATTTGATATAGAAAAGGACCATCAAATCCATAAAAGGACCAGCAAATCCACAAAAGAAGCAGCAAATTCACAAAAGGACCAGCAAATCCATAAAAGGAGCAGCAAATCCACAAAGGAACCAGCAAATCCACCAAAGAATCAGCAAATCCACAAAAGAACCAGCAAATCCACAAAAGAACCAGCAAATCCAAGCCAGAAAACCTGACCCAGTGTTAATTAACAAGAAGAAAAGAACTTGTCATCTAGAGGATTTTGTTATTCCTGTGCATCTCTGAGTAAAAGCAAAAGCCAAATTGTTGTATAAATACCTGGAAAGGTATTAATTCATCTGTTCTTCCTCTAATTATGTGTAAGTAGTTGGTAAGTAGAAGGGTAGATTATCTTTAGCTTTGGTAAAGCAACCAGTCAAGAAGAAAGAAATATCTGTATTCAAACCAGCTATATTTCACTTTAAAAGTGACTTTGTGTCATACGCGTATTTTGCGTCAGGCAGTGGTGCTGGATAGATATATATATATAATCTTAAATCAATATTTTAATATCCCTGCTCATTTTCCCTCTTTCTCCCCGTCTCCCCCACCCATTTCTCTCTCTCTCTCTCTCTCTCTCTCTATATATATATATATATATATATATAGTATGAGCAGGCTCTCTTTTGAAAACTAGAGACTGCATGATAGAAATTTTTAAGATAATAATGGTGGAAACACTTATTCACACACACACACACACACACACACACACACACACACACACACACACACACACACACACACACACACACACACACACACACACACGTATATATATATATATATATATATATAAAATATTTAGCTAAAATTTGGTTAAAAAGCGGTTCGTTCCTGTGTGAAATATCGAATCTATAAAACTAATCGCAAATATCCCAACCAGCCCCATTCACAGACGAAGGACTGAAATATTATCATAAAATTCTCTTGAAATGAATAAATCGCAGAAGGTTCGGCATTTGCTTGTTGTAATTGGATTCTTTCAATGTCCTTCTCGCAAATCAGCTACTCGTCGAGAAAACTATAGAGACGAATTCGATGAAAGAGGCTGTTCGTATCGATTCTTCAATATCCGGGAGAAGAGAAAAATCTTTGATAATCCCCATTCGTCAAAATGACGAGAGATTTCACTTTAGAATCATGTCACGTTTATTAGACTTCTTTTTCATTAGATCTCTCGCCTTTTTATTCTCTCCTTGTAATCTACAATATTGACCATAACTTATTTTTCCCTAGTTATCAGAATTGACGTATAGCCGACGTCTATTCACAAATTTTCTAACGCGTTACCTTCGATCGCAAATACAACACAATGTGCAACTGATTTATTTTTCTTTCATTTCCTCAAGTTCCGTTATAATGTTGCGATTATTTCTTGTGATACAAAGCCAAATTATGCTATATCGCCCATAAATAAGTACACACCTAACAATTTCTTTTTCATAGAAAAAGTGAATTTTCTTCTAAATCAAAAATACCAGGATTTTATTATTTCCAGTGAAACATATAATCAAAACAAATGTATTATTTATTTTAAAAGTCTGGAACTCTATAATCAAAAACATAAATATGTAACAGTCCAATCGTTTGTGAGGAATGACGACATTCGAAAATACATTACCGTCTTTCATTTTTGGATCACACACACACACACACACACACACACACACACACACACACACACACACACACACACACACACACACACACACACACACACAAACACACACACACACACACAATTTATATATATATATATATGTATATATATATATATATATAATACATGAATAAACAAATGTTGAAAAACGTTTATCTTAAATCACGAAAGTGCTCAAATGCTGATTAGTAGAGCATGATAAAACCTAAAAGAAATTTATATCTCACCTTTTTATGTTGATTTCATGAGTAAAAGTTTCATGTAATAAAGATGCAATCGACTGATGAAACCCTCCTATATATATATATATATATATATATATATATATATATATATATATATATATATATATATATACTTCTTTATTATATGCCAATTTATATACTCCCCACTAATTCTAATAAAAAAAAATAAAACTTATCATATACTACAATAAACTTCACACCCCTAAATTAGTTATTAACAATAATTCCTCCCCCTCGATTGGAGTTTTACAAAAAAAAAGTTATTTATCAATTTAAATGTCTTTTAGAAGATTGCATCTCTGAAAACAAAAAAATATATACGTTGGTTTAACTTCAACTACTTTATCGCATTGATTCACCTTGCATCTTTTCGACACTAGCTCAATAGTCCAACATCTAAAAACTTTCCTGTCCAGTAACGGAATTTCGGGAAATTCTTATCGACAATACAAAAATATTAGAGCAACAAAATAGCAAACAAAGATTTCAGATTCTTGAACCCCAACACATTAGAAAAAAAAATCCTAACCTCAATTAAATTAATTTCATATCCAGTGCTAATGTACTCTGATGTCTTTAGATACAGTTGCTATGTATCAAATTAAAAAAATTAATCCAAATTAAAAAAAAAACGAAAACAAACACTACAAAATAACACCAGTATAAACACTGAACGCTTAATTTTTACAATATTGTAATGTACTTGCAAAGTTTGTATCGCTTTTGCAATAGACAAATTCCCCGATGATGGCCTAAGATGGGTCCGAAAGTATTTGGGAATGAATTAATTACAGAAAATTTTTAAGTCAATTCCGACCGGATATTAAAGCATACATACGGCGACTTGAACGGATCAAAATAAAAAATATGTTGACAAGAGACGTCTACGCTATTTAACCAAATATGTCTCAACAAAGAAATGCTGCCCAAATACACATATCTCAAATTATATATATATATATATATATATATATATATATATATATATATATATATATATATATATATATAATTTGGCTTATCTAACTCAATTCGGTATATTAAAGTCCTATTGACAGGTGCTGTAAAATAAACCAACTGAGCAACTCTGCAGAGGGGTAAGAACACCCACCCACAACGAGTGTCCTGGATATGACATTAAAAAATCTGATGATAAGTCTCCAGTAATGCTACAGCTTTGGGGAATGCGAAGTACCCCTTCATTGCCATCGCTCCCAAATCCACTCTGGCCCTGAATAAGAGCACCGAATAGAGTCCTTTCTATAAGTAAAATAGAATTGTTTCACATTTAAAGTGTGTGCAAACAAATGACTTTTACTAAATTGACTTATTTGAAATAGAACTGCTTAATCATTTAACTGTGTGTAAACAAAGGAATGATGTTTAATTGAATTGTTAGTGATACATTGCAATACTTGGAATCGTTTAACTGTGTTCAAACAAATGAGTAATATTGAGTAGAATAATTAGTGTTAAATTGCAATACTTTTAATCACTTCACTGTGTCAAAATGAATGATTAATATTGAATAGAATTATAAGTGTTAGATAGAAATAATTGAAACTATTTAAATGTGTAGAAACAATAGAAATATTAGTGTGCAAACAAATTAGTTCTAATTCACTTAAAAATGAAATTGCCAACGAAATATTCAATTACAAATCATATATGTACATCCATTTAAATGTCTGCAAACAAATGACTGATGTTAAATTGTTACTGTTACATAGAAATACTTGAAACAATTTAACTGTGTGCAAAAAAAAAAAAGAAAATAAAAAAAAAAGAGCTCAGCCTCATTTAAAAATGTTATCAAACTTCAGAACAAATTATTTTTGATTTATGATTATAAAAAATATAAATATCAGTATCTACGTTGTAAAAATTGTTTGTGTCGAAAAACAAATCCAAATAAAAATGGTAATAGGTGATCATTCTACATTGATTTAGAATCTGAAAGTGCCCTCCACCTAAAAACTGAAAAATAAAGATTTCTTTTTCGAAAAGGAAAAAAAAGTGTGATTAGTTTGAAATTTTAAAATTAGTTCAAATAAAAGATTACAAGAAAATTTAACAAGTTTTCCTTTTTTTGTGGGGGGGGGGGACGTCAACTTTTTATTTATGCAAAATACTAAGTTAAATTTAGTTAATATCTAAGGTCGTTTCGACATAGAACATTGGTTCATTAATTAGAATGAGTGACTTTTTCTACAGTAAGTTAAATTCTCAACATTTGTTGCCCCGTACCAGACTAAGGGAAACTAAATCAAAGTTCTAGGCTCACCTAAGTTATCTTTTTGTTTCCAACTTAAATGTACCAATTCAATTCTGTTTTCCCCTCACGTTATGATGTGCACTTTGTCTCAAAAACATAGAATAATAGAGATCATAAATATTATTTTGCGAATGTCATATTCGTAGAAACAATTATCCTTTTTGCCTCTCCTGTTTTGATAGTAATGAAGAGTGATTGGCTGATATCGATAGCCTACAATCACCATTATCGATCATTTGGAATTGTAGATTAAAGACAAAACAAAATGGCCGACATGTGATTGACTAATGGTTGCTTCGATAAAGGATGTCAAAAAGTATTGGTTTTTAATTAATTCGAACCAGTGGTCTGGTCACTTTGTTTTTTGGTGCCTGTTCGATCCAGCAACAATGTGAATATACCTAATCATATGTAACAGCTTGGGGGCGAAGATGGTAATCGATACTAAGTGGGCTGTCAAAAAATAGATTAAAATGTTCTAAAATATAAAAAAACGCGACAAACAAAGATGAAAAAAAAAAAAATAATGAAATGAAAAACCAAGAGAAAAGAGAAACTTCTAAAAATTCCCAAATACTAGAATCGAGAATGGATAAAGTAGAATTTCGAGGAAGAATTGAGAAGAATGACCTAAAAGAGAAAAATGGAAAGAAAAATCTGGAGATTTATGAAGATTTGTCGCTCTATTTTCTACAAAAGTTATTAAGTGATTGGTGTTAATACACAAATGCATGACTGTTGGTAATACATTGATGTATGACTAGTGGTAAAACATGAATGCAAAAAACCACTTACGGTCAGGTCTGGCTGAGAGTACTGGTTTCAGTCATGTCAGCGAAGTTGAGATAACAGTGACTTTGTACTGTACTTACACGGCTGGCCATTTCGGAAAAAAACAAATGTTGTTAGAAACCAGACGGTTCCGAGAACAACAACAAAAATATCCTTGTATTAATTGACAGAAAGAAAAAAAACTTGTCATCTAGTGGATTTTGCCGTTGCAGCTGATCATAGAGTGATGATAAAAGAAAGCAAAAAGATAAACTAATATTAGGACTTTACAAGAGAACGGAAGAAGTTTTAGAAACTGAAGGTGACAGTAATACCAATTGTAGCTGGAAGACTAGGAACGAAGAAACAGTCAAAATCGGGATGTGAAATTCGACTGGAAACGCAAATAAAAAAACTACGAAAACAAGCCAGAATGATAAAAAAAAAGAGAGGCGCTAAAATAAGCAGGGGAAAAAAGGAACAGGCAACACAGGAAAAAAATAAATGTACAATTTGAGGAAATAAACCAGGAAGTGCTTGCGAAAAAAGGAAGATTAAAGAGATATCGACAAAGGGTAAAACAATACAGACAAAACAGGACTTTCCAAAACAACGAAAGAAAATTTTATCAACAATTGGGAGGGAGTGACACGAAAACATACCAACAACTAGATGCAAAAGAAACCGAACGATTTTGGACGAAAATATGGCAACCAAAAAAACATAACGAGAATACTGAATGGATAAACAATATTACAAGAGAACTAGAGAGACTTGAAGAAGGACCCAAAACGGAAATACACATCAACTTACTTAAAACAACACTAAAAAGAATATCAAACAGGAAAACGCCAGGCCATGATGGAATACATGGCTTCTGGTTCAAGAAATTCACCTCCGTTCACAGCAGACTAGCACTAGAAATGAACAGATGCTTACAAGGCGTGCAAGTACCTGACTTGATGACCAAAGGAAAGACTACATTAATCCAAAAGGACCCGAGCAAAGGAACTGCTCCAAACGATTACAGACCAATAACCTGCCTACCAATGATGCAGAAAATACTAACAGCACAAATAAGGGGAAAAGATTTACTACTCGCTTACAAGCCGCGGATTGTTCCCTGACGAACAGAAAGGATGCCGCAAAGGATCCAGAGGCACAGCAGAATTACTCTACATAGATCAACACATCCTAAATGAGAGCAAGACAAGACGGAAAAATTTAGCTATGGCCTGGATTGACAACAAAAAGGTATATGGTATGGTCCTACAAAGCTGGATAATACACTGTCTCAAAATGTACAAAATATCACATGAAGTCATAAACTTCATCGAAAAGACCATGCAAACCTGGAGAGTGGAGCTGACAGCAGGAGGAAGAAGCTTAGCTGAAACAAAGATCCAAAGAGGGATTTTCCTAAGAGATGCACAATCACCCTTACTATTCATGATAGCCATGATGCCACTTAACCACATACTCAGAAAATGCATTGCCGGATACAAACTTAGTAGATCGCAAGAGAATATCAATCACCTAATGTACATGGATGACATTAAACTATTTACAAAAAATAAAAAAGAACTGGAAACTCTCATACACGCCGTTAGAATATACAGTCAGTACATAGGAATGGAATTTGGCATAGAAAAATGTGCCCTGCTCGTCATGAAAAGTGGCAAAGGACATGATTGACGGAATGGAACTACTAAATCACGACAAAATTAGAACGCACGAAGAAAATGAAACCTACAAATACTTGGGTATCTTGGAGGCTGACATCATCAAACAAGAGGAAATGAAAGATAAGATCTGGAAGGAATATCTCAGGCAAACTAGAAAATTACTTGAGACAAAACTCCCCAGCAGAAACCTCATCAATGGAATAAATACTTGGGCTTTGCTCTTCGTTAGATATTCAGGACCCTTCCTCAAGTGGACCAGAGATGAACTTTAACAAATGGATCAAAGAACAAGAAAACTAATGACCATGCATAAGGCATTACATCCCAGAGACGACGTTGACCGACTATATGTATCTAGAAAAGAGGGAGGAAGAGGACTTGCCTGCATCGAAGACACCGTTGACGCATCGATACAACGGCTCGAAGACTACATAGAAAAACACGAACAAGGACTAATTACAGCCAACAGAAACGATACGGACAACACGATAGACGATATAATGACATTAACTAGGAAACAAAAATGGGAGAAAAATAACTATGGCCGACTTAAACGACTAATAAACAACATCCCACACCAGAAAACCAGGACCTGGCTAAAACAGAATCTCTCCTAATAGCAGCACAGAACAACTCCATAAGGACCAATCATATCAAAGGGAGAATAGATAAGACGCAACAAAACAGTAAATGTAGGCTATGCAGTGACAGAGACGAAAAGATCAATCACATAATAAGCGAATGCAGCAAATTAGCACAGAAGGAGTATAAGGCGAGACACGACTGGGTCAGAAGGTGATCCACTGGGAAATGTGCAAGAAATTTTAATTTGACCATACTAACAAATGGTATATGTACAACTCAGCACCTGTCCTAGAAAATGACACGCATAAACTCCTATGGGACTTTAACATACAAACAGATCACCTAATCCCGGCCAGAAGACCAGACCTTATAATAATCAACAAAAAGAAGAGAATTTGCAAAATTGTCGATTTTGCTGTCCCGGCGGACCACAGAATAAATATGAAGGAATGTGAAAAGAAGGATAAGCATCTTGACCTTGCTAGAGAATTGAAAAAGCTGTGGAACATGAAAGTGACGATTGTGTCAATTGTGACTGGTGCTTTTGGCACAATAACTAAAGGATTATAAAAAGGCCTGGAGGACTTGGAAGTTTGTGGATGGGTAGAGACTATCCAAATGACAGCATTGCTGAGAACGGCCAGAATCCTGAGACGAGTCCTGGAGACTTGAGGAGACTTGCTTTCACTCAAACTCCAGTGAAAAACCATCAGCTAACGCTGATGTGGAAAACTCTAAAGGAGTAAATAATAATAATGATGATAATGATGATAATAATAATAATAATACATTGGACAATAGTGAGTGTAGGCTATGTAGATAGATGAAACAGTCAACCTTATATTAAGGGACTGTAAGTTGGCACAAAAAGAACAAGAACGACTGGGTCGAGATGGTGATTTACTGGGAATTGTGTGAGTGACTAAAATTTGACTCTCTTGATAAATGACATATGCACTGGCGAGGAAAAAAAATGAAGTAACAAAATCTTCTGTGATTCTGAGATCAAAACGGAATATTTAATTTCTGCAGAAGACATAGTTTTGTTAGTTAACAAGAAAAAGATTTCGTCAATTGGTGGACTTCGTCGTTCCAGCAAAGAATGAAAGCAAAGAAAAATGAAAAACTGAATTAATACCTAAACGTAACCAGAGGGTTGAATGAGACGGCCATATCAGTAATGTTCAGACACCAAGGAATAAATCTTAGCAGCCTTGAAAATAGAATAAGTGGAGATCTTTCGAAGGATTGAAACACTCCAAACCAGTTTATAGTTTGGAATCAGAGTCTTTCGTCTCCTAGATTGATTGTCTGGGAGATGTTGATTCATGTCTTTACGAAGGTCATTAGTGTGAACTGTTCTTTCGTGTTCATTTTTGAAAGCTTCATAAGTCGTCCTGAGATCTGGTTTGAGTTTAATTTAGTGCTAATCTAAATATCAATCACCAAATTCCCAGTGATTTGTCACTTGAAAAATACAATTTTTATTGAAACTTGAATTTAACTTAGTTATCGAAATTTGATTGAGCTCTAATAAAAAAACAAAATTCCCAAACTGCTCATCAATCGATTACATCTTAAGAAAGCTTTAATTGAAAGTTATGTACTTTTTGTTTTTATTTTCTGTCTTGAATGTTATTTGTCTAAAGTTTCATCAGAATGGAATTGGATTTGTCACACTGGGGAAATGATATCCATTGGTGAAAAGCCAAGAGATTTGCCCATTTCCTAAGGAGAAAGAAGTTTCTATTCTCCGGCGACCATGAAGCCGAGATACACTTTGGTCAGGCCCTAAGGCGATTTTAATAATCAGATGCGCGATTTTAAACTGACTCCTAAGACCTGCCTTTATCACTGATTTTACATGTTAGGATTGTTAGCATTATTTTTAAACATTGCTTAAACGTTATTTCCGATCATTGTCGTAGAATGACAATCCGAGTTAGGATAAAATGAAAATTAAAAAAATTAAAGATCGAAGTTGTTTGGTTAGTTTTATAACATATAGTCACTCTTTTTGTTATTATATGGTTTCAAGTAATTAATATCAATCACTTGTAATCAATCAAAGTATCTTTTCTTACTATGAATAATTTGCACTCAGTTACAGGGTTTCAAGTATTTTACTATAATACAAATAATTTATACACCATATGGTTTCAAATTGCCATTCATACATAATAATAACTGCTTATTTGCATACAACCAGGCCATTGGCATAATGGTTAGAGTGTTAGCCCATGGCCCGGGAGATCGAGGTTCAATTCCAGGTCGAGTCATACCAAAGACTCAAAAGATGGTACTTGATGCCGCCTTGCTTAGCACTCTAAGGTAATGATCAAGGGTAAAGTGGAGCAATTCAGTAAATGGAGTAGCGCTCTCCCCTACACCTCGGTGTAGTAGCTATTGAAAGGGGAGCCTTCGGGTCATCCTCGACTCCAGTCACCAACTTTACTTACTTACTAGAGGTTAAAGTATTTCTAATACAGATAATTTTGTTAAAGTTATATGGTTTTTAAGTATTCCTATCAAATACTTATAATTTGTTTGGATTGGTTTCGTTTTATGGCATATCAACCATTGTAGGTTATTCAATGCCAAATTCTTTTTTGTACATATAAATATTCTATTTTTAAAAAATTCAGTTTTTACACACAGTTAGATGTAAAACTCTTCTATTTCAAACAATTCAGTTTAGCATAAGTACAGTTTTTGTTTACACACTGTTAAATATAAAAACAAATCTATTCTAAACAATTCAGTTTAACATAAATACACAGTTTAGTTCTCTTTAACCCATTGATAAGACCCAATCAGGTATTACCACTCCGGGCCAGAGTGGTGCGAGGAGCGATGGTAATAAAGAATTACTCTGCATTCCCCAAAGCTCCATTATTGCTGGAGCCTCACCACCAGATTGTTTAGTGTCATATCTAGGACACTCGTGGTGCGAGTTTTATCCCTTTAAAGAGGTGCAGTCAGTCTATTCGAGAGCTCCCCACCCCTCAGCCAACTGGGCCAAAATAATTCGTAACAACTCTATAGCTTCAAGTAACTATTCCTAATACAAATAATTTGCATAGGATTCCAAGTATTCCCATTTAATAAAAATAATTTTCAGTCAAATCTTTTTGATCCATGGATGGGATCCTAACAAATACTATCACTTCAGGTCTGTGTGGACCTGGGAGTAATGATAACGAACGGGTACTCCCCAGAGATACTGCACTGGAGTCTCATCACCGGAGGCAGTTTAGTCTCATACACAGAACCCCCATTTTAAGGGGGATCTTTTTTAAATTACAGCTGAAATGAATTCAGCGTTTTCTTTCTCCGAGACTGATAGCCATAGAAAATCTAAAGAGCACAGTTTTCCCAGCTATTTATCCATAGTTGACGGGGAGAGAAGAGGTGGATTCATACCTTTCCTAAAGTGAAACAAACAGCTTCGTCGATGATTTAAAGATGGCTCACCCTCTTCATTTCTTTATCATCGCACGCTAAACTATGTAACATTTTTTTCTCATTACAGGCTAAACTCAAGGGAGATAACAATGAATTCAATACATTTGTTGGACGTGACAAATATTATACGGAATACGAAGTTAAAGTCCAGGCTTTCAATAATCACGGAATGGGTCCGAATTCATCAATCGTCGCAATTTACTCAGCTGAGGATTGTAAGTAGAAGAGAAGAAATCAGGAAACATTACAAGCTGCATTTTTACATTTTAGGAACAGAAAAAAGTTATATATATATATGTGTGTGTGTGTGTGTGTGTGTGTGGACTAGTAATGATTGCGTTGATTTCAACGACAGAAAATCTCTTTTTTTCTGATATTTAATGAATTGATGTCGACAAATATTTCCCCACCCATTTTTAATGCCGAATGCATCTTTGTAGAGGGAAAGCAGTGGTACTATTTAACCCAAAGCTGTGGGGCCAGGGTGTTTCATGCCTTTCCGTCGGGTATTACTGAAAGTGAACGTAAAAGGGCGACTGGAATTCGAACTCACTACGAGTTTCAGTTCCGCACGTTAGCCACTACACCATAGCAACCCCTCCCAAGATTTCAGTGATGCATTAGAATTAAACAATTTCTATCGTCAAATATTTTTCAGTGCCTTTCGTTAACAAAATCATTTTCCATGCATTTTATAGTGAGATTTTATAGAAAAATAATTTTCCCCTCACTTTTAAAGCAAAATAATTCTTATGCTTTTCTGGAGTAAAATGAATTCAATGTACATCTATAATAAAATCATTTTCACTCACTCACATTGTAAAATAATTTTAAAAGTATTTTTGTATAAATTTGTTTGGGTACAGCATCAAAATGAAATTGTCTTTCAATGCACTTTTTCCTAAAACGATTTTCAATGCTTTTCCATTAATATTTATTGTTTAACAATTTTCCATCCATTTTTATTGTAAAAAAAATCATCTGTGCAAATCTATAATAAACTGATTTTCAGTGTGTTTCTACATAAGAATCCTTCGATGCATTAGGATGAGTTGAGATAAACTCGAACGTTCGGTCAGATTTGAGTAAATTCTTAATTTACCCTCTTTCAGTGCCAGTACTTGCACCAAATGGTGTGTCCGGTTATGGATACAATGAATCGGCTATTATGGTCACTTGGAAGCCAATGGAAGACAAAAGGGAGACAATTCGGGGAAAAATTCTCGGATACATTGTAAGTAAACATTTCAATCGAAAACTCGTTAACAAACTCATCTTCTTTGCTTGTTTTCCTTTATTAAGCTTAATTTGACACAATACATGGGACACTAAGTGAGACTCTAATTCACTAACAATGATTCGCAACCCTTGTACTTAAAACATTACATCACGCGGGACACCCAAGATATTTGCTTAATTTTTAAACATGTTTAATCCTTTAAAACAACAAAACGATTGTTTACGGCAAATATCCTAAAAGAAGGACAAATTTATTTGAGGGATACGAGTTACTTTGTATCTTTTCACACCACAAAACGCTGTGAAAATAACAATAAAGATGAAGAAAATAATCCGAAAATCCTTAATGATAAAAAAGCAATCATAGATTCAACCAAATTTCTGTACACATGTGATAAACAGAAAAAAAGTATAATAAATAGAAAAAATATGAATAATATATTCAAATGAAATACAGTAATGAATCTGTTCAGAGATGGATTTTCTAAAGGAAACATAACTGCTCTACAAATGCTTATATATATATATATATATATATATATATATATATATATATATATAAAGATTAAAAAGAATTTATATCTCACCTTCTTAGTTTTCCCTCGTTACTAATAGTTTTAAATTTTCTAGAAAACAAGAAATACAATCGACAGATGAAATGTTTTTCTCAAAGGAAAAAAGAGTCAAGACTATTTTAAAGTTTCATCAGACTATTTTGTGAAAGACATTTAAAACCATTTAAAATGGGACAAAACTAAGAAGATGAAATAACTAATTCTTTTTAATTTATGTCCATCAACCGGCCCATTGGCCCATTTGGTAGAGTGTTCGTCAATTTTAATTGATTGTTTGTGTTCGTAAATTTTTTTCCCTATATTGTGTTGGGTTTCGCCGATGTAATATTGGTTGCAATCTTTGTATGGGATGAAGTATATGTCTGCGTGAAAAGTGGTTTCGTTTTTGAGGTTTGTGAGGTTTTTGATGGTTTGTGATGTGGTTTGTATGATTTAGATATAACTTCTCTCTACACAAACATACCCATCAAAAATGCTTCGACCTTCTTGCTACTCACTTAAGAAAAATTAAATTCGACTCATCACAACCCATAAACATCCTAATCAACATCTGCAAACATGATATGAGCTACTTCAAATTTAACAAGAAATTCTACAAATGAAAACCTACTTAGCAGAGTATTATCCTATCTAATTCTAGAATTTTTAGAATCCGGCCCTTTTAAATACAGACGACCAAGCAACACCATATATTTCAGATATATCGACGATATACTTATTTTTCCTACTCGAAAGCATCAAAATTGAAGAGATCGCAGAAAAACTTAATGTTGAACCCTCCATCAACTTCATCTATGAAAAAGAATCTAATAAAACCATACTCTTCGTAAACATCCTAATTATTAAATCTCAAAACAGTTTAACTTTTAAAGTCTACCTCAAACCCACAAACAGAGACGATTACATACATTTCCACTCCCACCATAACAAAATCAAAACAGGCCTTATAATAGACTTTTTACCTAAGAGCACTCAGAATATGAAGCTCACAAAACCTTAATGAAAAATTTGAATACATCGAACATTTCCTCAAAAGCCGAAAATACCAAAAATATTTCATATTAAATGCTAGAAAAAAGCTCTTAAGATACACTCATCGAATAAACTAAAGAAAACCATTTCCACTCTCCCCATCACCCTTAGACCGATCTCTCTACCCCTAAACACATATAAGATAACACAACACTCTACGACAAACTAGCCAAGTTAGGAAAACCAATCATACAAACCACATCACAAACCAGTAAAGTCTTTACAAACATCACAAAACGGACCAACAACGAAACCACTTCTCACGCAGGCATCTACTCCATCCCATGCAAAGATTGTAACAAAGATTACATCAGTGAAACCTAATGCAATCTAGAGAAAAGAATCTACGAACACAAACGATCAAATGTCCTTTTCTCCCACATGTTAGAGCTTAAACACACATTCAATTTTTCCCAAGCCACCCTAATCAAACACATACACTGCAAAACATAGACTACTAGAATCTGCGATCATCTCCAAAACAAACCATATAAAACAACATTCAGATTTTTACCAAACTTCACCATACATGGCCAACGTTATATTGAATGAAAACAAAATAAAAATAAAAAACGGATAGGAAAAAAATTTTTCCCACTGTTCCACCATACTTTTGAGAACCTTTTCCTTTTGCTTTTCCTTATTGCTTCTTGGCCTTTCCTCGCCCCTA
This sequence comes from Sepioteuthis lessoniana, assembly GCA_963585895.1. Lineage (NCBI taxonomy): Eukaryota > Metazoa > Mollusca > Cephalopoda > Myopsida > Loliginidae > Sepioteuthis > Sepioteuthis lessoniana. The sequence continues at coordinate 69,646,574 of OY757939.1, read as the reverse complement.
TTGCAACTCAGCCACTACAATATAGAAAATTTTCTGGGACATCACATTATTGTCAATATTTTTTCGATGAAACAAGTCATGCCAAAACTCGTTTTCACACAAACGCTTCCCTACTTCTTTCTTATCAGCTCCCTAAAATCTATCTCCATTTTCAAAACAAAATTTTTTTAATGAAAACTGATACATTTGACTTTAAATCCCTCCCAATTTTTTCAGTTACAACTATACCGCTTCCACTCTCCTCATATGCTTTTCAATAGAAAAACTCAGAAAACAGTCTCTGTCTTGAAGAACTTCGTGAAGATGAAATAAATTTGATTGGTTGGTTGGTTGGTTGGGTTTTATGGTATATCAACCTTTGTAGGTTATTTAACGCCAAACCCATTTTTATGAAAATAGTCAGTTCTATTTCAGACAATTCAGTTTAGAGTGAGTATACAGTTTGATTGTCAAAAACATTTCTATTTGAAGCAATTCGGTTTATTCAAATAATTCTAATTCAGCTGATTTTGTTTACACACAAATGTCAAAACAGTTCTATATTTAAAAATTCAGTTTAGTGCAAATACAGCTTCAATGTCAAAAAACAGTTCCATTTCAAATAATTCAGTTAAGCAAAAGAACGCAGTTTAAATGTAAGTACAGATTAATTGTCAAAAACATTTCTATTTCAAGCTATTCAGTTTAGTCAAACAGTTCTAATTCAAACAATTCAGTTTAGCATAAGTATGCAGTTAGTTCTATTTAACCTACAGATAGGGCCCTATCAGGTGCTACGATTCCGAGCTAGAGTGAACCTGGGAGCAATGGCAATGAAGGGGTGCTCCGCATTCCCCAAAACTCCAGCATCACTGGAACCTCACCATCAGATTGTTTAGTGTCATATGTAGGGCACTCATTGAGGGGGGGTTCTTACCCCTCTGCAGAGGGGTGCAGTCAGTGTATTCTACAGCCCCTGCCAACTGGGCAATACACAGACTTAAATGTCAAAACAATTTTATTTCAGATAATTCAGTTTAGCATAAGTACACAGTTTAGATGTCAAAATAATTCTATTCCGAGCAATTCAGTTTAACATAAGTACGTAGTTTGAATGTCAAAACAGTTCTATTTTAAACAATTCAGTTTAGCATAAATACGCAGTTTATATTAAAAAAAACCCAGTAAAGCCAAGAAACCACGGTTTAGTTCTATTTAACCCATAAATAGGACCCTTATCAGGTGCTACCACTCCGGGCCAGAGTGGGCCTGGAAGCGATGGCAATTCCTAAAGCTCCAACATTACTGAAACCTCGCCATCAGTTTGTTTAGTGGCATTACAGGACACTCGCTGGGCGGGGGCTTACTCCTCTGCAGAGAAGCAGTCGGTGTATTCTACAGCCCCAGCCAACTGGGCAAAATAAATTTGAGAAGTGTTTGATTTATTCAACTTTCCACATATTTCTATCCTACTGTCAGATTCACTACAAATCTATCTTTTCAATATATATATATATATATATATATATATATATATATATATATATATATATATATATATATATATATAGCGATGAGTAAATTATCATCAAAATTACGCAAAAATTAAAATAACACTTACATTTCACTTTATTTGATAGCTTTACCAAAATTGCATGAAAATAGCTTGAATTACTATAAATTAAGTTTCAACTGCAGCCTCCAAACGATTTCGGAAATTCCTGCAAGTCTTTCCGATGATCTTTTTGTTTAAATTGATAAATGCTGCCGTTATCATCTTTGGTGTTGAACAGAGTTTCATATCAATAGTTTTGTTCCGATCAAAATTTGCAAAACGTAGAGAATTTAAGTTTCATAGTTTTATTACCTTGAAATAGAAAGTATTAAAAAAACTTTCACCGTGAAGCTTGGATATTACAGCCAGTATATATATATATATATATATATATATATATATATATATATATATATATATATATATATCTGTGTGTGTGTGTGTGTCTAGCAAATTCCTCCCGCTATAAATACAGTTGATTTGACACTTTTTATTCGTCTGTTGTTTGTGTAATCCATATGATACTTTTAAGTAATGGACTTTAAAAGAACGTAATTCGAATATCTTAGATTTTAGATCTGCTTCACCATAGTAGCACCGAGCTCTTATTTGAATTTAATACACACACACACACACACACACACACACACACATCAAAACATCCATGACATGCACTTATTAATTAAACTTTTACCCGAAATGTTCACTGTATTCTGTTCGATTTATGTCATATAATTAGCAATTGAATAAAGTGCACTGAAAAAGGAGGATATTGTGTTGAAGAATAAATATTGTTGTATAAAAGGCCTCTCTGCGCTTATTGATTCGCAAGATATTTTTGTTCTTATATTATTTCTTTCATTGCTGCTAAGTCTAAATCCTTCTTTTTTTCTTCTACTGTCTTTTTGTTGTTACTTTAAGCGAATCGTCATTCCCAAAGTAGACAGTACTGTTCCCCAGGGAGGTGTAAAATGACAGTGAGAAAAATTGTTGGGTAAGGGAATAATTAGGTCTTGTCAGCTTAACAGGATGACTCCGCTAAAGGAGGAGGAATTTGAAAAAAAAATGAACAGACAATAGATGAAATAAAATTCGAAGTCTGATCTTGGGGCAGAGAATGATTGGAATGTGTTGATGCTTGTAACAGGTGTCACCTCTGCAATGTAGGGGAAGGTAGATGCGCTGATGGTTTGGACAGACTGTGAAGTGAACACAAAATATTTTAGAAAGAAACTTTAGATAAATAACCTTCAAGACTGAAAAAAAAGACAAAAAGCACACACTTTTCAGTTAAATCTTTCTTAAGATGTAATCGATTGATGAAGAGTTTGTGATTTGTTTTTATTAGAGCTCAATCAAATTTCGATTTGTAAGTAAAATTCAAGTTTCAATAAAAATTGTATTTTTCAAGTGACAAATCACTGGAATTTGGTGATTGATATTTAGATTAGCGCTAAGATAAACTCAAACCAGATCTTAGGACGACTAATGAAAAAATGAACACGAAAGATTTTTTTAATCAAATTGATATAAAACAGTTCATCACTTCTTCAAAGAAAAATGTTATTTGTAAATAATATCAGTAAATTACATCAATAGTAAATAATATCAATATTGCCTTAAAATTAAGTAAAATTGTTTCGAATAGTTGATAATTTTTCGAGAAATACTCGAGAAAAGAATGGAATTCTATTGTTGTGGAAATGGAATTTTGGAAACATTTAATAAATATTGTTATATAATTAAGGAATGATTTTTTAATATTAATCATTTTCGTTAATTATATTCTATCATTCAGTTTGGTTAGGCTTTGAACTATTCGGCTCTTAGTTCAGGTGCAGAAATTGGGTACAGTTTTACGCTCGCGCACAAAGTATATGACAATCACAATTGTCATAATAAACCCCAGATAGGAAATGAGCTGGAGTGTGAATGACATCATGCCCGGAAGCGATGGTCCTGAGAATTGGAAAATTTTGAAAAAGGGGCAGTTGGGAGTTGATTATGGGCTATGTAAACAGACAGTTGAAGTTGGGGTCCGACAATGATGTTGAGAAGTTGGGGTCCGACCATGGTGTTGAGATATTGAAGTCCCACCATGCAGTTGAAAGTTGACTTTGGGCTATGTAGGCAGACAGTTGGGTTGTCTGCCTCAATGGCAGACAGTTAAAGTTGAGTTCGGACCATGATATTGAGAATTTTGAGGTTGGACCATGGAAGACGATAGTTGAGTTCTTGCCATTTGGGCAAAGATTTAGTTAGCATAGTATGATTACAAAAGATTTTAAAAATTGTGTCTCTCTCGTCGTGTCGAAGAATCGAAGTCAGAAGTTAATAAACTGTTCGTACCTAAACAACAAGGAGTCGCCGGTGTATTTGAGTCTGCCTATTGTGTTTTGCATTTATAAATGTATTTGAATATGTATCTGTAGTACCGTTGGATTGATATAATTATGATTATGGTTATACAACAATCAACAAAAACTAGTTGTCTAACCAAGGCTGAAGAAATCAGTCTGCCCTACTATTTGCCCATAGCTGGAGGGAGAATAATTGGATTCATACCTTTCCCAAGAGTATTAGTGCTGTGTGAAATGCAATCAGTCTTGTCCAGGATTTGAACTCGTGTCACCGTATCTATTTCCTTCGGCAATAACCATTACACCATGGGCACCTTTGTGATTATTGCATCTTTTCTGACACAGTTACTAGATGATATTCTGTCTGCCAATTACTTTTTCTTGGGAAACCATATTTTTAATTAAGCCTTTTTATTTTACAGTGGGCATATTCCCTCGTTCTACACTTTCAATGATGGTTCCATTCATTATTTTGCTTTTTGATTTTTTTATGTATATTATTTATAATTTTTATAGTATTTTTATTAATTATGTTTGTAATTTATTAGTTTTCAGTAAATGTTTATCAATTAAATTAACAACTGTTCAACTGCTTTATTGAACGGGGTGGGTTGGGGTTCAACCAATTTAAGTTTCAACGTTCAGCGCAAATACCGTTTATATAAGTGTTTGTCTTTACAATGTTAAGACAATTTCACTAATTTGTGGCGAGTCTTATAACTAGTTTGCAAGTAACCAATACACCAGCAAGCACGATGAGATCAACAGAGGAACGAGTGTTTGATATATACGTAGTGCCTTCAATAAGTTTCCAGCCTTTTTTTGTACAGGCATTTAAATTTGTCGTAGACTCTTGAAAATTCACGATGTTATTGCTATACATCTTATGAGATGACTGACCAATTTTTATGATTTCAGCTTCAAATGAACAGCTACAGCAGGAATTGGAATACACCCTACTAAAGCCTGATTGTCACAGCTGGTGAATTTCAAAAATGCAATCTGGACTTTAGATAAACGATATGCAATAAAATTGTGTTTTAAACTTGGGAAAAATGCCATGCGATGAAAGCTGGATCTACTGCTATGACCCAGAGACCAAGAGACAGAATTCCCAGTGGAAGCATGCTGGCTCTCCCAGAAGGCCAGACAGAGCAAATCCACCCACAAACTTTTGATGATCCCTTTTTTTGAAAGCACTGGCATGATCTACATGCACTGGGTTCCCACTGGACAGACAGTCAACAAGGGATACTATGTTGAGGTTTTAAGGGAGTTCAGGAAGAGATTCCGTCGGAAGAGGCTAGCACTCTTCAAATCGGCTCAGTGGCATTTCCACCAGGACAATGCACCAGTCCACAACTCCATCCTTGTCACAGACTATTTGACCAAGATGGGCATCAAGATAGTTCCTCACCGTCCCTATAGTCCAGACCTTGCTCCCTGTGACTTTTGCTTATTCCCTAAGCTCAAGGAAAAACTTAGAGCCTGTCGTTATGAGACAATTGATGAGATGAAAGAGGCTGTGACGAAGGTCATTGACACGCTCACACAAGAGGACTTCCATGGGGCCTTCCAGAAGTTGTTGGAACGGCACAGCAAGTGCATTGCAGCCAGAGGAGATTACTTCGAAGGGGACTAGAGTTTCATGTGTGTACTATCAATAAAAGTGCCCATACAAAAAGTCTGGAAACTTATTTAATGATCCTTATATATATATATATATATATATATATATATATATATATATATATATATTCCTTTCTTTCTCGTATGAAGTTTTGCTGCCGTACACTCATTATATAACAGTGATACTACAAAATTTAATTACAAACACGAAAGTATGCTTTACTAAGAATAGAATTAATAATACTTATTCATGTAAGCAGAATTTTGTTTTATCTTGTCGTCCAAAGTCGAAAGAGTTGAAAGTCTAAAAGTTTGTTGATATGTTCGAGACAGCACTCTCACCAAACGCCAACCAGATCAGACAGCAGGTGCGCTATGGGGACTGGTTATCATCGCGCACTTGCACATCTGCAAGTACCAAAACTCTTGTAGGAAATTGTAAATTCGGCAGTTAATGTCTGCTCGAATCTGATTGGCTGCTTTGAAGTTGGGTCGTTAGTACCCGGCCTCACTCATTTAAGTGAGACTCACAAAGGTTCTCCCTCTTCTTTTGGCTTTTTTTCAGCACAAGCAGAAGGCTCTGCTTGGCTTACTTTTATTGCTTTGCGAGCCCTTGTTTATTCACTTTCGACCTTAGGAAGATTTTTCTGAAGCAAAGTAGCTATTTAGTCGCTATAGGCAAAGCCTCTTTTCCAAACAGGTTTTTTTTTTATTGTTACTTGTTGAAACAATTAGCCTATTGGAGGCTATTTGTGGTTTTGGTATGCTGTCCTCTTCAAAAGAAAGTTGAGTCTAAAGTCTGGAGGTGGTATTATTGGACTTTTGCCGACAAAAGAAGCTGTTGATTTGGTCAGAAGATGTGGTAAAAGCCTCCATGGGCTCAACAGAAGAAAATTCGTGTCGAAATAGAAAGCTATTCAACTCTAAGAGGATGAAGCGGTGGTCTACTCGAAGTTCACAAAAAGAAATAATAAACTTTGTTTTCAACAAGTCTACATAGGAAACTAGAAAAACACAGTTGTTCAGCTTTATTCTACACAAAAAGGAGACAATGATAAGAGAATAATCTCTAAAAAAAAAAAAAAAAGGATAAAAAAGAACTTTGACATAAAATATCAAAGAAAGGTATCTTATCATTTACAAAAGTTAAACTGACTGTAGGTGTTTGACGACATGGCTTCGAGCAAATCAGTTGTTATATTTCTTTATACCCTTCTTTTTTTAGTTATAATATTGTTGTTACTTGAATGTATGTTATTTTTGTTACCTTAAATTCGATTTTTCGACAAGCATAGGGAAAAATAACAAAGCCGGATTTTGTAAAGTTTATTTCTCTTGAAATAAATACCTTTGTAGGAACTGATTGTTTTTGTTTTTAAGAAATATTGACACACTTTTCTTTAAGGGAGCAAAGTAGCTTCCCTTCCCCCTTTTTCATCGCCTTTACTTTTATACTTTTCTCCCCTCCTTTGCCAGGCCTGACAGTTACTGCTAGATGATTTCTTGTGTTGGGCAAAGTTAAAGGTTTCCTTGATTTGGGTTGAGTTGTACGTTATAGCAACTAACATTCGGATAAATTTGTTAACTTTTCGTGTGTTGGTTGTTATAATTAAAGACCAAAAACCTAGCATATTTTTTGAATTGAGCACATTTCTCATACTCTATAATTGATATGCTCATAGTTGTGTTAGATTATGGCTGTAAATTTGCCGAAAATAAGAAAAAAACTTTGTTCATTGTATATATGTGGGACCTGAAAAACATTTTGGGCCAATGCTTTAAACATTTACTTATTAAGTTGATTTTATTCTAAATCTAAATAAAATTTTATTCCACTCAGATTTCATATTGGAATAGATGGCAAGACGACCCGGTGAGGACTGGAGTATCGTACCCTGGTCAAAGATCTTCCGGGCTTATCACTGGCCTGGCCTTTTTTGATTCTGACCATTACATTTATGTTCAAGTATACAACAGTGCCGGTGTTGGTCCTCCAAGTGGACAAATTACAGTCACTACCAAAGGTGAAGGTAAGAAAACAAAGACCTTATGTCTTAAAATGCGTATTCGTGTATTTGTATAATTTGGGATATATCAAGACTGATTTTAATCAATAAGCATGTAGCTTCAAAAAATTTTTTTCGTAGAGAAGAAAATGAGTTTTATTTGGAAAGATATTCATTGTTGTATTAGGGCAGTTTCTGTAAAAAAAAAAAAAAGAAAAAAAAGAAGAGATTAATTACGTATGGATCATTTTAAATATACACCTTAATTCATTTAGCGCCGGAGGGTGTCGTCAGTGATGTTTTGCTTGATTCCTTGGAGAGTTTTGGGTCTTCCAACATCATACTCCCCTCCACCAACAGACCCTATAAGAGATGATCAGTCTCTGATACACCATCCAGTTAATGAAACAAAAAAAAGGGAAATTGAATTGGCTTTTTATTTATTTGGACGATTATTGACCGCTCATCCGTGCATCTGATTGGTTGTTGCAAATATGCGGATCTGTCTATTTTAGTGATCTGCACGGACACTAGCACTTTTTTAACATATTGATTGTTAGAAATTATTCATTTACACAGCTTTTGTCTTCCTGTCCAGTACTCAGCTCTCACTGGACTAGGATGTCTGTTTTTTTTAGCTTTTTTCCCACTCTATGTATTTGTATTACAACACCTCTGAGCACTAGAAACAGTGCTCGAGAAATTTACGTTTTAGAGGAACGGTTTTATTGAAAGATTCTATCTTTCCATGGCTACTTACTAAATTCCTTCTATGCAAAGTCTGCTTTTTATCAACTGAATATAAAATAAGCTATTTTAAAAGGCGACTCAATTACACCGGTTATTAAAAAGCTTTTTGCCCTTTAACCTCTCCACCATTAAAAAAAATCATAATTGACAATAAAATGTTAAGTGAATCACAATAAAAACTATGTGAATCACTTTACTTATTTACAACAAATCATTGTCGCTTGACACATTGATCAAGAAATATAATTTTTTTATTTAAACTATTTACTTGAAAGACAAAATTCGATGGAATTTCTATTCCTTCTTCCATCTCTTAAAATTCCTTCATACAATTTCAGCGTTTTCCAAATTAAAAAAATTAAATAAAGTAAAATAAAATTAAAATTACTCAAAAATAAAGAAACAGCGATAACGAAATCGACCTCACTATCTACAGTAGAGCAGATCCCTGACACTCGAAATACTGATCGAGAGATATAAGTCTTCAAATATTTGAAAATAATCAAAAGACCGAAACAGCAAAACTTATATTCCTCTTTCCTGTATCAACACCCACACACACGCATGCCAAAAAAAAAAAAAAAAAAAAAAAAAAAGAAATACCTTCACTCTTGTATTATATGAAAGGTTCCAGCTACCCAAGCAAAACTATTACAACCAATTTAAGATGAACTCATTGAATTAACATATAGAATATTAAAATGTTCATCGATAATAAAAATTCACAAAACAACGTTTAAAACCTTAGTATTTACATCTTATTCTTAAGGTTCTAATAAAATAAATCATTAAGATATATACACCCCTCTTCCCATCCCCGCAAAAAACAAACAAAAAACAAAAACATGAAAACCAACACCGAAAACTACTTAAATATAAACCAAAAATTCGAAAGGTCGTGTATTCTTTTCCTTTGATACCAAATAAAATCTAACATACATCGATAATGATCAGAGTGTAGTAGTCGCAATTAATAATATATATGATAAATCTCAAAATTAAAATTTAAGAAAATAACGGTTTAGTAAGTCCGCTCTTGTCTTCCTGTTTTTGAGATCTAAGTGTGATTGAGAACTTGTGGCAAATCATTTAATTCTGCAAGGATGGTTTGATTCATGCCTTTTGAAGAGTGATGATACAAAAATGAAGTCTTGATTAGATTGAATGCAGCTACTACGGTCCGAGTTGCTACCAAATGAGCCAACTTGTTCCTCTTACCAACAAAAATCTTTCAACTAGAAGTGTTGAGACATTTGAATTTGATCCTTCTCAAATTTGGGTATTGAGTAAGAATTTCGTTCAAATTCTGTTTTCCCAGAAATATTTCCTTAATCGACACATTCCTTTCTTTAAGAGCGTTGTCATCAGATATGTTTTGAAATTTAAGCTCTTCTCTATAATCAGCGTCATGATTGTATCCGACATAAAACAAAAAAACTTGCTTTATTATTTGCATAGTCACATCGGAAACAAGAGTAACGCTTGGCTCGAACAATCTCAACTCCTTCTGGAAACTTTAGTTTATCTAATCTCATATTAATTCTACCCTTGGCAAAAATTATGGAATTAATACGCTTAAATGATGCTTACTTTATGCTTTTTTGTTTGGCATAGCAAGGAAAAAATTATACCATTGATTTAAATAATTGGATCTAATTCGTTTAAGGAGAATTAAATGAAGGCGGAATGTTCAGCAATTTTATAAAGAAAATTTAGCGTCTTATCAGCTATTAGTTTATTTACTGATGAATAAAAAAGCCATCTTTTAAGTGAGTCACTTTCATCATTTTTTTTCCTGAGAAAGTACTCATACACTTAAAGAAATGAAGTTTAACACACACATACACACACACACACACACACACACACACACACACACACACACACACACACATACACACACACACACACAAGATAGTAAATATGAATGAACAAACGTTACAAAAAGTGACCACAATTGTAAGAATCTGTATTTAGTAATAAATTTCAATATCTCCTGTAAAGTTAAAATTAGCATATTTTGTAATTTCTGACTTTCAAAATAGTTTTCGGATTTAAAACAGTTTTAATACAAGTTGTCAAAGCCAGAATAATTTGCACATTTTCCAGCCAACAGTTGCTATCTATCTATCTATCATTATGAAAATCCGCGAGACTGCAAGATTTCTTTTTATGTTTTGTTAATTAACACTACGTATGGTTTTCAGGTTGGGATTATGGGATCAATTTGTATTTCAAAATCCCGGAGAATTTCATGCGTCTTATTCTCCAGGACGGGTTTTGGTTCGCGCATATACTATTTGGTTGTATGGTCGAATTTCATTTTCTTGCACAATTCCCGGTGGATCACCTTACCTACCCAGTCGTATCTATTTTTTTTACTCTTTTTGCGCTAGTTTGCTATATTCGCTCATTATGTGATTAATCGTTTTATCTTTGTCATTATGTAACCGAGACTTGCTTTTCTATTGCGTATAATCGATTTTCGCTTGAATAGAAATGGTCTTTATGGCATTGGTTTGTGTTACCATTAAAAGAGATTCAGTTTTTCTTTTAAGGTTTTCCTTTTGTAGCCATATCCAAATCTTCTTTTATGAGATTTTGTCAGTCTGTCGCTTGAAATACACTCACAATTGTTTTTCTTTTCATTTCTGTTTCTTCGTTTTTGTTGTTTTCACTGAGATGTTACCGGTCGCTGTAATTAGTTTTTCTTTGCTCTTTTTAATGTTGTCCTCGAGTCGTTGATGCCTTCTTCAATCCTAGTGAGTGTTCTGTTCCTCCTTCTTTTCATGTCTATGTCGCCTCTCAGATGAAAAGCATTGTTCATTGTCATCAACTTGTCTTGTCGTCCATTTGGCCACTTTGATAAGAGTTCCTCCCATGTCCTTTTTAAGAAGGCTCTCGAGTATCTTACGAGCGGGTCTGCCCAGGTAATTCTCCTTTTGATGAGATTTCTGTGGTAGAGCTTGGTATTGAGAAGTTTTTTCGCTCTTCTGAGGTATTCTGTTTTTATTTTTTCCAGGTTTGCGAGACTATATATTAAGCTTTTGCAATGTCAATCCAAGACATGGCTACATTTTTTTGCTCTGCTTTGCTCTCCTAGAGGATCTGTACAATGTACAGTAAGTCGCCTGTTTCACTTGTTTACCGGTGACATCCTTTCTGTTCTTCCGGAACAGTCCGCGGTATATAAGTGAGTAAATGATGGATGTACGCTTAGGATTTTCCACACCATAAGGTATTAGCTTATAGTTGCAGGGGATGGTTCTTTTGGGGGAAGGCGTCTTTTTTAATCAAGGTAGTTTTCCGTTTATTCATCCATCCAGGTGTATTTACTTCTTCTAGGCTTTTACTCTGTTGAAGAAATGGGAATTTTTATGCCAACATGGCTTGGAGTTTTTCAATTCAGTACTTTTTTCTGGGTTTTTCTTAGCAATTCTAGGTGTATGTCTGCCTCAGGGCTATTATTATTATTATTATTATAATTGTTGTTGTTGCTGTTGTTACTCCTTGAGAGTTTTTCACATCAGAGTTAGATGATGGTCTTTCACTGGAGTCTGAGTGACAGCAAGTCTTCTCAAGTCTCCAGGACTCTTCTCAGTATTCTGACTGATCTCATTAATGCAGTAGTTTGGATGGTCTCCATTCGTCCTTTTATTTCCAAGTCCTCCAGTCCCTTTATTAAACCTTTAATGACTTTACCAAGAGCACCAATCATAATTGATATAAACATCACTTTCATGTTCCTCAGTTTTTTCAGTTCTCTAGTAAGGTCGAGGTATGTATCCTTCTTTTCCCTTTCTTTTAATTTTCCTCTCTGGTCAGCTGGGACAGCAAAGGCCACAATTTTGCAAGTTCTCTTTTTTTTGTTGTTGATTATTTTAAGGTCTGGTCGTCTGGCCGAGATTAGGTGATCTGTTTGGATGTCAAAATCCCTTTGGAGTTTGTGCGTGTCATTCTCCAGGACTGATGTTGGGTTGTGCATATACCATTTGTTCGTATGGTCAAATTCAAATTTCTTGCGCAATCCCCTGTAGATCACGTTAACCATCCAGTCGTGTCTCGTCTTATACTCTTTCTGTGATAATTTAATGCATTCACTTATTATGTGATTAATCGTTTCGTCTCTCTCACCGCATAACCAACATTTGCTATTTTGTTGCGTCTTATCTATTCTTGCTTTGATATGATTGGTTCTTATAGCGTTGTTTTGTGCAGGAAAGATTGTGAGTTCACACTAATTTTGACTGATTATCTTTTACAGAAGTCATAAGTGATAGTAAGTCTCATCAGGTATCCAGGACTCTTCCCAGCATTTTTGATGATCTTAACAGTACTGGGATCCGAATGATCTTGATTCTTCCTCTAATTTTCAGTTACCCCAGTCTCTTTTCCAGGCCTTTGAAGACCGTTCCAAGAGTTCCAACTACAATTGGTATTACCGTCACTGACATATTTCATCGCTTCATCAATTCTCTAGCAAGATTCAGTATTTGTCTATCTTTTCGTTTTATTTCATTTTCATTTTGTGATCCACAAATCCATTAATTCGAGGTCTGGTCTTCTGACCGGCATTGGGTGATCCGTTTGGATCTTGAAAAATTCTTTGCGACTCATTTTCTAGGTTTATTCATGTACTATTTATCAACATAGTCAAACATTTTTCCATTGCATAATTCTTAGTAGATCACCTTTCCGACCCAGTCATGGCTACTCTTGTAATTCTTTTGTACTAGTTTGCTGCATTCACTTACGACTTTAATTTTTCCAACTCTGTCACCATAAATTTGCAATTCTTTTGTGCATTTTCAATTTTTGCTTTGACATATTTAGTTCTTATGTATTTTGATCTAAGAGGATTCGGGTCTCACACAAATGAGAACATCCAGCTAAGGATTTTTTTAAAAATTCAACCCTGTGATGGCTTGAATCATTTTAGTTTTTCTTCGTGCTTCTAGTTCTTATGATCACTTTCCAATGGTTATTCGGTTCATTCCCAGACTTTTAATTGTGCAAGATAATTACATTGATGTTCTAAAAAAATTTTGAAACTTTCAAGTAAGAGTTTTCTTATTTATCTATTTTCTCATGTAAAAAACGCACTGAGTGAATTACTGCAAGAAAAACAACAAAAATGCAGATACTCGTCCTAACCCCGCCCAAAGAACAAAAACAAAAAAATAAAATGAAACCCCTCATGATGGTACAAATCTAAATAAACAAAAAACGAAGATGAGGATGTTAGTCCAGATTCAATGAATAATGATAATATCCCATGTTTGATCTTTAGATAACAAATTTCAGGTAATTCTGAATAGAACTTTTCGTTTCATTCAGAATGAAAATCTGTAGTTTTTCTTATGTTTAGCATCATTTCTAGGGACTTGAACCTGTATTTTTCCCTTTTCAAACAGTCATCTTCCATTTCATATTGAATTCTCTCGAAAGGATGACAAATGCATCAAAATAATGAAAACAAGCTCCCCACATCAGAAGAAAGTTATATAATAGACTGTTCAAAATGAGACAACGTCACCAAACATAAAAATGCCATAAATATCTAAATAATAACTTTGTTATATAATCTTCATTTAATAATTGTATGAATAATCTCTCCCTCCCTCTCTCCCCTCTCTCTCTATTTATATATATATATATATATATATATATATATATATATATATATATATATATATAGAGAGAGAGAGAGAGAGAGAGAGAGAGTTTAGAAAATCAGTTTGATGTTTTTCTGTAGGAGCAACTTCTTGATCGAAATATATCAATCTGATTTTTCATACTGTTTTCATTTATTCTTTTTCATACTGTCAGCCTACATAACCCCTTTCTCTCTCAGTCTGTCTGTCTGTCACACGCACACAGAGCATTTCAAAAAGTATCGAGACTGAAGCTGTATTTATCAAGACAAAAAAGCACAATAATTGATGAAACGCTTTCTTTAAACTTGCCAGATCTCATTCAATGTCCTTATTCCAGCAAGTATTTATTTGGTCCAAGCACCTTTGAATCTCTTCTTTTATAACGTGAAGCTGTACCATCATATTTTAAAAATGTGCCAGGTCTTCAAATCTCTGATGTTTGAGAGAAATAATCAGTTTAGGAAACCAGGCACATGGAGCTAGGTGTAGTGAACATAGAGTTCTGCATTTGCTCAATTCGGTCTTTCATCAAAAACTGTGGATTAAAAAGTGTTGGGACTGCTCATCAAATACTCTCAAAAATTGACACTGACTCCAGACGAAGTCTATGCATCTAGACAACAGTCTAGCTATCTTGACAGCAATTTATTTTATAAGTCACTCAGCTGTGCACACATCTAGACAGTAATTTAGACATCTTGACATCATCCATTTATTTTATAAGTCGCTCAGCTATGTACGCATAGACAATAATCTAGACGTGTAGACATCATCCCTTTATTATATAAGTTACTCTGCAATGCATACATTTCCATTCAAATTTCCAAATTTCCAAATTTTAAAATTCAAAATTCCGTCTCGAAATATTATAGAATGTTTGTCATGATGTTTTTTCGAACGGTGCGTAGTTGCCAGAGGATCGGAAAAAGATAATCCAAAAACGTATTAGAACGAGCAGAAAATCCCGACGATTTGTAATATTTTAAGGGTTTTACGATGAGGATTCTATTTACTATTTCACTATAAAGCAAGTCCGATCCCTTACTTTGTGTTCAACTGATGTGTCATCTCAAGAGAATACGTGATGTCACAGCGTTTGGTGCCATTACATTGTTAAAAGGGCGGTAAGTTTAACACAAAGCCTAACCATTTAGACCTCTTTTCCCGTATCATTAAGGGAAGAAAAAGTTTTGTTAAACAAGCCAGTCTTTACACTCACATTTGTCGGGAAAATCCAACAAAAAATATTGAATAAGAAAGAAGGATTTTTTTGTTGTGTTGATTTTATTCTTGATAATTTCATTAAAGTAAATTAAATTTAATTTAATATCTTCCTTCCTCCTTTTTTTTCTTTAGGAATTTCCATTTCATCTAAACAGGGGAAAATTAAAAGAAAAATAAAACAAGATTTACGTGGCTTTGTTGCCATTCTTTTTCGTTCATCGAAACATTTCTCTCTGTATGTATACGTAAATAAGTACAAAAATATGAGGGGCCTTCAATAAGTTTCCAGACTTTTTTTTTTTCATATGGCCACTTTTATCGATAGTACAGACATGAAACTCTAGTCCACTTCGAAGTAATCTCCTCCAGCTGCAATGCACTTGTTGTACCATTCCAACAACTTCTGGAAGGCTCCATGAAAGTCCTCTTGTACGAACGTGTCAATGACCTTCGTCACAGCCTCTTTCATCTCCTCAATTGTCTCATAACGACAGCCTCTGAGCTTAGGGAATAAGTAAAAGTCACAGGGAGCAAGGTCTGGACTATAGGGAGGTTGAGGAACTGTCTTGATGCCCATCTTGGTCAAATAGTCTGTGACAAGGATGGAGTTGTGGACTGGTGCATTGTCCTGGTGGAAATGCCACTGACCCGATTTGAAGGGTGGTGGCCTCTTCCGATGGAATCTCTTCCTGAACTCCCTTAAAAACTCAACATAGTAACCCTAACCTTGATCGTTTGGCCAATCAATTCTGGTGTATTGACTTCCTTACTCCTCCCACACCGCTCGTCATCCCTCACAGACACCCTGCCTTTGTTGAATCTCTTATGCCACACAAAAAATGATGCTCGATTCATGCAAGATGGTCGAAAAGCAGTCTGAAGCATTCCATAGGTTTCTGTGGCATTTTTTTCAAGTTTACACACAGAATTTTAGTGCATATCGTTCTTCTAAAGTGTCCTTAAGTCCAGATTGCATTTTTGAAATTCACCAGCTATGACAATCAGGCTTTAGTAGGGTGTATTCCAATTCCTGCTGTAGCTGTTCATTTGAAGCTGAAATCATAAAAATTGGTCAGTCATCTCATAAGATGTATAGCAATAACATAGTGAATTTTCAAGAGTCTACAAAAGTCTGGAAACATATTGGAAGCATCTTGTAAATGTATTTAAAAAATTATATCAAACCTAGTGTTTTTTGCTTTTTTGTAAGCTTTTGTAAAATTGTTATTTTTAATAATTTTTTATATTTGGTGTTAGAAGAAATATATCATATAATTTTTGTTATATTACCAACATTTGGGGGTGGGCAAGTCCGGGTATTATTGTTTATATTTTTATCAAGACAAATGAAGACAGATCGAATCTCTGTCACTTTTGATATTTCCCACTTTTGAAAGTTGAGATTTTTTTTCTAAAGCAATCTAAAATTATAGGTTATGAAACCAAATATAAATATCTAGGTTTTAATTTCATCTGTTTTTCGATTAATATTTCAGCCCCACTTTTATATCCAAGAATTATTGAAGTATATAGCCATACCTCGACGAGTGTCCGCATAACATGGCGAGGAATATCAACTGGAAATACGGAAGAGGCTCTGAAAGGCTACAAGGTACATGACCGTTTTATTTTCTCATCTTTTTCTCTCATCTTTTCTATTTTCATCTTTTGTTCGTGTGTGTGGGGGGACTGCATGTTTCTAATAAAATCTCTCTCTCTCTCTCTTTCTCTCTCTCTCTCTCTCTCTCTCTCTCTCTATCTATCTATCTATCTATCTATCTATACAAACACGTCCCTCAATATTTACCAATCAATATTCTAGTTTCTATGTTTGAGAATTTCAGTTCATATTTTGAAATGATATTGATAACAGATAGATAGATAGATAGATAGATAGATAGATATTATAGTGATATTTTTTAATTAAGTATTAACACATTTTGTCTTCGTGGGGGTTACCTCCAACAAACTTATTGTGTCGAGATAGTCGAGGTAGGTAAAGAATTTGAAAAGTAAATTCTTAACTGGGATTAACACACACCTCGTTCTTTTTCGGCAAGGCATCTGGTTTTAAACTTTCAAAAATGTGAGAAAATAAATAAATAAATAAATAAATAAATAAAGTTAAAAAAACAAACACTTAAAATGCAACTAGTTCATTTTTTCCCCTTTAAATGCTGCTGTCAGCAAAACATCTGACACAGCAGTGACGCAGGAATGTGTGCACTTTGCTTCTTCCCAATCTTTAAGGTGCATATGATATTAATGCTGAAAACAACAGGAGCAGATGAATTATTTCACACGTGCATATCTTTTTCTTCGTTTCTACTTTTCTTCTTTCTCCCTTCGGATATATTAAATATCCCCAACAAATATTTCTATGTATCTGTCTTTTTTATTTATTTGTTTGACTCTTATGGGACCAGCCAGTCTGCATAGCATCAAAATCTTTCTGGGGGATGAGTATGTTATTCTTTTAATGCTATTTTCATATTTAAAAAAAAAAAATAGAGAGAAATTCATTGAGGTGATTATTTCCACTGATCCACCTGATGTTATTAATAGAACAGCCGTCTTAAAACATTTTAGCGATTATATATTGATTCATTAGGGGTCACTTTGAAATGAAATCTTTTGCAACCTGAACCTCGTGATGTTTTTTAAGCTTTCAAGGACTGTCCATTATAGTTATGTACAATTTTATGAAATGATATTTTGGGGTTCAGGCCTTTCACAAAAGAATTTTTATAAACATGGTACTTTTATTAATATTTATGGTTAGAAAGACATAAGAGAAAAGCGACAAGTAGTCGTTAAAAAACAGGGTTTGTCTTTTACGATTCGAAGACTGAAAAAAAGTCCGCTATTTTATTTCTTTTAGTTTGAAAAATTCTGCCAAGTATTTAAAAAAAATTGTTGACGTCACTGGTTAAATTGAAATGATGGAAAGGGGTTAAAATGGAACGTCTGGAAGTTTCTTTTTTCAATGTAGAGTGACATCGGTCAAAAATAAATATATCAAAACCCTCAAAAACCAAAAAAGAAAATGTAAAAAAATGAAAGAAAAAGATGAGAAAAGAAAAAGAAGAAGAGAGAAGACAAAAGAAGAGGAAAAGAGAGAAAAAAGAAAAGAACGAAGAAGAGGAAAACAAAAGTGAATAAAGAAAAGTAAGAAGACAAAAGAAAAAAAAAACAGAAAAGAAAAAGAAAAGAAAGTAAATAGATGCCCCAACTTGTATAATTTTATACATTTCTTATTTTCATTTATTTCTTTATTTTATAAAATGTTTCAGACATTATTTCTCTAACTTTCTTTGAATGTATGTGACATCTATATTAGATGGCATATAAGACTCCTCCTCCTTCTTTTTATTCAAAATAGTTAACAAATATCTTCGATTCTTATATGCGAAAGTATTTGCTTGGCTAATGTTTGCCCAGACGCTGAGCAGTCTTTTTATATACCTTAATAAATGTATCTAAATGCCAAAACTTAATAATATTAAAGGTAAATAAGAGAGGTGGGGATTCTATGCTGTCGGATACCTTATTATAAGCTTTATAAATCTGTGAGCTTTACAAGCCATTCAATATAGTACCTGAGCTATGAGTTAAATACGACCACTGCTATTCATCTAATTGAAGGGTTTGGCATTAAATAAGGTTGATTTAGCATTAAATAAAGAAACCAAACCAATGCGCATTCTGATTTTGGCGATACAGTTTTTTAAACCAATAACTTAAATTAGAGATTTTTAAAATTCAACATAGGAATAAAAATATTTTATATTCATTTGGAAATAATGACTCGACGATTGTACTAATCTCTTGAAATTCATGTCTTAGCTTCTCTGAAAAGGATTCTGTGGGGGTGGATTGCAGCTCTGCCAATAATCATTTTGGCATACACTGAAAAAGTCAAGTTTTCCACAGCGTTTGTAGAATATACATTCACACATACAAACACACTTATATATTATATTATATTATATTATATTATATTATATTATATTATATATACATTAAATATGATATGTTCAAACAAAAAGTATTGGAAGAATGCCAGCTAAGAAAAATGAGATTCCGAACTGTTTGACACAAAAAATTATTATTCAGCAACATCAAGTGAATATTTCTAAAGATGGTCATGTCGAATATTAATCCACCATGTTTTATTTTGTTCTATATTTTGTACATTTATAACATGATTAATACAATAATTTCAAAGTTATATGCCAAAAAATGAATGAAATTTTCCTGGCCAACATTTTTTGCACGGGTGTGTTTATAAGCGAATTTGTCTCTCAAACAAGATACAACCTCCTTGCAATGTTTTTCCTTTTAACAATTTTATCTGATTTTATGTGTTTAGGTGAATCAAACTGAACGAATATTGTCTGCATTCTTTTCCATTCTAGAGAACATTGCGTTGATTTTATTTGTTTATTGTTAAAATCGTCAGAAAACGTTTGTCTTTTTTCTTCTTTCGAATTGAAGTTCTAGTCAAGAATTTTTTGACAAAATTTGCAACCGCAGCAAATCCTATGCAAATGTAAATTGTAAGGCAGAATATATAAGGAAGAATATAGGAATATTTGGAGAAAGAAAAAGAGTAAAAAAGAAAGAAGGAAGAAAGGAAAAAGAAAACAAAAGAAAGGAGGCAAAAGAAGGAAGTAAATTATACAGAAGAAAGTAAAGGAAATAAAGAAAGAAAGAGAGAAAAAAGTAAAGAAAAGAGACCCTGAAGGAAAGAAGGACATACAAAGGTAAGAAGTTATGTAGAAAGAAAGAAAAAGAAAGAAAGAAAGAAAAAAGAAAGAAGGAAAGAATGCAAACAAGAAAGGGGGTAAAGAAGCAAGTAAATGAATTAATTAAAAGAGAAAAAAGAAAGAAAAACTGAAAGTGAAGACATAAAAGAATGAAGAGAATTGATTGAAATTAAAAAGAAAGGAAGAATAAAAAAGAGGTTGTTGGAAAAAGTTTAAGAATAAATAGAAAAAAGAAAACGTGAAAGGTGAATGAAAAGAAGAAACAAAAAAAAATGAAGAAAAAGAAAAAGAAAAAGAGATGGAATATTGAGAGAGAAAAAATGAATGAAAAAATACGTAAAGAAAAGAAAATGAAAAGAGGAAGAAAAGGAAAGTCTAAATAAAAAAAAAATGGAAGAGGAATAAAAGAGGAGGAAAGGAAAAAAGAAAGGAAGGGAGACATAAAAGAACAAGAAGCAGAAAAAATAAAATATTTTCCTTCAACAACCAGGAGACAAGTAATGAAATATATAAAAAAAAATATATATATATGTATATATATAAAAATCCAGAGTTAATAACTAAATTCAATTCTTTTGGTTGAGACGGTTGAAATGTGGGAAGCCGACTTTTGAGTTAAGGTCTAATTATCAAGAAAAGCAAGCCATCTCCACTTAGCTTATTGACGTAACACAATCTTCCTGTTCCAATTCCCTATCATTTTGTTCTTTAATGCACAAAACTATCTTTATAAATATCAACAAATCTGTAAATCAAATGACATTACATTTAATTTACTCACTTAAATAAAGTCGAATACAGAGTTATTATTACGTATATAATATATCAAGAATAAAATGTTTACAGAGAGATATAATCATGTACATAGACCCGACTATCCCCTACTATATTTTTTTATATATCCACTAATTGTAGAAAGCTCTTACATTACACACACACACACACACACACACACACACACACACACACACACACACATATATATATATATATATGCATATATATAATTATTTTGATTTTGCAAGGAAAGCAGTGTGCTCTAATAATTATTAGAATTATATTCATCTTAATATTTCACAATTGCCAAATCTTAATATTTTCTGAATTTTTCTCTGTAAACAAATCTTAATATTTTCCATTATCTCCACCCTTTTTTTTTCAACTAAATCTGATTTTCTCCCTTGGATGGGTTGAACCATTCTGAATTGTAAAGTTTTAAAAAATTTAACAGTTTCTGGCTGGTCCACATACTGTTTATTTCTACAGATAAACCGGATTTCTTTGCACAGTTCCTAATCAGTCGTCGTTTCTATCCAATTTGGTACGTCTATCTTTATTCGACACTTAAAAGTAAAGAAAAATGTCTTACGAACGAAAAATATAAATTCCATGACATGTAGTAGGGAAAGAATTTGAAAAATTTTGGTATGCCACTAAAATGAAAATTGTCTTACTCACTAGTTGATAAGAAAATAATCTTTTCAAGTCTGGCAAAATGGTATTTTGCAGTTTCTTTATTTGGCGTGGCATTTTCTGGATATTTTTTCTAAATGTGAACAAATTTCTACGTCAGCACTAGAGCGACTAACTCACTAATAATGTGTCTCGCAAAACAATGTGGTAGTTGCTTTTCACACACACACACACACACACACACACACACACACACACACACACACACACACACACACACACACACACACACACACACACACACACACGCGTAGATAGCATATAGTTAATTGATTTCTTATGATACATACACAAATACACATATAAATAAGAACGTATACTCGAATACAGTCAGAGGGATACGTTTGGAAAAAAAATGTCATACAAATCAGTAATAATATAGAGACGCACGTGCACTCACACACATACACTGCTATAATACAAACGCCACCATCACTTTTCATCTGTTTCTCCTACTGCTTATACTTTTGCTTTTTTGTATTAAAAAAAAGTTTGTTTCACTCTTCGTGATAAAATTTTATAGAATTCATACATTTTACTGTTATGAAGAATAAAAATGATTTATTCTAACTTATGTGGATTACATCCCTTGACTGCCGATGTGTTATTTGGCACCAGATGACACAAAAGATCTGCCACATAGTTGAGGGTGCATCAAAGTCAAATCTCTTTTTGATCTCGACAATGCTTTGAAACAGACCTGTTTCCGGTCCGTATGGACAGGGGCCTTGTGCCACCAACAACTTCGAGCAGTTTTGCACACGATAGCATTTCCTGAATATGCAATTCTTTAAACAACTTTTATATTCTCGCTCATATGTATGTATATTAGGGACTGTACATCTTATACAAAAGACTCTTTTAACCACACAAAGGACACATCTCTCTACACCTCCTCTTTGTGTATTCTTTAAGCATTTCATATCACTCTGGCATCGATTCTATTAAGTTTGCCCAGGCAATAAAGTATTCTTGTAATTTAACTCTCTCAAGGTGCATATAAATAATCTTTACTTGTTTTAAAGATAATTCCGTGTTGAATTAGATTTTGTTTACATTTTTTCAAATGATTTGTATATTTTCATACCGATGCCTTATTTTTTAAGTTAAAAAATCGATAAAATAAGGTAAGATATTGCTCTTCTAGGCATTTTTTTCTTTAATCATTTTCTTAGCTTAATCTTATAAGGGTGTAGTTGATAAAAGAGAAAAATTTCTGGTTAAATATTTATTTTAGAGGTTTAAAATTAACATCCCTTGATTAAACTCTTTCACTCGCTGCATGTGCTGGGTTTTTGCTAATTATGTAAAAATACTAAATTGATAAATTTGATTGGTAGGATAAAAAAAGAATTTTATCTATATAATATTTACTTTTAGTGTATTCCTATTGAACATTTTATTTAGTTTGTTTTGTGTGGGGAAGTTTTATGAAAAATTTTCCCACGTTTTTAGGTTCAACCGATCATAACATTACTAAATCATAAACACTCGCATATCAAACAAATTGCACAAATAATTCAAAAGAAATGCACTAAAACTTAACGGCTGTTTTACTAAAAACAGTCAATAGATGAAAATGCAAAATAAAAGAAAAACCACAAATAATAAAAAAAAATCTCTTGTTATGCAAAATAAAACACTGATGTGTCCTAAGCTGAAATTGTCTACGAACAAATGTCGTTTACAAAGCCACCGTAAATTCTAAAGAAAACAGAAAAATATACACAGGTGTAACGGAAGACTCTTGGAAGCAGAGGAACTACACACACACACACACACACACACACACACACACACACACACACACACACACACACACACACACACACACACACACACACACACACAACATAATTTAACAATAAAAAGTACGAACATAGCACAACACCGAGATATATTTAAAACCTAAAAAAATCAAACCAAATCACATCAGAATTAACGTAGAAAGTAAGAAAATAACACCAATTTACAAAAACACCTCAAAACGCAGCAAACTTTTCATGTAAGAAAAAATAACCACAATCACCTTCTCAGAACAAAACAAAATCCTAAATAAGCGATCAGATCTTATATCCAAATGCAAACTCGAAAATATATATTTCTACTTAGCCACTTGAAAACTAACGAATCCAAAAACTCAATCCAAAAACTCAAAAAATGAAAAAGAATGAAATAAAGTTTTTAAAAAAATGAAAAAGTAAACAAATCATCAAAAAATAAAAAAATAAATATAATAAATGAATAAATGATAATAAAAAAAGAAATAAAAATAATAAATAAAGAAAATCAACAAATAGATAAATAACCAAAATAAATAGATGCTAAAATAAATGAAAAATGAACAGACGAATGAGTAGCAAAATATAAAACAGGAAATAGACGTAATAAATAGATTAAAATTAGAAGAGGACACCTAAAGTTGGCGACCTTAGTCGAAGGTGACCGGAAGGCTCTCTTTTCAATAGCTACTACGCCAAGGTGTAGGGAAAGGCGCTGCTCCATTCTTGGATTGCTCCAATTTACTTTTGATCCGTACCTTATAATGCTGGGTGTTAAGCAAGGAGGTATCAAGTACCATTTTTTGAGTCTTTAGTATGAGTTGATCTGGGATTGAATCCCGATCTCCCGGACCATTGATGAACATTCTACTCAATTCATTAAAAAAGCAATTTCTCATAACTGAAAAGATGATTTTCAGAGTTGTACAATGTACATAATTTTTTAATCATTTCATTCTCGATAGAATTTGATAATTAAAATTCTTCACATTTTCCTGAACAGAATCAGAAATCAGAATCGTAGATCGCATTAGGTTTGCGGATCTTCAGGTATATTTACTTATGTCGGTATGTATCTCTCTCTCTCCCTCTCTCTCTCTCTCTCTCTCTCTCTCTCTCACACACATACACACACACACACACACACACTTTTAAGTGCGTATTTATCCAACCAGTACGAACGGTATGAAGCACAAGGTCATTTTTAAATGGAAGTATATCTAATTTGAAATCAAAGTTTTCTTTCTCCTAAATAGGTTGCCTAACAAAGGCTAAAGAACCTTGTTTGGCCAACTAATCACCAATTGCTGTTAAAGTAACTGACTTTGGTAGGTAAATATATTCATCGGATTATTTAGAAAAACCGAGTAAACTTTTTTGATGTATCGTTCAATTTTCATTTAGGTTAATATTTCTACTTCGAGGTTATAACAACATTATCACAACTATCTCAACTGAGGATAATTATGAAATCTAATTAACAAAAACGCCTATTAAAAAGAAAAGGAAAACAGATTATAAAAAATCAAAATGAATGATAAAGGTATTTATTTTCAATTCAATTTATAATCAATTTTCTCGTTTAAAAGGCAATTTTAAAGCAAAATAAACTATATAAGTTAAGCCCTTTAAAAATCGCTACCTTTGTCAAATTATATTGCAGGTTGGACAGAAACATGTTTGAGGTAGGAAGAAGTGGTTGTTTTAGCCGCATAATTATATGTAGAAATCTGACCCGAATCAACTGATTCACCATCTCTCTGTCTCTCTCACTATATATATATATATATATATATATATATATATATATATATATATATATATATAGTGTACCAAAAGTCAGTTATCTTTTAAAGGAATTAAAAACATTGACTAATCACAAAAAAGGATGATGAATTATATATTTTACCGTTTTCATTAAAATTCTTTTTATATTTCGGCATGGATTTAGACATTTGAATGGTGATAATAAAATAATTCTATAAAAATCGCGAAAATACAACAGCAGAATTCGATACAATGTAAATTTTGAAGCGGATTCTACTCAACCCAGTCTGCTGGAGCTGTACAATACTCCGACTGCATCTCTGCAGAGGGGTAAGACTCATCCACTCCAACGAGTGTCCTGGATGTGACACAAAACCATCTGATGGTAAAACTCCAATTTTGGAGCTTGGGAGAATCAGAAGTCCTTCATAGCCGATGTTCCTAGGTCCACTCTGATCCGAGGTGAAAGCACCTAATAGGGTCCTACTTATGGGTCAACAAGTGCTGTTTGACACTGAAACTGCGTGCAAACAAATGACTTACATTAAATTGAATTGTTAGAAATAGAACTATTTGATCATCTAACTGTGCGCAAACAAATAATTGATATTTGATTGAATTGTTCGTTATACATAGCAATACTTGAAACTGTTTAATTTAGTGTTAAATAGCAATACCTGAAATTCGTTAACTGTGTGCCTAAATTAAAATATTGGTATAACATAGCAATATTAATTGTCTAAAGAGTTTTCAGACTATTGTCTTCATTTTATTGCTATTTTTTTCATTCTCTAGCTTTATCAGGAAGATATTCAAACATTACTTGATCACGTGAACTCAATCTGACTATCTATACAGTTCACTATGGAGAAAGAGCAAGATAAGAAATTACCCTTCCTCGATGTATTAGTAACACGCACAGGGCAAGGATTCAGGTCATCTGTGTACCGTAAGCCCACCTTCACCGGACAGTACCTCAATTTCAACTCCCATCATCCATATACGGTAAAGAAAGGAATAATCCGTTGCTTACAACATCGAGCAAAAACCATTAGTAGCGATACTGATGCATATCAAGAAGAAATGATTAGTCTGAGACACAACCTCCATCGTAACAACTACCCAGAGCGCATAACATCGGCTCCAAGAAACCTAGATAGGAGGATAGAGGACAATACCCGAAAACTCACCACGGTATGTCTGCCCTATATCAAAGGACTAGCCGAAAGGATCTAAAAGATATGCAGTCGATATGACATCAGGACAGTATTCACAAGTGATTCAACTCTCCGGAGGTATCTCTTCCGGGTCAAGCCACCAACGGAATTCAACAATATCAATAACTGTGTTTACTCCATCCCTCGCAGTTGTGGTAAAAATATACAAAGGCGAGACGTGTCGCCCACTAAAAGTAAGGCTAGAAGAACATCGGAAGGCAGTAGTACGTGGTGAGATTGAAAAATTGGGTATGGCGGACCATATATGGAAGGAAAAGGGGAACCATTTGACCTTATGGGATGAAGTTGAAATAATTGATAGAGCTGAACATTGGAGGATTAGACACCTTAAGGAATTAGCACATATGGTGGGCTGCAATGACCTGCTGAGTAGACCAAGTAGAGAGATGAATACAATATGGGAACTGATGATTAAAACGGTTAGATAAAAAATAACAATAAAAATGAAGACAATAGTCCGAAAACTCTTACTGATAAAAATCATCTCATAAAACTTCTTGTAATGCTTCTCGGATAAGCGTAAAAAACAAGGATGTCATTATTTGCGAAAGATCTTCATATTTCTTGAACGCCTTATTTGATCAACAGTCAAAATTTTAAAATGATTTCCCTGGTTGAATCATTTCTATGCCCAAATAAACAGGAGACACCTGAGGAAGGCCGGAGGATACAGTGGCCGAAACGTTAAGAAAAAAAAACAATAAAATCCAAGACAATAGTCCGAAAACTCTTACTGATAAAAAACATAACAATACTTGGAATCATTTATCTGTGTGCAAGTGAATGAATTGTGTTGAATAGAATAATTAGTGTTAAATAGCAATACTTGTAACCACTTTACTGTCTACACCCCCCAAAAAAACAACAACAAACGATTAATATTAAATAGAATTATAAGCGTTAGATGGTCATGATTACAGGAATTTAAAATTGTTGTAGACTCTTGAACATTCACTATGTTATTGCGATACATCTTATGAGATGACTGACCAATTTTTATGATTTCAGTTTCAAACGAACAGCTACGGCAGCAATTGGAATACACCCTACTAAAGCCTGATTGTCACTGTTGGGGAATTTCAAAAATGCAATCTGACACTTTACAAGAACGATATGCTATAAAATTCTATTTTAAACTTAGAAAAAATGCCACAGAAACGTAAGGAATGCTTCAGACTGCTTTTCGACCATCTTGCATGAATCGAGCATCAGTTTTTGAGTGGCATAAGATATTCAACGAAGGCAGGGAGTCTGTGAGGGATGATGAGATGTGTGGGAGAAGTAAGGAAGTCAATACATCACAGTTGATTGTCCAAAGGGTTACGGTTAGGGTTACTATGTTGAGGTTTTAAGGGAGTTCAGGAAGAGATTCGGTTGGAAGAGGCCAGCACTCTTGAAATCGGGTCAGTGGCATTTCCACCAGGACAATACATCAGTCCACAAGGCCATCCTCATCACAGACTATTTGACCAAGATGGGCATCAAGACAGTTCCTCAACCTCCCTATAGTCCAGACCTTGCTCCCTGTGACTTTTGCTTATTCTCTAAGCTCAGAGGCTGTCGTTATGAGACAATTGAGGAGATGAAAGAGGCTGTGACGAAGGTCATTGAAACGCTCGTACACAAGAGGACCTCCATGGGGCCTTCCAGAAGTTGTTGGAACGGTAGAACAAGTGCATTGCAGCCGGAGGAGATTACTTCGAAGTGGACTAGAGTTTCATGTGTGTACTATCAATAAAAGTGCCCACCCGAAAAAAGTCTGGAAACTTATTTAATGATCCTCGTAATTGTGTAGAAACAACAGCAATACTACAGTGCAAACAAATTAGTTTTAACTCATTTCAAATTGAAAGTACTAACAAACTATTAACCAACAAATCCCATAAATATACCCATTTAAATGTGTTCAAACAAATGATTAATATTAAATAAAATTATTCATGTTAGATAAAAAAAAATCTTTGCAACCATTTAACTGTGTGCAAAAAAAAAAAAAAAGAAAAAAAAAGAAAAAAGTTCGTTTAAAATGTTATCTAAGAAATGTGTCTACAAATTATGAATTTAATATATATGTACAAAAAGGAGTTGGCATTATATGACCTACCACGGTTGATATGCCATAAAACCCAACTACCAACCAACCAACCAACCAACCAACCATATATATATATATATATATATATATATATATATATATATATATATATATATATATATACTAAATTGTTGACTTATTTATATATCTAGACTTCTGGTGGTATTTTTAGGATTGTAAATTTCAGGAAACATTTCATAAATTTTTCTTAACAAAGGGTTAGTCGATTATACTTTCTTCTGCTGGGAAAACAATCCTAAAACAATTTTAATAATTTCATCTCTTTTGTATAAGGTAGATTTTTGGAAGCTTGAATTTTCTGTTATTAAATAAAAATGTTTTGCGTCTTTTACTATGGATTTATTTACTGAAAAAACAAAAAACAAAAAAAAAAAAGAAAAATCACCCCCCCCCAAAAAAAAAAAACAAAGTAATCATCGGTAAGGGAACTAAATCTATAATTTTTGCCAAGTTTAAGATGCAAACAAGTTTTCATCTGAAATTTGGTGTTGAAATTTCATTTTTTGCGATTATATCACACTGATTACAAAATTCTGGTTCTGTAAATTCTTCATTAGATTCCAAACTTGTAATTTTTGAATGACCTCCCGATGACCAACTTGTGATTTTTGGATGACCTCCCGATGACCCACTTGTGATTTTTGGATGACCTCCCAATGCTAAACTTGTAATTTTTTACTATCAGCACTCACGTGTCTAAATTTCTGCTGATATAAAAAGAATTATAATGAAAATGGTAAAAGATGGGATTCATCAAAATTTGTAGGCCCTTAACTCTGATGTCATCAAAATTTGTAGACCCTTAACTCTGATATCAAACATTAATCTATAAGATTTACTAATTATTCTAAATAATCACTCGGAATTGATTTTTGCTTTGATTTAAAAAAATATTTTCAGATTTTCTATTGGGGAATGAAAGAAAGTTTTCGCGAGGCTCAAATTGTGACAGTTAACCGAGACAAGAACGAAGGAATAGTCGATGGTATAAAGAAAGGCGTCCTGTATAAAGTCAGGGTTCGAGGCTACAGTAATGGCGGCGATGGAAAATTAAGTGCCATGATTTACTTCACATTGGGTAAGTAAATAAAATTGATTTTTTCAGAAACTATTGAAAAAAGATGACCAGTGATTAAATGCTTTAAAACTGATTGTTCATGAAGAGGATTTCCTGAAGATTTTTTTTATCTGTGTTTATCTATCAATGTACATGTTTGTGTGAAAGTGATAAAGAAAGAATATTATAGAATAAAAACATTTATTACAAAAAAGTGCAGTGTCCAAAATTAGAGAATAACATTGTAAATAAACAAAATGATTTACTTAAAATTGATACTGAATCTCAATGAAGTATGTATACACTATGGATTTTAATTATTTTTGTACATTTATAACCTCACAACTTCACTATTTTATTCCACGATTCAGTTATGAGTTTACAGGTCTGGGCAAGGTTATTTAGAAGACCGGCATTTGCCCTTTCTACACAACTGATAATTTCTAACCATCAATGAGGTCAAAGGAATTTTCAGATTGTGACTGATGACGATGTTTAACTGCCTCAAGGAGTTGATTTCCTTCCCTAGATTGGTTGCTGACCAAGTCTGAGAGCTTCGTTTGCTCTATTATTTTTTAGCCTAGTGCTATAAACAAAGATTAAGATATGCCGACTTCATACTTTACAGAGGAATAAAACCCTCCACCAAGGGATTCCTGGGTATGATACTAAACTGCATCCGATTGAGAGACTCTAGTTATGGGTGTCTGAAGACTGTGGAGTCACCTTTCATAGTCTTTGCTCCCAGGTTCATCCTAACCCGGAATACCAGTTAGGGTTCCATCAAAGAAAATTTCTTTCTCCTCCTCACAAATTATCGTCTGATGATTGTGCTTTTTAAAAAAAAACGCATGAAATATTTAGTAACAGCTGAGTAAGGTTTGGTTTCTTTGTTTAATGGCATATCAACCTTCGTGGGTTATTTAATGCCAAAGCTATCGTTATAGAACAGTGGTTTTCAAACTTTTTTTGCTACCACCCCCTTCACCGCCGGACCAAAATCTTAGCGCCCCCCTCTTCAAACGAACGCCAGAACGACGGTAATGTTAAATGTCATAAGAATTGGTTGATTCTTCAATCACAAACAGTTTGAAGAGTATAAAAAACAATCTTAACAAACAAAAATGGTTGACATTTATTTTTCAATCACAAACACCTTGAACTGAACATGAAATAAATTGTAAAACTGAACGAGTAATCATTAACAACTACCCTGCTTAATGAGATGGGTGGGCTTGGTGCATTGCAATCAAACAGTCATCATCAGGATGAAGGTTTATCAGGAGCCGTCTCAGATCACCACGCTCTGTTATGTTGAGTTTGTTTCTTTGTTTGGCGAGGAGCCTGAAAACAGCGCTGAATCCCCTCTCAACCAGGTAGGAAGTCGGAAAAGCAATGAAAGACAACTTGATGTCTTTCCACAGGGTTGGGTAGCGTTTTGGGATCGCTGTTTGTATCCAAAAGGCTAGGTAAGAGGTTTTGAACTTTGGTTTCAGATCCTCGTCATTTTTCAAACTTACAAGTTCCTCTTCTAGATGGGTTGGCACCCTTGTGCTGGGTTCAGTAAACGGATCGATCACCCAACCAGGGATTTCAATTGAAAATAGGTCGTTGAATCTGACTGACATATCCCTGCGGAGTTCCGCTAAATGAGCGCAGTACACGGCAATGTCATCGTCCTTCACTCCTGTTTTCTTCTCCAAGTCAGACAAACAAGGAAACTGACGGAATTCGCGACGTCGAAGGTTCCTGCTGTAGAGTTGTAATTTTGAGAGGAATGCCATGAGGGCGGACTTGGCTTTGATTAATGAAGTCTCGTCACCTTGAAGCTGCAAATTCTCTTCATTGAATCTTACTCGATTTCAGTTTGTCGTAAAGCTCAGGGTTGGATTCTTGAAAAAAATCCAGAACACTGTTAAACAGCGTGTAAAACCTTTTTAAACAGTTACCTTTCGACAACCACCTAACTTCTGTATGGAGAAACATGGATTGAAAATCTTCGTCATTTTCAATACACAGCGGATGGAACAGTCGAGAATTGAGAGCATTCACTTTGATTTTGTTGACTGCAGTAATCACAGTCGATAAGGATTCGTGTAGCTTCTCACTCAAATTCTTTGCCACTAAGTGCTGTCGATGGATCACACAGTGAACTGTGAGGACTTTCAGAACAGCTTTTTTCAAATAACTTAGAAATCCACGGTGGCAACCAACCATGGAAGGGGCACCATCTGTAGCACATGAGATGATGTTTGTAAGTGGAATGCTTTTTTTCTGGAAATAGTCCTCCACAGCTCGATACACTGATTCTCCTTTGGTATCTGTTTCCAGGAGACATCCAAACAATAATTCTTGACACAGTGACCCACCCTTGATGAAGGGTACATATGCGAGATGTTGCGATTCGTTTCCCGGAAGAGTGGATTCGTCCAATTGCAAACTGAACTCAGTTGTCATCAACATCTTACTGAAGGTCTCTTCGATGTTTTCAGCAATTTTGTTTACTCTTCGTTGAACTGAGTTGTCATTGAGAGGAATCGATTTTATGACTTGTTCAGGAAATTTGTGCAAGACTGTTTTAATAACCTCTTTAACTGCTGGCAGAATCAGTTCTTCTTCAATAGTGTGGGGCTTGCCAGCTTTCGCTATCAGCAAAGAAATGTTGTAAGAAGCCTTCAGACCGTCATCTGAATTTTTCGATGAGGAAGTAAACATAGTTATTGTTTTTCGCTGCAAAAATTGATCTCGAAGAGAATGAAAGAACGCCATTGTTTTACCAGATTTATCGGTATGAATCTTCTGTAAATGTTCGAGGAGACTAGACGGCTTCATTGCTTCATTAGAAAAGTTTTTCTCACAAACCAAGCACATGGGTTGTTGTGGATTGGTCAGTGATTGTATAAATCCATACTTCAAGTACTCCACAGAGTATTGCCTAAACTTCTTTTTCGATGCTCCTGGGGTTGCCATGTATGAGCTTGGAGGATAAGGGGTTTCATACCTTTCCCAAGGATATTTGTCCGAAAATGAACGTAAAAGCACGACTGGAGTTCGAACTTACTTCCTACGATTCCGCAGTACAGCACTTTAACCATTACACCTCGAGCCCCACCCACGCTGCTGCCCCAGGAACGTGAGGTAAATATTAACTTAAAAAAATGCATGTTATTTGTGCATGCCTCATATATATATATATATATATATATATATATATATATATATATATATTAAAAGTTTCCAGACTTTTTTCTTATGGGCACTTTTATTGATAGTACACATATGAAACTCTAGTCCCCTTCGAAGTAATCTCCTCCGCACTCATTCTACCGTTCCAACAACTTCTGGAAGGGCCCATGGAAGTCTTCTTGTGTATGAGCGTGTCAATGACCTTCGTCACAGCCTCTTTCATCTCCTCAATTATCTCATAACGACAGCCTCTGAGCTTAGAGAATAAGCAAAAGTCACAGGGAGCAAGGTCTGGACTGTGGGAGGCTGAGAAACTGTCTTGATGGCCATCTTGGTCAAATAGTCTGTAACAAGGATGGAGTTGTGGACTGGTGTATTGTTCTGGAGGAAATGCCACTGACCCGATTTCAAGAGTGCAGGCCTCTTCCAACCGAATCTCTTCCTGAACTCCCTTAAAACCTCAACATAGTAACCCTAACCCTAACCATTTGGACAATCAACTGTGGTGTATTGACTTTCTTACACCTCCCACACCTCTCATCATCCCTCACAGACTCCCTGCCTTCGTTGAATATCTTATGCCACTCAAAAACTGATGCTCGATTCATGCAAGATGGTCGAAAAGCAGTCTGAAACATTCCATATGTTTCAGTGGCATTTTTTTTCAAGTTTACACACAGAATTTTATTGCATATTGTTCTTCTAAAGTGTCAGATTGCATTTTTGAAATTCCCCAACAGTGACAATCAGGCTTTAGTAGGGTGTATTCCTATTGCTGCCGTAGCTGGTCATTTGAATCTGAAATCATAAAAATTGGTCAGTCATCTCATAAGCTGTATAGCAATAACAAGAGTCTACGACAATTTTAAATGCCTGTACAAAAAAGTGTGGAAACTTATTGAAGGCACCGCGTATATGAGGCATGTACAAAGAACATGCACTTTTTATGAAGGGAAAATGAAATTTGTAATAAAAAACAGTAAGTAAGTAAAGTTGGTGACCTTAGTCGAGGGCGACCCGGAGGCTCCCTTTTCAATAGCTATTACACCGAGGTATAGGGGAGGGCACTACTCCTTTCCCTGGATTGCTCCACTTTACTCTCGATACATACCTTATATTGCTGAGTGTTAAGCAAGGAGGTATCAAGTACTGTTTTTAAAGTCTTTGGTATGACGCGACCTGGGATTGAACCCAGGTCTCCCAGACCATTGGCGAACACTCTACCCACTAGTCCAATGTAAAAATGTGAAAATGTCATTTTTCAAGTTTATTCAATTTTTTAAACATCTTAAAATTTCTATGTAAAAAGAAAAGAAAAGCAGCTTTCCGTACATAGAACTGTAATTAGTGTTTTGTTAAAACCGTTTCTGTCTTCGAGTTTGTTTACTATCATGACAGGACACCGAACTTTTCTTCTAAAATATGGTGATCCAAAAGCGTAATAATCTACGTTTTTTATGTTGATAAATTTGCTAAATTGGAATGTCCACTTTTTAAAAAAAAGTAATATTTTTTATTTCGATGTATTTAATCAGTTCTAAAATACAAGGGACTTATTTATATGAAAGCAAAAGTTTTCAGCGCTAAAATAATTTATCCCTGATAAAAATATTTTTAAGAAATCTGAGACTGGTTATCGATTACATGACATTTTTTTTCTGTTAATAGAATTGAAAATGGTTTTCTTTTTAAAATTTCGAACAAAAAACTTGACTCTACATAAGTATGCCTCATTTTTTGTCATTCAAGAAATAATTTACATTTGAATTAAGTTTCATATTTTCCTTCGCTTGAAATTTATATTGTTCTTAAAAATATTATTCATTTATTCATTGATATTTGACCATAATGAAGGAGGAAACAAACAAGCAACGCTGTAAATTTATTTAACAAGTTTGAATTAAATTCAAATTCGTAATATAAAAAAATAGTTTTTATTATGTAAATATTTGATCAATTTTCAAAGAAAGTTTTTACAACTTTTTACCGTTCACAACTTTTTATAGTTTTTAAAGATTAATATCTACAATTAATATTTACAATTAATATTTACAATTAATATGACACATCATGGAAAAAGTAAACAAAGAAAAAAATGAGAGTAAATCATTAAAACTTACTTTTCAACTTTTAAATATAGTTCATGAGTATATTCTTATCTTCTGAATTCACATAAGAAAGAAAGTGTTCCTTGTAAAAGAAAGAAATAATTTTGACAAAGAAATGTTTTCTATATAAAACCGACAGTTGTTTCACAAAAAAAAACCTTCTTAAGGGCTTAATCTCAGAAAAGGTTTATCTCCCGTGTGATGTATTTTAAATTGGTTCTCTTGAAGGCATCCGTAGAACAAATTTCGTCCAATGAAAAACCACAGTAAAAAAAAAGACAACGTCTAAAAAAAGTATTATTTCGATGAAATACTTTTTTTTATCAAATCAGTTAAATCTATTCGTTCAGTATTTTTACATTAAGAAAATCCCAGTCACATGAAGTGAGCGGGGGAGTTTAATCAACGGATGAGAATTTTAAACCAATAAAAATGGTTAACCGAATTCTATTTTCTCTTTTATAAACTATATCCTTAGAAGATTAAGTTACAAACACGAATAAAGTAAGAAAAAAAACTAGAAGAGCAATATGTTTCTTATTTTATCCTTTTTTTTTATCTTAAAAAATAAGACATCTACACGAAATTTGTCTATTTTACGAACCGTTTTAAAAAATATAAACAAAACTAATTCTCTGTGTTATTATCGTTACAACATATAAAAATAAATAACCTACACTTTCATTAAGGGAGTCGAATTAACAAAATGGGGACAGTTGGCGCATAAAAACAAACCAATTAAAAAAAGTATGTTATCTTAGGAATTTTGAGAAAAAATACCATTTAAAAGAAACCTCATCTTTAATTGTTTTAAGTACTGAGAATTCAATAATTAGCCAATTTGAGTGAATTAAAAAACGATACTTTATCAGGTACGTGATTTTGTATATCCTTAATATATATGTATACCATTATTTTGTCATTCAACTAGGTTTCAGTAAAAAGATGCTTAATCATTTTGATTTTGCTTATCATGAATTTAGATGTTTCTCCATTTGTTTTAATTGTTTTAATATTTAATTGATTTTGAGGAATCCTTTTGACATGATTTGTATTTTTGTTCCGCTTACTCAACCGAGAATACACTTATCATTTAGCTGAGAGTTTATCAAAGATAAACATGTGAATATTAGTTTACAAATGTTATGTAAATTTAACAAATTATAAAACAAATGATACGTGATATTTTTGTAAGACAGAATCGGCTGTGTCTATTGTAGGTCATTTGCTTTGCTTTCTTTAAATTAGTGAAACTTTACAAGACTTCTAATTTGTTTTTCCATTTTTCGTAATCATCTCCTTTCTTGAAAATTGGAGGGAACTTATTCATGTCAGCAGAATCCGTGTTACAATTTTTTTCAAGAAATCCCGTTAAATTCAGTAAAAGAGACAATTGATGAAAACAAATCAAATTTGTTTGCAGTTCAAAGATGATGTAGAATAATTCATTATTATTTTTGTTCCATTAACCATTCAAACAACAGTAATATATTTCATTCAAAAGAATTGTATCAAAACGTTCAAAGCAAAATGTTTAGACTTATCAGAGAAAGAAAACGTTAAACTAAGAATACATGAGTTTAAATTGGATTTTTTCTTCAAATTACATTGTAAAACTTTTGTTTAGAGCCACTTTGCTTCAACGTCCAATTGTTAAGATATGCTAATGACGTCATTAACTGCGTTTACATAAAAACTAGATAAATTCACTGACTGCTTCGTTACTAAAAAGAGTGAAACGTGTCCTACAATCATTTTTATTAATTCTTAATAAGTATTTTTCTTTATACTAATTTTGGTTGCGTTTTTAATCATAACTCACTCTGCTCGTTATCTCAATCACAACAAGAGAACAGCACACATCAAAAAACAATAATAAAAGATGCGATGATATTGCAAATATTATATATATATATATATATATATATATATATATATATATATATATATATATGTGTGTGTGTGTGTGTGTATATATATATATGTATATAATCCCGTTAAATTCAGTAAAAGAATAAATTTATTAAAAATACCTATCAAAATAATTAATTTGCAAAAGTTTATTTTCACAGCAGTTGCAGCTAAAGATATGGAGTCAATAAATATATAAGCAGATTTTAAAAATTACATTTTTAATCATTTTAAACGAAAGAAAAAATTGTTGCGTCCAAAATTTAATCACTTCTTTATCTTTTTAAGCTATAAATTTTAATAATCCTTTTCAATAATCTGTTGTTTTTTTGATAGGATGAAGCATCGGAAATATTTTGGTGCTCTTTACATTAATAATCTTCAAGCTGTTGCAGAGTTTTTTGACTTCACATTTTTTTTTATTCCATCAGTTCTCAATTGAATTCTAGTAGGGACTGTGAAACCCATAGTAATTTTTTTCTACTTAATGCTTTTTAAATATAATTTCTAGAAAGTCCCTTTAACTACTTCTACCTTACAGGAAAACACAGCCTCGGATGATGCAATTACAAGGTAGACTAGCAAAGCTTCATGTGTCTCATTAGGTGTCCTATTCATACGTCCTTGTGCCACATCTAAGCAAAAAAAAGTCAAATTATTACTCTGCCCTGCGTCTACATACGAGTCAGACTCCGTCAACGAGTGTCCTGTATATGACACTAAAATGCATCTGATAATGAGACTCTAGTCCTGGAACTTTGAAAAATATGGAGTAATTCTTCACAGTCATTACTCCTAGGTTCACTCTGACTTGAACTGGAAGTACCTGTTAGGGTCCTATCTACAGGTCAAATAGAACTATTTAATCGTTTACTACACTTGAAACCATTTAATTGTGTGCAAACAAATGATTAATACTAAATAACATATTTAGATAGCAATACTTGAAACCATTTAACTTTGAGAAAACAGATGAATAATGTTGACAAGGATTACCAGTGTTGGATAGCAATACCATTTAGTGTTGTGGTTATGAAATTAAACTGCATCTGAGGTGGGACTCCTGATTTAGAGTTTGGGGAATGTGGAGTACCCCTTCATTACCATTATTCTCAAGTCCACTCTTAATAATTTGAAATGGATTATCATTACCTCTTTAAAATCATACAGGTGTATGCAAGTTATTCGTATTTGATAGGAAAACTTGATAAACAGAATTACTAATCTTGAATTGCAATACTTGAAACTATTTAACCGTGTGCAAACAAAAGATTAATGTTAAATAGAATTTATATTGTTTAGAGTATTCGGAATATTGTCCCGATATTTATTGAATTCAGAAACCTTCACAGAACTTCGAAGCAAATCCTTTATTTAATCCACGATGATTAAAATTACAACCTTCAGATGATTTAAAGATAAAAATTCAGACAAATTGAATAAAATTATTACTATTAGATAGCAATACTTGAAACCATTTAATTAATATGATTATTAGTGTTAAATGGCAATACTTGAAACCGTTTACTGTGAGCAAATAAATGAACTCTTACTCACACGCACATATATAAAAAGGATTTGGCATTAAATAGCCGACGAGAGTTGAAATGTCATAAAACACGACCAACAAACAACACCAGGACAATTTCAGTCAGAATTGTATATATGTGTCTATCTTAACGCCAAAATTGATCTCTCCTAATTTGATAAAATTCCTCCGTCATTTCGACCCTTTCACAATCACAGTCTCTCTCTCTCTCTCTCTCTCTCTCTCTCTCTCTCTCTCTCTCTCTCTATCACACACACGCACCCATCTATACTAATCTGTAGGAATATCTGCTTATCTGTTCCTATCCCTTTCTATCGTTCTAATTAACTTAGTTTTATGGCTGGAGAAAGAATAAATTTCACACACACCGTGCATACAGCACACTCATTTCATAATCCCAGGAATGCACTAGATAGATTAAAAATATAAATCGATTGATACAAGAAGATATTTTTCATTGTTATATAATTATTACTTGCCAAACGTTTTTAAAAACTTTAAGAACTTTTACATTTCGGTTCAAAAAGAAGGAAAAGTCATATTGGAATAAGGCTAAAGTGAAATGAAAATCATGAATATGTCATTAGCGAAACGTTTAGCAATTAACTAGATAAGCCGTGAACTCATTAGTTTCCCGTTGTAATAGTATTCTTTGATGATATTGTAGCTTCTATTTAAGAAG
Source organism: Sepioteuthis lessoniana (assembly GCA_963585895.1). Classification (NCBI taxonomy): domain Eukaryota; kingdom Metazoa; phylum Mollusca; class Cephalopoda; order Myopsida; family Loliginidae; genus Sepioteuthis; species Sepioteuthis lessoniana. Next base: position 69,607,777 of record OY757939.1, on the reverse strand, counting down.
GCTAAAAGGATTCGTGGGAAAGGCAAAATATGTATCACTTCTTTGCTAGGATTAAAATAGTTGACATTGCTCTTGGCCAGCTTCGTCAACAGGTCTGGAAGAAGAAAAACTCTAGCCTAAACAGTAGACATTGCTCTAGGCCTGCAACGTCGAACAGTCTAAATAAGAAAACTCTGGCCTAAACAGTAGACATTGTTCTATCCCTGTTACGTCAACTGGTCGAGAAGAAGAAAAACTGTGTATTCAAACCAGCTATACTCTTAAAAATTGCGGCCTTGGTAGTGGTGGATTTGTTTAAGCACTGTAATCCAACACTGAACGCCGAGTAATGGTGTTCTAATTGTAGGCAGAATTACACCGGCGCTACACTTTGATCTCTGGCAAAACACTCTTATATTACACTTTGGCCGAAGGTAGGTTTGTATTTACCTAACGCCTCCTCTGCGAAAAGGATGAGACGCAAGATCAATTTTTAGCGGAATACACATGGTTTAATTTAGTGGGGTTTTTTTTCTGGATGGTTGCCGAATCAAAGCTAAAGAACCCAATTTACCCTAATATTTACCCATAGCTGGAGAGAGAAGTGATGGTTTCGTGTCTTTCTCAAAGGTATTAGGGCGATAATCGTTATGCTTATCCCACCGATTCATCTGTACATGATCATGTTATTATAAGTGGAAAGAAAAAAAAAAAAAAAAAAACAAAACAAAAAACAAACAAATAAAAAACAAAACAAAGCAAAACAAAAGAAAACAAAACAAACTGTGATCTGTTCCGCAGACACTTCTAAAACAAACGTTGTAAATTAAAGTATTAACTGTTTCCCCCCAAAATTCTAATTTCTATTGTGACGTTGCATAAATAATTATCCCAGGATGAGAGCCCATTTTATGCGCATGTAACGTCGAGGGCAGTCTGGCACTTGACACTCCACAAAATAAATCCCGGTCAAGACTCCTATTTCGGGCGTATGATAAACAGACAAATAATGTGGAGGTTAATTCAGGGCTTGACTGACGTCAGACGTTGGTAAAGGGGTGCCAATTCACTTTCACATATACCACCAAGTCCTTTGTCTTCCTACCCACTCGGATCACAGAAGAATGAACTTCTAGGTTAGATAATATTAACTGTAGACAGATTTCCAAAATTCTCTTGAAATGTTTTAAGGAGGCAATAAGACGTTTAGCGAGAACTAATGAAGGCGGCACGAGGCTAAGACAAGATACATGCAAAAGAAGTCAAATCGATTGAGGAAATAACACAACGAAAAGATTTCAACACAAGAGTGAATTTAAATTATAAAAAAATTTTAATATGCGACGACCAAACAAATAATGATGAAATTTAAGAAACAGTTCTTTTTTTCTTTTCTCTTTTCTTTTTAAAATATCGACAATATCAAGCCAACAGGAAATATCAAACAAAGATGTCTCTCCACAGTCCTTTTTTTCTTCTTTCTCTTTTTTTTCTTTCTTTTTCTCTTGCTTGAGTAAAAGTGTCTAAGTCGCCGGACTGATGCTTGTAGTTATGTTCATTTAACAAATTTAATTATCGGTGAAATAGAACCTTTACAGTCTCGCTTTTTTTTGAATACACATAACTTTCGAATATTTAAGAATTGTAAAGGAAAACGGGTTGAGTTGTACTTATCTTTGACGGGTTTTCAATTTCTCAAATATTTTTCTCTCCTTTTTACGGGTGTGTGAGCTTCCCGGAGCTGGTTGACCTCAGCGATCTAGTTCTGACGCTGGCTGTATCCAGACTAAAATTCCGCTTCAAATTTCTCTGACGGGTGATGGTCTTTTTGGCGCGAAGAGCCGGTGGGCCAATCATTCGATTTTCTTCTTCTACTACCTCGTCAGGTCACGTCACTCGATTGACCTAGACTTCATTCAACAGATTACAGGTCACAGAGTGCAGATAGCTTGACCTTTTTTCCCCTACCATTTTAACGGTCAGTCTTAATGCCTGTTGATTCAAATAAAGGGATAATGGTATTAACCCCCCCTTCACTCTCTCTCCCTTATAGCATACCACGTCACACTATCATTTAATCTCATTTATTCAAAGAAGTAACCAGTCTCTCCTTTTTTTTTTTTGCTCTACGAACCATGGTTTGGTTTGGTTTGGTTTGGTGGGTTTTATGGCATATCAACCTTTGTAGGTTATTTAACGCCAAATCCATTTTTATGTTACTAATAAGTTCTATTTCAAACAATTCAGTTTAGCATGAGTACACAGCTTGTCAAAAACATTTCTATTTCAAACAATTCAATTTATTCAAGCGGTTATATAACAATTCAGTTTCGGTTTGTTTGGTTTTATGGCATATCAACCTTTGTAGGTTATTTAACGCCAAATCCATTTTATGCAAATAATCTGCTCTATTGAAAACAGTTCAGTTTAGCATAAGTACACAGTTTAATTGTCAAACACATTTCCATTTCAAACTATTCAAGCAGTTATATGTAATAATTCAGTTAAGTGTAAATATAGTTTTAATGTCGAAAAACAGTTCTATTTGAAATAATTCAGTTAAGAATAAGCACGCAGTTTAAGTGTAAGTACGGTTTAATAGTCAAAAACGTTTCTATTTCAAGCTATTCAGTTTACTCAATTCATTTTAGCATAAGTATGCTGATAGTTCTATCTAACCCATAGATAGGGCCCAATCAGGTGCTACCTCTCCAGACCAGAGTGGACCTGGGAGCAATGGCAATGAAGGTGTACTCCGCATTTCCCAAAGGCCCAGCATCACTGGAACCTCACCATCAGATTGCTTAGTGTCATATCTAGGACACTCGTTAGGAGGGTCTTACCCCTCTGCAGAGGTGCAGTCAGTGTATTCAATAGCCCCAGCTGACTGGGCAATACACAGATTTAAATGTCAGACAGTTTTATTTCAGATAATTCAGTTCAGCATAAGTACGCAGTTCCAATGTCAAAACAGTTCTATTTTAAACAATTCAGTTTAGCATAAATACGCAGTTTAAATGCAAAAATCAGTATAGTGAAAGAAGCACGGTTTTGTTCTATTTGACCCATAGATAGGACCCTTATCAGGTGCTACCACTCTGGGCCACAGTAGACCTGGGAGCGATGGCAATGAAGGGGTACTCCGCATTCCCCAAAGCTCCAGCATTGCTGGAACCTCACTATCAGATTGTTTCGTGTCATATCCAGGACACTCGTTGTGGAGGGGGGGATCATACACCTCTGCAGAGAAGCAGTCGATGTATTCTACAGTCCCAACCGACTGGGCAATCTACGAACGATGCTAACATCTCTATGCAGAATACTTGACATTTTGACTTACTTTTCAGCAGAAGATTTTGACGGATAGAGTTCTTATCAAAGTCAGAAGACCTTCTCCACATTGCCCCTGAGGATTTAGATAAGATTATGAGGGATGTACATGGTGCCAACATTCACACCTCATGGACAGAAGTGTAGTCGTTTATATGTCAATCAGTTCAACTTTTTATGCCAAAAGGTTAATAAAAAAGAACTTTAGAAATTTATATCCTTGTCTACTAACCTATAAGCTGAAGACTTCTATTTATTACGGACATTAAAAAAACTAACCCTTTCATCCCGATGAAAAAATCCTCACTTTTTTAGTTCTTCTTTTGATACACGCAAATCCCTGTACCTAAATTAGGTAAGGAGGGTTCACGCGAGAAAAGTAATAAAGCTCCATATATTTAAGGCCGCCATTAGACAAATTAGTTGTAAATCAACCAATAGCGGATGATTTGGCCGTTGCACTGGAGTCCTCACGCTGCCCACTATCAACAGATGGGTTACGGTCAAGGGAATTGACGGTTGGGTTGACCGTCAGACTGGAGTCCTTCCCCTGCCCACTATCAACAAAGGGATTACGATCAATGGCAATGACGGTTGTTGACAAGAAAAGTTAATGGGAGAGACCAGAGTGAGGACCAGTTTGACTTAGGCAACTTCCTCTGTGCCCTCGGTGTGTTTTAAAGATCTACAGGATTGTTCCTGTGGTGTAATGGTTAAAGCGCTGGACTGCAGAATCGTAGCACGCAAGTTCGAACTCCAGTTGCACTATAACGTTCATTTTCGGACAAATGCCCTTGGGAAAGTTATAAACTCCCTTATCCTCCCATCTTTGGGTTAAATAGTACCACTACTGTATTTCTAAAAGGATTGGTTTGGTATTATATAACCCGAGAAGGTTGTTATGCCATTAAATAACAAACAAACATCAGATCAAAGATTCATAGATGCGGGAGTGACACAATCTATTTTGAACTCCTTTTGAAGACCGGGGTGGTTCGTTTAAAGAAGTTTCCTGGCTGTTGGCCACTGAAAGATAAGAAAAAATCTCCATTAACAATTAACAACTATTTATTGAAACACAATGGTACAACAATAATATATACAATACACACACACACACACACATAATATAATATAATTATAAGAAAACGCAAAATTGGTTAAATTGTCGTTATAAATTAATTTCGGCAAAAAAATATCATTGTACTCTCTCGTCTCATCAAATGACTTAACATGTTTAATTTGAGGCTGAAAAACGGCAAATATAGATTTCAATATATATATATATATATATATATATATATATATATATATATATATATATACATAAAAAAACATATATAGATTTAACCAGGTTTGATTTTTCTTCTAATCGCATTGTATATATCTTGTATGTCAGTTTTATTAAATAAACCTGGATAGGAAATATATAACAATAGCCATACATCGAACACTACCATAGATTTATAAGAAATTCCTGATATATTCTGTTTGTGAATAATCCACACCATTGTCTTCGGACGCTGACTGTATATATATATATGTGTGTGTGTGTGTGTGTGTGTGAGCTGATAATGTCCCTTTTTGTTGTATTTGCGAGACAGATAAATGAGGTATCTGACCGGTGAAGTCTTTCTATCTTGATTTTTGGAGAGTGAAGCATTTGCCGGAGAGACTTTAGTTCTTGAAGAGATTTCTTTTTTTATTCTCCTGTCTTTGGTATGAACTTCGGATCTCCTCTCTCATCTAACCCTAAAAAACATCTTCTGTAGAGGATTCCTCTAGGAACAAACATTGCTGATTGCCTAACCAATCACTGATCGTTTCGTATTCTTCGACAACTTTTTGACTGATCAACCAATCAGATGCGCTGGAATATGTTTGTGGGAAGGGTATTCCCTCTACGAATCAAATTTTAATTGGTCATCGAATCAAACCACAATATAGGGGCTTGGTTAATTAAGGGTCCCAGCCCAGACTTCGCGGAGAGGATCTCTTTTCACATTAACAAAAAAAAAAATGAATATATCCAAAGACGTAACCTTTTAACCTAAATAGGTGGGCAAGAGATGTCATGAATTAAAACTGATAATGCATCGACAAAATCCCAAACCTGCATACTTTTTGTTTTGACAATTTGAATATTCGATTACTTCTATTCTCTCACTGACCCTTTAAATTCACTTTTAAATTTCTTTTAAAGTCCGTAAGTCTGTTTTAAATTTTTATAAAAGGAAAATTATTTTTTCCAAAATAAAAAAAAATCATATTCTTCATAACTTTTTAACACTTGTGAATATATCATATGGTCAGAGATTATAACTGGTTTTGAGATATTCTTCTCTTTGACTGGTTGCCCAACGATATTGGACGGCACCAGGTTTTGAGATATTCTTCTACTTGACTGACTGCCCAACGACATTGGACGGCACCAGGTTTTGAGATATTCTTCCCCTTGACTGGTTGCCTAACGACATTGGACTGCATCTGTTTTTGAGTAAAATTTCTTTGCTGGTTGTTCAACAAGGTGAAAGTTTCCTGTCTTCTTCACTCTATTATAGATAACTGTATTTTTTGAATAAAAACTTATTTTCAAAGAAATTCCAAAAGTTGTCTTCTATTGAATTCTAAATAAATGGGCCCATAAGAAAAAAGTATTTTTCTTAGACATTTTTGGGAACACTCCTTTTTTTAATTCTTGAATAAAAAATACATAAATATTTAAAATGATTGTATTGTTCATCTGAATTTAATTTTTATCATATTAGTGGTTATGAGAATGTATATATATATATATATATATATATATATATATATATATATACTAGACGCCAGATTAAAAGATATTTCTCTAAGTATCTCAGTGAACTTTTTCCAAAACCATATTATTTACATCGACAGTCAACATGTCCATTTATGTGCTCAAAACAATTCATATTTTCGCCTGATTCATTTAAAAACATATCGGGAAGAATTTTGTTTTTACAATGGAATTCTCTGTTGAATGTTTTCTTATTTAACCCATGAAATAATGTGTCAAATGGGTTAACAGAAACTGAAAGAGACTGTTTTCTCTTTTTTGGTGCCGAAAGTTGAACTTTAGCGAAACTGGAATTATGGGACATTTTTTTCGCATTTTATTATTTGTTACACTTTTTTAAATTTTATTATTGGCTTTATTCGCTTTAAGTTATTAATTCGACTATTGATCCCTTTATAAATTATCATTGTTATAATTTGTTTTCTGGTTGTTTGAAAAACTTTTTCTTTACCAAAATATCTTTTCTTACGAAGAACCTCTGAAGCCGTTTATGATTAATAAACAAATTTAAAATGAATTCGCTATTTTAGCCTTCATAGGCTTCTACATCTGTAGCTAACTTTTATCAATAAAAATAAGTTTTTGGAGCCTGCTTCATGGCTAGAACTGTTGTTACATATTCCTTACCTACATCAGGAGTTGCTGTTGGATTCCGGGTAAAACGCCAAGATTTTGAATGTTGATTTTCAAAGCAATCACTATTTATGACATTCATGTTCCACAGCTTTTTCAGTCCTCTGGCCAGATCCAAGTATCTATTCATCTTTTCGCTTTCTGTTTTTTTTTTCATTTAATTGTCTGCTAAAATGAAAAATCCACGAGATTTTAAGTTACTTTTTTCTTGTTAATCATCATTAAATTAGATATTCTGGTCAGGATTTGGGGTTTTGTTTGTATCTAAATATCGCAGAGAAATTTTATGTGCCTCTTTTTCTTGGACGGATTCTGGTTTGTGCTTGTACCATTTGTCATTAGGGTAAAATTTCAATCTTTTGAATAATTCCCAGTGGATTACCTTTCCTACCCAATCCTGCCTACTGCTGTATTTCATTTGTGACAATTTGCTGCAATTGCTTATTATATGATTAATCGTTTTATCTCTGTAACTACATAACAAGCACTAGCTATTCTTTTCCGAATTATCAATTTTTGCTTTGGCATTATTAGTTTTTATAGCATTATTTTGTGCTGCTAGAAATAGAACTTCTATTTCTCTCTTTAAGTATCCTCTTCTTAGTCATGTCCTGGTTATCTTATTTGCATTTTCTTTAATTTATCACTTGAAGTATCCCTACTGTTGTTTATCGTCCTACTTTTGTTGTCTAGATTTTTGTTTGGTGTCTTCTCGTTTGCCCTTAATTTAATTCCGTTAATATTGATGTTGTTAGCTCCTAAAACTTACTTGATTGGTGACGAAGTTTATATTACAATTAGCGAAAATGCAGTTTAAATAATCAACTTCACAATCTCTTGTTTGATGGTATAACGACTGAGCGAATCATTTTTTTAAAATCATGCAAACGACAAAAATAGATCATTATCGCCAACTTGTTATACGGTGACAGTACAGCAAAACACCACTCAGATGTCACAAGTTTTATCTAATGAAGGTCAAATTTCGATTGACCCAAATCAGTTAATGATTTTAAAAACCTAATGGAAAAGAATAATATACGTTTAGTTTTTTCATTTGAACCAAAACTGAAATCTCTGGGTGACTCGGGTTATTTCCTGAATATGTCTTGATTTGCGATTTATTTAATCAAAAATCCTGATAATTTTTTTAAGAGATCGGCGTAAAAATAAAGGAAACAGTTGCAGGTGTAGCTAAATAGTAATTAAATTTCAAATCAGCTTTCTATTGTACGATCAGTTTTGTAGTCTTAAAACCACAAAATATTTTTAAAGTTAAAATACTTGCAGTGCGAGCTACATGGTTACGGTTCATAACTTCTGATGCTAAAAAGAAAAATGGTCAGTTTTGTAGAATAATCAATCACTAAAGGAGTGAAAAATTAACTTAGGTTGTAACCGAACTGTGAAAACAGATTCCATCTCTATCCCCCCCTCTCTCTCTCTCTGCCTAATCCTTTCAGGATATCTCGACTATGTATCATTTCACGTATTACAAACTCCTTGTACTCAGGCAAGAATAGCAGTCAGAATCTACGGAAAATCAGTCGGTAAATACGGGGGAAGCGATTCTATGTCATGCTAACAAATACGGCCCCAGTGAACCTGGCAACGAAGAAGTACTCTACACTCCTCATAGCCCTAGAACTAAAGGTATACCACCAGGTGAAGTTTAGTGTCATACTGCTTGCACCCTCAGACTTAGTATTTCTAATTATAACGGTATTATGAAAATAGTACCAGCAGATATTAGATTAGAGTAAGAAAGTTGTAATTTTCTTTCAACAGTTTTTATTTGGTGGCATTTTCACAGCAGTTGTAGTTCCCTGTCGGCTCTGCAAAGAAATAAGACCCTCAAAGGGGTGTGTCTTGGGTCTGACCCTAAACTGCATCTCTTGGTCCAGGCCTGTGTGTATAAAATACCCCTTCATTACTATTACTCCCAGATCCATTCTAATTTGGGGTGGTAGAACGTGTTTGTTAGGGTATCATCTATGGCTCAAATAGATCTATTTGAAAATTAGTTGTATTCGATTGGAATACTCGATGGCGTATTTCTGTAAATTATTTCTATTAAGAATACTTACTTGAAGTTATGATTGTTTATTAAGGATCATTATTATTAGTTATTTGAAACCGTATAGGTGTGTGCAAGCAAATTATTAAAAAGACTTAGTTACTTGAAACCATATAACTGTACATAAATTGTTAATATCAAATAGGAATATTCATTTAATTGTATGCAAATTATTTGATAGGAATACTTGATATTACTATGTGCAAACAAATGACTATAGACAAATAAAAAGAAATGCTATGAATCATTGAAAATATAGTCCTAATTGAAATCAAACATTTTGAAATAAATCAAATTTTGACATTAAATAACCCATAAGGAGTTGATATACCGTTAAATAAATAAACCAAATCAAATACGCTGTATTTGGTGGTTCATTTTGTGTTTCAATCGCCAAGGTGCCAATGCATTGATACTTTTCACTCTCTACTCTATCCTTAGTTAAACTTTTCACGTGTTCAGCTATAATAGTAATTAATAATTTCAACTTATTAATTGCATTTATCTAATATATAGTATTTAACTTATTGATATTTAACTTATTAATAGTAGTAGAGTGCAAGAGCAAGGATGCTGTCGATTTGATAATGCTCAGAAGAAATTGTGAATTTTAACTAAAAAGGCGAAAGTTTTTGATTTTATAAAAAAAGAAACATTGTATGCTGAAGTTGCTAAGATCTATGGTAAAAATGAATCTTTTATTGATCACATGAATTTTATGGAAATACATTCTTATCGTTGTTTTATTTTCTAATTAGTCATTGTTTTTAATCTCTTATTTTCTTAATTTATAAGTCAAATTTTATCATAGGTAGAAGGAAAAACAGACACATTAGATTTTATCTAAAGTTTCGGACATCCACTGAGGTTTATGGAACTTATTCTCCGCAGATAAGGGAGATAATACTGTATTCTTACTGCTTTCCAAACGATTTCAGTCATGACTCGGATAAACCTTTCTTCTAAGAGATAATTCTCTGATTTTCAATTACCATGGATTACCATTATCAACTTTGTTTTCACAATTTTCTTACTTATCCGAAAAGTTTTGATTTTACGATTCTTATTTATTTTTTCTGATAATTAAGTCCAGTAGCCCATCAAGAGAATGACGAGGAGTTTTTTCATCTTTCACTTCAGCTAGGTAAAATTAATTTGGAAATAATGAATTAGGCAATACTTACAGATACTGATCGGATAGATAGATAGATAGATAGATAGATAGATAGATAGATTTGAACAGAATGAGATAGATAGATAGATAGATAGATAGAGTTGAACAGAATGAGATAGATAGATAGATAGATAGATAGATAGATAGATAGATATGAATAGACTGAGATAGATAGATAGATAGATATTCAATTATAAAATTGCATGATAAAGAAAAAATGAGATGTTTGAAATCTGCTGAATTCAACTGAATTATTTTATTCGATTGAATTCAACAGAATTCGGACAAGAAATTCAGAAACTTCAGTTTTTATCCACTTTTTAGTGTTGAAAATATTTTAATATGGCCAGTATTGTTGTGTATAAAACACTCCAAATTTTACTGATTATATGTGTATGTGTGCGTGTGTATGTGTGCTGTAGAGCAGAGAAAGGCCAAAACGCCAATGTATGAAAATATAATTTGCTTCTTTTCTTTTTCTTTTATTACCCGATATGTACGTATCGATAGCGTGAGAGAGAGAGTTGGAGATGGCGGAGATGCACAGCTACAGGGAAACCTCTCTGTCTTTCTGCTTTTTTCTCTGCTCTCTTGAGTCTTGTACAGAGCCATGTCAAGGCATCGAACCATCTTAGTTTCTCCTTGCTTCTCAACTTTCGCAAGTCTCGTATATCTTAGGCTTTTCTCTACCTCTCAACCCTGGGCAGTCTGGCGAAAGGCCAGACCACAGAGCGACATGGCGTCTAGTAATTCCCTTCAGTGGTATTTTGGCCTCCGCTCGTCTCTGGTGGTTATATACTATTCCGGACGCCCACGCAAATTCTCGTGGTCACACCTTCAGTCTGCCGCCTCCGCTTTGCACGATGACATAACTCCTGTGTTGCACCTACGCATTACACGTGAGCACATCTCCTTCCAGCATGCTACCCACGCTTTTTTTGTGGCCCTTCCGCTGGGAGCAACCCGAATTCTGTTTACTTTAGAAACTGGAGCACATCCTGTTATGCTACCCTCGAGACGTATACAGCATTTCTGCCGGGGTATCTGAGTCCTATTTACTTTAGGCAACAAGTGCATTTCCTGTTATGCCACCCGCGCAAATTACACGGCATGTCAAAGGGATCTTCCAGTTAATATCCAACGTATGTACATGTATATATATATATATATATACGTATGTATGTAAATATATATGTCAATATATGCAGGTATATACATGTATATATATATATTGTCAATAAAATTTCATGTATAAGTATACAATTTGTAAAAGAAGGAAACGTTTCGAAAACTCCACATAGAAATAGGCACAAACCAACATTGCTTGATGGTTGCACGGACTGGCGCATTATTGCTGACGTAGACTGGCAACTCGTTTTTCCAACAGAAATAACATCAACTCGCCAGCGCCCAAATCTCGTCATTTGGTCAGTTAATTCAAAGAAAGTTATCATTGCTGAATTAACGATCATTTTCGAGGTCAACATCGGCTGGGTGCATCAGCGGAAATTGGATAAGCACAAAGACCTATGTGAACAGTGTATCAAGAATGGCCGGTCAATAGACGTATTTCCTCTTGAGATTGGATGTCGAGGTTTTATTTCGAACTCAACCTCAACATTTTTACCCAAACTCGGACTTTCACCAGCAAAGAAGAGGGAATATATATAAAAAAAAGATCCAAAACAAGACTGTAACAGCATCTGAACGGATATGGCATTCGTACAGATCAAACACCATTCAATAAAGTCTGGTAGAATTGTAAGATACTGCTGGGGGGCCCTGTGTTAGTGGTAATGATGCTTTGGCCCCGAAACCATGCCTGAACCCAGGGTCATCATCTGAAGAAGACTTTATTGGAATCAAAACTGCCTTTTTTACGGCAGTTCTTGTATATATATATATATATATATATATATATGAATTGTTGGATTCATACCTTTCCTAATAGTATTAGCTTTATTAGAAATCCAAACAGCCTCGACCAATATTTGAACTCGGGTTGCCGTGTCTATTTTCCACGACAGTAACCGTTACACGACGAGCACCTCTATATATGTATACATGTATGTATATGTACATACATATATATGTGTGTGTATATATATATATGTATATATATATATATTTATGCTTATATATATATGTGCATATACATATATGTATGCATGTATATAAATGTAGACAGACACACAGATGCAGGCAATTTCCTTTATATATCTATGTAAATGTTTGTATTAGTGACTATTTCAATGGCCAACCACCCACATATGACAACATATTTTTGGGACTTGTTTTCCACAAATGTGTAAACAAATAAACTAGAAATGAACAAATATTCAAGGTTGTTTAAAATAAACTATTCTAATTGTATGAACATTTCATCTATTAACGAATGATAAAATTTAATAAGTAAAAGCATTTGTCCAGTTTGTAAAGTTTTGTCTGATTATCTCGTTGATTACATTAAATAATGTGACTTTGAAATTAAAGTCTCTGAGGATTGTTCCTCAATCTTTCCTTTGTATTAGTGGGCGCCTGTCTCGGTGAATGTGGACGTGAGAATGTAATATGGTTATATCTAGATATATATATATATAACTTGTTTCTATCTATGATTGCTTGTTTGTATTAATTACCTATCAAAGTATTTTGCTGTCTACCTGTCTAACCAGATCACATCTATTTATTTCCATATATAGCTATTTTGATCTAAACAAACCATAATATACTCTCCTCCCTTCTTCCCACCTCGTCCTATTAGCTATCCTCCGAATCAGATGATGACGTCCTGCTAGTTTTTTCTCCAGTTCTTTCGATTTTTGAACAGGTATTGCCAATTGTCTAAAAGAAAGTTCGTAAAACCACAGGCTTCTTTTGATGATGTCCTTATGCCTGATTTTTGGTCTTCCTGTTTTACGTGACTCTTCTCTAAGTTGAGAGTAGAGAATCTGTTTTAGTAGTCTGCAGCCCTCAAGTCTGTTCAAGTGGATAGCCCATTTTAGGTTGCGTTGGGTGAACATATCGTACATAACAGAGAGTTTAGATTTCTCCAGGATGAATTTCTTCGAGGTATGCTGCCACCATTTGACATTTAGTATTTTGCACAAGTGACATCATAAAGACATATGCTTCCCGTCCAATTTTCTGCACCATACAGGAGGGTTGAGAGAAATATGGGACAGCACACTGCAATTTTTATGGAGAAGTCTTTTGTTGAGCCAGATTCGCTTCTTCAGCCTTAGAAGCATTTGAGGTTCTTGCATTTAGTTCTGCATCTAGTCTGTTAATGTTAGCGTCTGTGGAACGTAGATATTTGAATTTGTTGACTTGGGTCAGTACCTGCACCTCTATTTGTATGTTTTGGCTAATATCATGAGATCCCGGAGGAAGATGGTTCATAACCTTGGTTTTCTTGAGATTAATTTTCAGCCCAAGTTCTTTTGCAGAGATCGAGAAACGAATGTTTTTTTCCCATGTTGGTTATGTGCCAAAAAGGCAGTATCGCCAGCTATAATGAGCTCGCGTACCAGAATGTTTCTGGTTTTTCTTGGAGACTTAAATTGATTAGCATTGAACAGGTTTACTCACTGTCTACTCTGTATCCAGATTCCTTGGGTAGAATTAGTGAAGGTATTAGACAAGACTGCAGAAAGAAAAATCGAGAAAACATACACATATAAATAATCTGTTCCACAGATCCAGGTTAATATCAAAGAGTCTATTAGTGATTGAGACATGCGCTTAACTTGGGCCGAAGATATTTGTTTTTAAAAATACAACAGATGAAGAGAAAATATCGTTTTGTTTTTTGTAGAATGGTCAGTTGTTAAGTATCAGCAGTGAAAAGCTGCACAGGCACAGATAGTTGGTGAAAGTACGTTCACCAGATTGAGACACAGAATACTTCGACATTGTAGCAGGAGTACTGCAAGGGGACACGCTAGCTCCATACCTCTTTATCATATGTCTAGATTACGTGCTTAGAACATCGATTGATAAAATCAGAGAAAACGGCTTCGAGCTGACAAAGAAAAGAAGCAGAAGGTACCTCGCAAAAACAATTACCAACGCCGACTACGTCGATGACATAGCGATACTGGCAAATACACCCAACCAAGCCGAAACACAACTGCATAGTTTGGAACGAACCACCGCAGGCATTGGCCTTCATGTCAATGCACACAAAACGGAATATATGTGCTATAATCAAACAGTCGAACTCTCTATACTAGACGGAACCTATCTGAAACTAGTAGACAAATTCACCTACCTAGGAAGCAGTGTCTCATCAACCGAAAAAGACATCTACACGCGGCTAACGAAGGCATGGACAGCTATCGATAGGCTATCGATCATATGGAAATCAGACCTGACCGATAAAATGAAACGCAGCTTCTTCCAGGCAACGGCCGTATCGATACTGCTGTATGGATGCACTACTTGAACGCTAACTAAACGGCTGGAGAAGAAGCTAGACGGCAATTACACAAGAATGCTGCGAGTAATATTGAACAAGTCCTGGCGGCAACACACCACAAGGCACCTGCCTCCCATCACGAAAACTATTCAAGTTAAACGAACCAGACATGCAGGACACTGCTGGAGAAGCAGGGACCCCGCAAATGGCCGGGAAAAAGCAGGACGACCAGCTCGAACATACATACAGCAGCTATGTGAGGATACGGGATGTAGCCCTGAGGACCTGCCAGAGGCGATGAACGACAGGGAGAAGTGGCAAGAGAGGGTCAGGGATATCCGTGCTGGCGGGAAGACATGATGATATATATATATATATATATATCTTGAAGTCGTACTGACTGCACGGATTTCCCTGACTTTCTCTCCACCTATTCCGGCAGGTGTTCCATACTACATCTTTTGTCTGCACAGACCTGATCTAAATAAGTTCTTACTGGTTGTCCAACACTAGCATGTCCATGTTTAGGAGTCCATAGAACATCACACACGAAGTAGTCCTTGCTTTTTCAGCAGTGACCTGTATGTCATATTCGTAGTATATATATATATATATAATCATTATATATATATATATATATATATATATATATATATATATATTAAACTAATAAACATGGTACATGTTTATTAGTTTGAAGAATATTGCCGGATCAAAGTATGTTTGTTTGGTTTTATACACACACACACACGCACACACACACACACACACACATATATATATATATATATATATATATATATATATATATATATATATCTGTCAATTGTGTGAGAACCTATCTTAATGCGTTTTGATTTGAACTGAGAATGTTTTAAATTAACTTGACCGACTTGTTTGTTTATGTAGATTTTTCTGCAATTTTATTTTCAAAAAGCAGTTTTTTAAATTATCACTCACTTATTGTTCCGGGGTTTATTTGTTTGCATAAGTGTTTATGGTTGACCAATTTCTATACTTTCCAAATCCGCTGATTAATTTTCCTTTTAAATCCAAATGGCACAAATGTTTTCAGAAATTTTATCCATTTGTCTCCTCTTTTTTTTTTTTCAATTTATAATTTCATGTTTGTATCTTTTTCAATTCTTTCTATGAATGTTTTTTTTTAAATATCTGTTAAAGTCATGACTGTATATGATGAATATTTCAACAGTTATCCTGTGTAAAAGAGGCAGTGATATTTAGTTTGCACGTACATGTTCAAGTTTTTAATTTTTTCCCTACAAACGGTGGGATTTGAAAGGGTTGATATAGTGCCTTTGGCGATTTCTTTTTTTTTTTTTTTTTGATGAAATGTCACTCGTTAAAGTTGAATTTATTTAATATATGTATGTGATGCCTTAGTGTTGGTATTATTTCTTTGGGAGGTTTTTTGTTGTACTCTTGTTGAGGAGTTCCCCTAAAGCTGAAAGTAGAAGTTATGTAATTTAAATATGTGATGCCTTAGTGTTGGTATTATTTGTTTGGGAGGGTTTTTGTTGTATTCTTGTTGAGGTGTTCCCCTAAAGCTGAAAGTAGAAGTTATGTAATTTAAGTATGTGATGCCTTAGTGTTGGCATTATTTGTTTGGGAGGTTGTTTGTATTACTCTTGTTGAGGTGTTCCCCTAAAGCTGAAAGTAGAAGTTATGTAATTTAAGTATGTGATGCCTTAGTGTTGGTATTATTTGTTTGGGAGGGTTTTTGTTGTACTCTTGTTGAGGAGTTCCCCTAAAGCTGAAAGTAGAAGTTATGTAATTTAAGTATGTGATGCCTTAGTGTTGGTATTATTTATTTGGGAGGGTTTTTGTTGTATTCTTGTTAAGGTGTTCCCCTAAAGCTGAAAGTAGAAGTTATGTAATTTAAGTATGTGATGCCTTAGTGTTGGTATTATTTATTTGGGAGGTTTTTTTGTTGTATTCTTGTTGAGGTGTTCCCCTAAAGCTGAAAGTAAAAGTTATGTAATATAAGTATATGATGTCTTAGTGTTAGTATTATTTGTTTGGGAGGTTTTTTTTGTTGTACTCTTGTTGAGATGTTCCCCTAAACCTGAAAGTGGAATTTATATCAGTATGTATTGCATTAGTATTGATATTTCTGTTGTGGGGAGGTTTTTGTTGTTCCTTAAAGCTGAAACTCTCTCATTGTGTTTGATATTAGAGTATAATGATTTAACATCCATTATGACAAGAATTGCACTCGAAGTCTTGTTTTGATGTCATTGATTTTGTTAAGGAATTCCGTTGCATAGTGTATGTAGGATTTTACTTCCCTAGCAAAAGCGATCTACAAAAAGATTTTATCAACGCATCTCTGTGGTTGCGCCATATTTGAATAGTTTGGTTGTTTGACTATTAATAGAAGAAAATTACTGGTTTTCTAAGCTTGCTCATTTTATGAATTTTCAGTAACAGGTAAAAGTGAAGAGGTTTTTTTGGTTGTTTCACTTTTTTCTGTTATATTGTCTTCTGATAAGTGTCGTTTACTGTGGTTTGTGATGTCTTCTTTTATTGCCATAAAAAATGTTTAGATGGGTGCGTTTGTTCTGTTGGGATTGAAACCGCAGTTTTTTTCTTTGATCGGTTTGTGACTGAATTGTCCCAAAAGGGTTGGAGTCGAATTCTTCTGAAAAATGATTTTCCCTCATTTTTTAGTGTATGTTTATTGAAGTGAAATGAAAAGTGTAAAATTGGGGCCTTTTGTTCAGTAGTTGAAATATATCTATGCTACATTTGAGCCTGCTTAATTTTTTTACTCGTCCAAGAGGGTTGTTTTTAAATCTGCAAGTCTTTCGAAGTTGCTTTGTAAAATTTCGAAAGCTTCTTTTATTATTGTTAAAAAGTTTTGTATCCACCTTCCCAAGTGGGCGGCCACTCGGTTTCTTTATGTAGCGATATGCATTTATTGGAATCTGGGTGCTTACCTGGGTTTGCTTGTTCAAGTGGCGTCTTTCTTTGTTGATTTGGTTTTATTTAGATTGATTTGTTAGCTCTCTCCTTAGTTTGAGGATGTCTGCATAAGTATGTGCTTTTGTTTGAGCTGGATTCTCTTTTGGTATCCTGGCTTCCGATACTGTACTTTTTTGGTGTAGTTTTCCGTGTTTGATTAGAGCGTTTTTAGTTTGCATTTTGGGGGGGTGGAAAGTGGGCTTCTACCATAGTTTTCTATCTTTCGCCGTTTTCATAGGATTGAGTTCTTTAATTTGTTTTTGTTTTTTTTTTGTTTTTTTCTCGTTTTGTGCTTGGTTATTGCCATCGGGGTGTCATTGCATTCGTTTGTATTTGTTTGTTTTTTTATTGGGTCATCCGGGATTTTAGCTCCCGATTTTATTTTGCGGTGTTCCCGAAGACGTCCAGAGAGGACTGTTCGATTTTTTTGTTCCAGATCGATAGAAAGTCTTTATCATGTTAACTGATTGAGGTGTTCAGTTCGATGTTGAAATTGTTTGCGGTGAGTTTTTTCTTTATGCAGATTTGTTGGTACTGTAGCTGTGACTCATTACAAATTATTTTGACAGTTTTTTCGTCTCACAGGTATGAGTTCTATTTTCTCCTTTGTTGGTTTGTTGTGTTATGTTTTTATTTATTATTCTTTTTATGTCGACATTTGCTTGTTTCCACAATTAAAAAGATGAACAGAAGTGACACGACATATAGAAATATTATTTTGATGTAGTTTATTTTTTTGATGAAAAATAAGCCACTCAAAAATGATATACCCATGTGTCATATTCCTTTTGTTCATCTTTATATATATATATATATATATATATATATATATATATATATATATATATAGTCAGCTGGGTTTCGATCCTAGCTTCGAAAATCTGGCGTGTCTAGCTCTACTGAAGAGTTGTGATACAAAGAAACAACGGTCTGTCTGTGGATTAATGTATATATATGTATATATATATATATATATATATATATATATATATATATATATATATATATATATATATATATATATATATAGAAGCTGTTGTAGTGCCTGTCTATACTGGGTAAGAATTCACCTAGATCATCGATTAAGGTCACTTACAAGGCTCATTAAATAAGTTTAAGGGAGGTGCCCGTGGTGTAATGGTTATCGTCGTAGGAAATGGACACGGCGACACGAGTTCAAATCCTGGACGAGACTGATTGCATTTCACATAGCACTAATACCCTTAGGAAAGGTATGAATCCAATTATTCTCCCTCCAGCTATGGGTAAATAGTAGGGCAGACTAGGTTCTTCAGCCTTGGTGAGGCAACTAGTCTAGGAGAAGGAAAGCTCTGAATTCAAACCTGTTAAACTCCACTTAAAAATTGACCTTGTGTCATATCCTGCCCGAGCGGAGGGGTTGGTAAATAGGATTAAATAAGTTTCCAGACTTTTTTCGTATGGGCACTTTTATTGATAGTACACATATGAAACTCTAGTTTCCTTCGAAGAAATCTCCTCCGGCTGAAATGCACTTGTTGCACCGTTCCGACAACTTCTGGAAGACCCTATGGAAGTCCTCTTGAGTGAGCGTATTAATGACATTTGTCACAGCCTCTTTCATCTCCTCAATTGTCTCATAACGACAGCTTCTGAGCTTAGGGAATAAGCAAAAATTACAGGGAGCAAGGTCTGGACTATAGGGAGGGTGAGGAACTGTCTTGATGCCCATCTTGATCAAATAGTGTGTGACAAGGATGGAGTTGTGGACTGGTGCATTGTCCTGGTGGAAATGCCACTGACCCGATTTCAAGAGTGCTGGCCTCTTCCAACCGAATCTCTTCCTGAAATCCCTTAAAACCTCAACATAATATTCTTTGTTGACTGTCTGTCCAGTGGGAACCCAGTGCATGTAGGTCATGCCAGTGCCGTAAAAAAAAGGATAATCAAAAGTTTGTGGGTGGATTTGCTCTGTCTGACCTTCTTGGGTCTGGGAGAGTCGGCATCCTTCCTCTGGGAATTCTGTCTCTTGGTCTCTGGGTCATAGCAGTAGATCCAGCTTGCATCGCAAGTCACCAGAGCATCAAGAACTGCGGGATCTGAATTGATCAGCTCGACCATCACCCTGCTGTCATGACAACGTCTTTCTTTCTGATCTTCTCTGAGCACCATTGGGACAAACTTCGCGCAAATCTTCCGCATCTTCAGTTCCTCGCGAATAATTGTGTGTACAGTTCCCACACTGAGATAAAACTGTGCACTCTGGTGTATTGACTTCCTTACTCCTCCCACATCTTCATCATCCCTCATAGACTCCCAGCCTTCCTTGAATCTCTTATGTCACTCAAAAGCTCATGCTCGATTCATACAAGATGCTCCAAAAGCAGTCTGAAGCATTCCATACGTTTCTGTGGCATTTTTTTCCAAGTTTAAAATATAATTTTATTGCATATCGTTCTTCTTAAGTGTCAGATTGCATTTTTGAAATTCCCCAACAGTGACAATCAGGCTTTAGTAGGGTGTATTCCAATTCCTGCTGTAGCTGTTTATTTGAACTTGAAATCATAAAAATTGGTCAGTCATCGCATAAGATGTATAGCAATAACATACTGAATTTTCACGAGTCTACGACAATTTTAAATGCCTGTACGAAAAAGTCTGGAAACTTATTGAAGACACCTCCTAACAGACTAATGAAGAAAAAAATTCCTTCTACTTATTTCATTTTTCTAAACAATGTTCATCTTTGCGGTAAATTCAAAATTTACATTAAACCATTACAAATGGTAATTGTTAGTATAAAATATAAATCCTCATAACAGAACAGGAGTTTACTAATTCTATCTTTATAACATCTTAAATTAATATATTCTTTTGAAAATGTCAAAGTTTTATAAAGAAATTTATCTAAAAATTTTAAGTCAGTGACACATGAGATTTATCAATTTAAAACTATTTCTATATTTATGTCCGAATCGTTAGACCTAACTTAGCAATAATACTATGTAATTATTTTACATCGCAAGCTTAAAGATCACCTGTAAATTTTTAGTTTTGAGTAATTTTTAATTAGATGAGAATAAAGCTTTTAGGAGAGAGGAAGGGAGAGAGGCAGAGAGAGAGAGGCAGAGAGAGAGAGAGGCAGAGAGAGATAGACGAAGAGGAAAGAAAGATTTCATTTTATCAAACAAAAGATTCCCACTACAGAGAGAGAGAGAGAGAGAGAGAGAGAGAGAGAGAGAGAGAGAGATGGAAGTGGTTAGTCATAAGGCAAACTGATGGCTCACATGTGTTTCATTAAGTGGTTGACTTGGGCCCTCGGGAACCCTCCACCCTTAATCGTTGGCACATGGCCTTCTGACAAAAATCACAGTCGTTTAGTTCATTCATCATACAACCACTCTATTGTCAACAACCAAGCTATTTCCTACTTGACAATTTAAAAAAAAAACCTAACCCCCCCTCTCTCTCTCTCTCTCTCTCTCACACACACACACACACACACATTCAGTTATACTCCCTAAACACTAACTTACACATACACTCTCACACTCATTCATTCACTCGTACATATACGCCCATACTCACTCGCTTGTCCAGTATGCACTCACACACACATACACACACGTGTGGGTGATATAAAGATATTTGAGGTTGGCAAAACGATAATTATAACCTATTTTTCTTTTTTAACAAGTGATTTTTAAAGTAGAGTATACATATTTATTTATCTTTATTGGATATTTTGGGAAGAGATTAAAGTCGACTTCCCACTCTTCTAGGACCAATGTTAGCATTAGTATAATCGTGATATTCTAACGATGAACACAACGGAAGGAAAGATAAGATAAACTCATTTGTACACAAAAGAAATTTTTATATACGCAGCTTTATTGTTACGCCATGTGTCCAGCAGGACATATGGTGCTTGGTTGAAAAGAGCTTCGAAATGAAATCACCTGGAGGTTGCAGGTTCAATCCTGACAACCAGTAAATAACAAAGAATAGCTTAACACCTGTAGTCAGTCTTGTTCAACGGAATCCAAACAATCTACTCCTATGGATTAGATAAAGGGTTCGCTTCGAAGTTCTGTGTGGGCTCCCGAGTTTGATATGAAATACCTGATAAAGGCCGAATGATGTATTGACCGGAACGTTATGAAGATGAAGACAATAGTCCGAATACTCCAAGTAAAAAAGATTATCAGATTCCATGTCAGAAATTTTGACAAATTCAATCATTTATTCTCATCATATATTTACGTGTATTTTTCCGGTTAATACCACTTGTAATAAACAATAAAGCTGCGTTTATGAAACTATACAAATTCTTTTATGAACAAGCAGTATGTAGAAGGAGTACAAAATAGCAAAAGTCTTATAAGATAAGACTTGGTAAGAAAAAGCCATATGACTTTTCTGTTCACTGGCAGAGTAAGAAACATCGCTACACTGAATCTTTTTTGTTGTTGTTGTTTAACCATACAAAGGAAATATCTTGCTAAATTTTTCTTGTCACAAACCAAAGTTTGGACCTTTTCCCAATCCTTTTCTTATCTTTTTTTCCCTAATAACCAGAAAATCAAGACTTAAAGAACGTACTGTATTCATATTTAGAGTACCAACAATGTTTACCTTGAATATTAATCACTCGATGACGTTTATTAACGTATAAGTTCTCAGAAAAAATTTAGTCTTTTGCAACCTTAAATTGTGTTTGTATTAAGAGTGCACATCTCAGAAATGATATATTTACCGTTTTGTTCAACAATTTCAAACTTTCATTTTCCAATTATCTTTTTTCTTTTTCATCAAACGACGATTCTACGTGTATTTAACAGTTTTTAAAGGAATGAACATTTTTTTCATTTTATCATTTTTCCTAAACAAATAAATCACAGAAAATATTTGACAAAAATACTGAGAAAATTAACAAAATATATCTGTGCTGATGAGACGAACCCTATATGTAATTGTATAAGAAGTAATGGGTGCTCTTTGAAAGCCAAATATCTAATTAAAAATGTAGCTTACAAAGCAATTGTAAAAATAATAAGGAATTCGATATTGATTATATAGAGGCCTCCGGAAGACCCTGGAAAAAAAGATGCAATAATTATAAAGCCTCGTTCAAAAATAGGTGTTATACAAAGAATACCACCTTATCTAAATATGAATAGGAAAAATATAAGGAAAAAATCATAAAAAATCTGAAATCAAATGGTTTATACTAAATAACGTCTTTACGTATAATGAGGAGTAGAAATAATGTAAATTTTGCTCGAAAGAAAAATTTAATGCAATTGGGTTCCATAATTCAGATAAACAGATGAACAACAGATGGGAATTGGCAGCTAAATGTAATCAGATGCCAGATTAAATGTAGATCATGTAACTTTTATTCTCCAAATAAAAACATTTGCCTTCGATACTGGTGTTTCCAAAATTCTAACCTCGCAATGATGTTTTGAAAGTCTTTGTTGTGAACAGTAATATTTAAATTTTTACACACACACAAGAACATACAAAACCTGCTTTCAATTTCAACTAAAGAAAAACTATTAACTCCTCAAAACAAAAAGCCAAAGAAATTGTTTAATGACGAAAACTCTCATTATCTTTTATTGTTTTGTTTTCTTATGTGTTGTTCTATTTGCTATCAACAACATGGATCGCGTATGGGTGTGTCGACAAGGAATCTGTGGTGAAATTTGAAGAGTTGAAAAATCAACTTAAAACTAAAAGGAATTTGTCTAAAAGAAAATTCTTTTAACTCTTTCACAATCCAATGTACAGAATCAATTTGTGAGTTTGAAATTACGATAGTTATATTCTCAGCATCCCCCTCATTATTTCTTTATTAATACTTTCCAGTAATTAGAATATTTTGAAAGCATGCGCTGTAGTAGTGTTTTATTTTTTTTTATAAATTACCTCCTTGACATACTTTAAGTAAAAAGCATTTGAATTTTGAATCAATTAAGAGACAATATATATATATATATATATATATATATATATATATATATATATATATATATATATATATATATAAGAGGTTTATGATTCTTACTGGCTCACCTGGTGAGTTAATGGAGGATCAAATGCAGCAGTATTGTTAAATAATGCTCTATATCAATGATAGAGCATATATATATATATATATATATATATATATATATATATATATATATATATATAAAACAATCTTACCATCATTGGTTTATTTCATAAATAATAGTGTCATGCTTTCTATAAAATAGAAAACATGAAACTATTAATTATAGAACAAACCAAAGTTTGTGAGATTTAAGTTGTTTTGAGTTTTTTAGTGCTTTACTGTCGAGCATTTGAGCACTTTTAACTCATACACTGTTTTTTCTTTGTTTAAAGGCGTATCAATCTTCGCGCGTTATCTAATGCCAAAGAAAGGCAGTAGAGATACAATTTAACACAGAAAAAGGGATTTATATTTTTCTTAAGGTTCGAAAATGAAAGTAATAGAGCGAATGGAATTTGAACTCGCTTACAACGATGTTACAGTCAAGTATGTTAGCCACTACACCACAAAGACTCCCCTTAAACGATCATTTGTTCTCATCTATGTATATATGTACGTGTGTGTGTGTGTGTGTGTGTGTGTGTGTGTGTGTGTGTGTGCGTAAACCTCATGCACAGCAATGATTAATGATCTAGGTTGGTAGACCATCAGTAAAAAATTAGCTTTTCGATTTTCGATGGCTGCCTCTTTATTCTAACCGTGTGCCAAACTAGGCTAAGCTTAGTAAATGACAATATATGACTTATGTGTCTTAGTAAATTAATGTATATATATATATATATATATCGTCCAAGGTCGAATACGTTTGTTCGTATCCACAAAATTCATGCCATGGGCTCAGAATACGCCATAACAACTTTGGTCTCGTGAGGTGTGTAAGTCTTATATTGTTGTTTGAGTTTAAAATGAGTGATACCTGGTAACGTTGCTTGTTTCACGAGAAAACAATGTCTTTCTATGTATGCTGTTCTTTCTTGTGTATATATTTCTTTATCACAAACGTAGATATTCATAATCGTTTAGGTATGGATCTGGTAACGAGAAATAGAAAAATAACTTTTTCCCCGGTAGAAACAAAGTTTTCCTTTCTAATATATTTTTTCTAATTTCTTTTATTCTTCCTTCCTTCCTTCCTTCCTTCGTATCTTTTTTTCTCTTTCGCTAGATATACTTCACAGTTGTCTCCCTTCTTTGATTTTCCGTTGTTTTAAAATGTTGTTGGGCACTCTTTTTTGCTTTGGGCACCGACAGCAATCCCGTATCTGAAAAACAGAAAAACAAAGGGAAGTTTTTAACCACCTCTTATGAAAAACACCACCTGCTTCACACAAAAACTTGATGATTCCCCTCGGATATAAGCTGAAAAAAGGTTTCAACCTACTATATATATATATATATATATATCCTTTACAGCACAAACATATATATGTAGTGTAATAAATATCGTCGTAGGAAATGGGCACAGCGAACCGAGTTCAAATCTTGAACAAGACTGTTTACATTTCCCATTATGCTAATACTCTTGGGTATCAATCCAATTATTTTTTGAAGTTCTTGTGGTGTAATGCCTAAAGTGATGGATTGCAGGCCCGAAGGAAGTGAGTTCGAACTTTTGTCGCGCTATTACGTTCATTTTCTTTGGTAAGGTATTGAAGCCCCTCTTCCCTCCTCTGCTATGGGTTAAATAATATCAGTGCTGTTTTACAAGGATGGCTTTAGCATATGGTATATCAACCCATGGCATATTCACCCATGAAGGTTGATATGCCATAAAAACAAAGAAACCAAATATATATATATATATATATATATATATATATATATTTGGTTTCATATATATATATATATATATAGTACAATTAAATGGAGACTCAAACTCGGTTAAGCTGTCATAATAAATTTATTTCGGCGGAGATATATTTGGTTTCTTTGTTTATATATATATATATATATACTAAACACACACACACACACGCGCGCATACTTATATATTCATACAGTAACTGACAAAAAATATAAAATAAAGAAAATAAAAATAGGAGTAATATGGCATATCATATCATATCATATATATATATATATTTGGTTTCTTTTATATATATATATATATATATATATATATATATATATATATGTGTGTGGGTCATGGTTATCTTTCGATGGCTGTTTTATTCTCTTCTATAGAAGCCACTCTTATAGAGGAGCAGCAGTAGTTCCCCGATCGAACTGTCGATCCTGAGCGAAAAGTCGTCAAACTCACGTCCAGGACCCATTTGGGTATTGAGTTTGGTCGTCCATTGGTTTATTCAAATACCTTTACGTACATCATGCTGCTTCCCATGTGTACATAAAAAAAAAAAAAAAAAGGTGGGGGGGAATTTGTTTTAAGTTTTAACTTAGTTAAAGTCCAACATTTAGGTACTTTCTTATGACTTTCACTAGTACTGACTTATACTTTTTTGCTGTATTGGGACTTTTCCTGGGTTTTTCTTTTTTTTTTTTTTTTCCTTCCTACAGTTGGGGACCTAGAAGGCTTCTGGAATTATAGAGCTTTTTTTTTTTCTCATAGGGGGGGGGGGCTGTGGTAGCATTAGGCGTTCTAGGCTTTTTCTTCTAAACTACTGTTAGGGCTTTCTTTACGAATTTTTAAATTATTCGATAGAAGATATTCAAAAACATTCTGCCTTGTTCGCTGACATGTGGATAGGCTTAATATCAAATTGGCTTTATAGTAGAGTAAGCGTGCCTTTACATTTAAAACGCATAGTTTAGGCATTATTTCACAAACAAAATACAGCATAACATTTTGTAAAATTCAGCATTTTAAATTGGAATTAAAGACATACTGACCAATATTGACATATTTCTTCCACTTGGCTCCTGAGTTCAAATGCTTCTTCTTCGTTTGGACTTTTATTTACTACTGATATTTTAGGTAGCTTTGGGGGCGGTCTACTGGGGTGGAGGGGAGACACCAACTGTACGGCCACCTGCCCCCTATCACGAAAACTATTCAAGTTAGGCGAACCAGACATGCAGGACATTGCTGGAGAAGCAGAGATGAACTCATAAGAGATGTACTCTTATGGATCCCCACACACGGCCGCGCAAAAGCAGGACGACCAGCACGAACGTACATTCAGCAGCTATGTGAGGATACAGGTTGTTGTCCTGAAGACCTACCTAGGGCGATGAACGATAGGGAGGAGTGGCGAGAGAGGGTCAGGGATATCCGTGCTGCCAGCACGATATGATGATGATATATATATACTAAACACACACACACACACACACACACACACACACACACACACACACACACACACACACACACACATACTTATATATTCATACAGTAACTGACAAAAAATATAAAATAAAGAAAATAAAAATAGGAGTAACCCTATCAACAAAGCTCTCATCTAATAATGACGTTGAGTCAGGTACAGTTTTTTGGCTGAATCATCGTGACCCATAAACTCGGCCAACCCAGTAATTCCTCATAAGTCTTCGTTAGTTTTTACGTCAGCACCAAACCTTTTGTTTGACCTTGGAGTCTATTATTTCTTTTCATTTTTTTGTCTTTTGGGGACAAAACGAGTTTAATGAGATACAAAGGTGGAATTGATATCAAATCCTTTGCACTTCAATAAGAAACATATTTTGCTTTTGTATTCATTTTCATAACTCCTCGGTTTTTTTTTTATCGTAGTAACGAAGTTTTGTAGAGAAAAAAATATCAAAAAAATAAGTGAATCACATTTCAGAGATTTTATTGATTAAGTCATTGTTTTACAACTTTCATAAGAATAACCCCTCGTAAAATTTCTGGATAATTAAGTATGAATGATTATTTTTGCATTACTAAAAAAATCATTTATTAAGCGAACATGACTCGTTGTAATTGAACCCAAAACAGAATCTGTCTTGTGTAAACGAACTCTATAGAAGCATTGTCTGCATTGCTTTTTGTATCACAGAATAGCACTCAATACTCAAGTATGATTTCTGATTGTCGTAACTGCCAATAGTCGCAGCAGATAATGCTCAGTCAAGTATTCATAGTGCATGGTGTCTATGTCAATAACTGAGGTGTAGAGATTTCAAGATTACCAAATCCTATCTTCATTCGCTGGAAACGCGTGAAAAAGTAATCCCTCGTTTCTTGTTTGTTTTGACAAAATCAAAATGTATTGTCCAAAGATGGCACTTTCAGAATCGGAGGGGGAAATAAGAGTTCAATTTAGGTCGATATCAAAACAACAGAAAATCATCGAACCCCAATATCCCCAGCCCTAACTCTAACCCTAATCACTTTAACAAAATCTTTTGATTAACTAATAGAAAGATTGATCGTCAACATTCGATCCGTTTATTTTTGTATTTTTGTATGTGATTATACAGAAGAAATTAACAAAGTAATGTATGAATGTTTGATTGAACTGACATGTGGGTTCTTGGTGAAAAAAAAGCATGCAATAAATCGTTTACATATTGTCTATTTATTTTAATTTTGATACACAATCAACATTTGACTCAAATGTTGAACTACCAATCAATAACTTTTCAATTCATTGTAAAATGATAAAGTAAATATATAAAGATTAACAACATTTGCTAAAAAAGTGATAACAGCAAAATGATAACTACCACTACTACTACTACTACTAATAATAATAATAATAATAATAATAACCCCAAAAGCAGCAGCATAAAGAACAACAATTGTACAGACACTTAACTCCCAACTCGCAAATAAGACGAGCAAGATATGTTAGGAATTACAGGAGAAATAAGTACGAACTTATAAGCGACGTTCTCTAGGGACTGTTACACATGGACACACTAGTGTGGACCGACCAGCAAAAATTTACAATCATCAACTCTGTGCTGACGTTGGATACCGTCCTCTGATATCTAACTCTTTCAGTCTACTTTCCAAGCTTTTGGGGACCATTCCAAGTGCACCGACTACAATTGGTATCACTGTCACCTCCATGTTCCACAACATTTTCAGCTCTCTTGCAACATCCAAGTATTTGTTTAGTTTTCTGTTTTCTTTGATTTTCAATGTATCGTTCACAATTTTGTTTCTCCTTGTTATTCTATTGTATGTTTGGTCTTCTGACCGAGATTGGGTGATATGTTTATATCTCAAAATCTCTGTGAATTTTATGTATCTAATTTTCTTGGACAAATTCTAGTTTGTATCATTTGTTAGTATGATCCAATTTTAATCTCTTGCGCAATTCCCAGTGGATCACTTTTCCCACCCAATCGTACCTAGTCTTGTACTCCTTTTGTGCTAGTTAGCTTCCAAACACTTATTATGGGATTAAATATTTCATCTAATTTACCATATAACCTACACTTTCTATTTTATTGCGTAATGTCAGTTTTTACTTCGATATAAATTATTTAGTACTGCTATAAAGCGAGCTTCAGTTTCTCTTTTTAAGTGTCCGCTTCTTAGTTGGTTGCTTGAAATATCCATACAGTTGTTTTTATTCCAATTTTTTCAAGATTTCTGGGTTTTTTTCTTTGCTCATTGTCAAATCCAAAATCATTTATACTATTCCCAACTTATAATTGCTATTCATTATCATCTTACTCCTTACGAGTATTTTACACCAGCGTTGATTGGTGGTCTTTCACTCGAGGCTGAGTGACACCAAGTCTCCTTTGGTCTCTTGGATTCTTTCGAGTATTCTGGCCGATCTCAACAATGCTCTAGTTTCGTTGGTCTGATTTATAATTCCCCCAGTTTTTGAGGGGAAGCACCGTCACAGTCATGTTCCTGAGATTTTTTATATTCTCTTGCTAAATCCAAGTATTTCTCTAACATTTTGCTCTTTTTTTGTTTTCAATAGTCCGCTTGAATACCAAAATCCAGTATGTAACAAGTTATTTTCTTCTTCTTAATGAACATATATCTTACAAATCAGCAGGGTCAATTTTTTTTCTTTTGCACAATTCCCAATAGATCACTTAATCATTATCATTATTATTGTTGTTGTGGTTGTTGTTGCGTGATATATCCTAATACATCATTTTCGGTGCTTTTATATCCCTTTGGAGTTCTAAGATAATACATTGAAATAATTTTCCGAATGATACAGACTATATTAGAAAAACAGTTGATGAAATGTGGACAATTTCAGGCACAGACATTTTTTCAATGAACCGAAATATTGTGACTTTTGCTTAAACAAAGTTGTATGAATAGGACACCTAATGAGACTCGAACTCACTCGTGAAGGTTTTTCAGTCTTGCTTGTTAACCATTTCACCACCCTAGGCGCCGAATGAACCGAATTATATCATACTCTTACGATACAAGCCTACCTTGATGTTTGTTATAAGATTTTTTGGGAGAACTTTTCAAATTAAAAAGCAATGGCGCATTTTGTGAGATATTATAACAATATATACAGCATACAAACTGCCTTCTCAACTGCTATAGTTTTTGGCACTACGGAAAGTCAAAATAATAAGCTTCAAGTGTTTCTCTACAAAACATATAATTTGAATGTCCACGTTTTGAATATTCACTTTTAAACTGTTTATTTCTTTTGTAAATAACCTATATTCATGTACGCACGTGTGTTATTTATAAAGGGTGTACCAAATGTTTAAATGGTTTCAAAAGATCATTAAAACAAAGTTGAAAAAAAAAATTTTAAACTGTTTTTTTTTCGGTACCCGACATAATTTTCACAACACCTAAGTCAAAATTTTCCTTCTCCTAGACGGGTTGACATACTAAAATTAAAGAAATCAGTCTGCCCTACTATGTATTTATAGCTGGAGAGAGAGAGAGAGAGAGTAGTTCGATTCATACCTTTCCTAAGTGTATTCGCGTTATGTGAAATGCAAACAGCCTCATCCAGGAATTGAACTCATGTCGCCGTGTCCATTTCTTACGGCGATAACCATTATACCATATGTGAACATGCGCATGCGTGTCTCTGTGTGTGTATGTGTGAACGAGTGTGATTTTGCCTTACCAATAGAGATCACAATAATGCTTATTGTATTTTTTTTTCTTTAAGGCTGACTCAGACAGGTGGTTGTTTTAAATGCAATGTCAGTGTTTACTTTGTTTTAAAATGACTTTACTCTGTGGACCAAATGACAAACACGTTTTTGTTGGAAATTCAGCTTCCAAGTTTCTCTTCTTTAACAAAACATTATTTATATATCGTCAGTTTTTGGGAAATGTCCCTTTTTTCCGTTTTGATTAAAAAATACGATCGTAATCTTGATGGAAATAATTTGTAACGGTAAATTCCGAGCTGATAAGTAACCAATATTCGATTAACAAACAACAAAAGTTTTAAGTTTCATTCACAGCAAAATCAGAAAATTATTAATTGAAATAAATTTCTTTTGTGAAACATCTAAGCTAACAAAAAAATAAAACTACGTAAAATTGTTGCTCAAAGATATCGAGACTGGATCTTTAAACTTTTTAATTTAAAAATTATAGATTTCGATTGTGTGTGAACAACTGAACCAAACTTACAATAAAGTGATGATGTAAAGGCGTCTACCACAACTTATTAGACGAGCCAGACTTTTTGTTCTGGATAGTGTAATGGTTAGGAAGCTTGACTTGCAAACCGGCAAGAATAAATTCGAGTCTCACTGGGTGCTCCATTCATTCTGTTTTGTGCCACATCTATGCAAAATGCTTAGTAAATTATTATTTTTCGTTCAGCATTCTCGATACATTTTATGCAGAATTTTTTTGCGAAAAACAGATTTGTACGAGTGCAAGACCACTTCATACTTATCATACTTTGCTCTGTGCAACTTTTTCTTGTTACGTAAAGTGAAAATTCCTCGTAAAATTTCCACAGAATGGAAACAAAAGAAAATGAAAAGAGATAAAGAAAATACTTAGACCTTGTCAGAGAACTGTGGAACATGAGGGTCACGGTAATACTAATTGTAGTTAGTGCGATTGAAACCGTCATCAGGAGCCTAGAGAATGGACTAGAAGAATTGTAAATCAGAGGGAGAATCGAAACTATTCAAATTACACCATTGTTGAGATCGGCTAGGATACTGAGAA
This sequence comes from Sepioteuthis lessoniana, assembly GCA_963585895.1. NCBI lineage: Eukaryota > Metazoa > Mollusca > Cephalopoda > Myopsida > Loliginidae > Sepioteuthis > Sepioteuthis lessoniana. The sequence goes on along the minus strand of OY757939.1, from coordinate 69,576,241 downwards.
GAGTCCTGGAAACCTGAAAAGACTTTCTGTCACTCGGATTTCAGTGAAAGGCCACCAGTTAACGCTGATGTGAAAAATTTGCAGGGAGTGAATTGATAATTATAAGAATTTGTTTGCACTCAGTTTTCAAAGTATTCCTATCCAATACTAATAATTTTTAAACAGATTTAGAACCATAGACAGGATCCTAACAAATACTGTAACTACGGGTCAGAGTGAATCTAGAAGTCATGGCAACGAAGAAATACTAAATACTCACCAGAACAGGAGCTTCACCATCGAATGCAGGACACATGTTTTCCAGATCAACTTTTATAGCGGATATCTTTAACTTGGCAAAATTCTAAATCTTTAACATTAATCACACGAATTTTAGCCTCAGTTTAAACCATAATCTCCAAGATCTTTTATTGATGTTCTGCGAGTAAATTTTGATTCAGTTACACTATAACTTTGAACAAAAGGATTTAGAACAGTTTGATATTAATTTACTGGGTTTAAATTTCGAATCAGGCCAGTGCTTAGTGAGAATCAAACTCACTTATAATAGCTTTTTGGACGAGCTCACTTCCCATTACAGCAAAGAAAGAGCCTCCTCATTAGCTGTCGTTATTTTCTAAGCTGAGCTTTTTTTTAACACAAAGTCAGAAATACGAAGCACCCAGCCGAGATCACTATCTATCTATCTATCTATCTATCTATCTATCTATTAAAATCCACAAGACACATATGCACTCACATATAATTTTGCTTTAGAATGTTATGGATAATATAACACTAGATACTAACAAAATAGCCGCCATGGACTTTTTGTAACGTAACATATACCCGATTGAAAAAAATCACCAAAAATAATAGAATTATTCAATTTTACATGAATTTTCGGTTGGTTGGTTGGTTGGTTGGATTTTTATGGCATAACAACATTTGTAGGTTATTTAACGCCAAATCCATTTTTATACAAATAAACAGTTCTATTTGAAACAACTCAGTTTAGCATGAGTACACAGTTTAATTGTCAATGATATTTCTATTTCAAGCTTTTCAGCTTAGTCAAACAGTTCTATATTATACAATTATATATTAAACAAGTTTAGCCTAAGTACATTTCTATTTCAAACAATTCCGTTTAGCATAAGTATGCAGTTTAATTCTATTTAGCCCATAGATAGGGCCCTATAAGGTGCTACCATTCCAGGCCAGAATGGACCAGGAAGCAATGGCAATGAAGGGGTAGTCCTCGTTCCCCAAAGCCCCAGCCTCACTGGAACCTCATCATCGGATAGTTTAGTGTTATATCTAGGACATTCGTTGGGGTGGTCTTACTCCACTGCTGACGGGCAGTCGATGTACTCTACCTCCCCCCCCGCAGCCGACAGAGCAAAGAAATTTTCGGTGATCATTGATTAACTAATGAATTTGATAATGCATTAATCATTGTATAAAAAAAAACTTGCAATTTTTTTTCATATCATTTAACTTAAGTTCCACTACTAAAGTGTGAATGAAATGAAGAAATCATTTTAATTAGGAGCCGTGGGGAGAAACAGATGTGAATATTCAGATGTGAATATTAAATGTTAAAAAATTAGGAAATATTTTGAGAGTGTTTAATACTATAATTTGATAGAAAATATAATTTTCTTTTAAATTGTTAGTTAAATAATTCTGTTTCGATATTGGCTCTATTTAATAGGGGGAACCTTAAGTTTACATTTGATTTTATCTTATTTTTCTCCAGTCACAGGATAAATTTAAATATGTTAATAAATAAAGGATATTTTTATTTATCGAAAAATATAAATTTTAAACCAAGAAGCAGGAAGCTGTTAAAGATATGTTAGACTAAAAGAATATGGGAACCTATTGTGATAATCATTTAAACAAGTCCCGTCTTTGTTCCTCATATTTAAGTTGAATATTTACGTTAAAATGTTAGGGAAAAAGGCTAAAACTTTTATAAGAACAGAAAATTTTTAAAAAGGTAAAAATTGATGTTCTAGGAATAATGAAAGATTCGTAGATTATTACGAAGTAAAACATTAAAATTTACATTTAATTCGCTATTTTAATAATCAATCAAAAATAAATTAAAATAATTATTTCATTGATTTTTTTAATTGTACATTCAAAAACCATGTTAACGTATTTATTTTCCATTTTCAAGATGAAATACAAAAATAATGCCCAGTTTATGTTAGATTTCCTTGGATTGGATTTCCTTGCCAGTTGATTGCCGAGAAGGTTTCTTCCTCTGTTACACGCTGTTATAATACAGTTATGGTTCAAACCACCTTCACTATTTGAGCTGCATTTCATCCTATTCATAAGGATGTGCTCCATATTTTCCAACAAAGCAATTTAATTTATAAATTTAAGTATCGCTGTAATGCCATATATATAGGGTGCACTTCTCAACACCTTGAGGTTAGAGTTAAACAGCATGTTCCGAGAGATATTCGTAACCACAAAACATCCGGGCATTCAAAATTACTCGATTCTACCATTTGTGAGCATTTGAATGCCTTAAATAGATGTGTGGTTAATTACGGCGATGAGTGTTTTGTGATTTTGCATAGAGCTAGGACTAAACAACATCGCATTGTCTTAGAGGCCATTTATATTTTATTTAATAGCAAACAAACCCCTAAATCTTCTATTTTTGCATATGTCTCTAGGTATTTGTCATATCGGAAGGTGCGTATATACAGTTGGAATAGTCTATCAGATAGGCTAGCAAACTATATCATTAGCTTAGATTAGAAACAAGATTTTAATATGAAATTACAAAAATAGCTGTTTTCATTTAAATTCAGTCGAGGTAATTTGGGATCAAAGAGCAAAGTTTTATATCGTCTGATACAAGGTAAAAATATGGAACACACAGTGTAGATCGAATATATAATGATCTGGTTGATTAACTTTTGAATGATTACTATACGGTCTCACTGTTGGCAGGGCTTAGAATATACCGATTGTATCTCCCGCTGAAAAGATAAGACCACCCCACCACCTTTCCAAATAAGGGGTGTTCTGGGTAAGACGTCTTGCATCTGGTGGTGAGGCTCCGATTTGGGAACGCTTAGTCGTGTGGAATTGCCCTTAATTATCACTCCCAGGTTCACTTTGTCACGGAGTGATAGTATTTCTTAAGGATCCATCGATGAGTCATAAATATCTGTTTGAAAATTATTAGTATTTGATTGGAATACTTAAAACCATATAACTGTGTGCAACTAAATGTTTATTGATAAATAAGAATTTTCATGAAATTATATAATTGCCTGAAATAACTGAAACCATTTGTTAGTATCAAAAAGGAATACTTGAAATCATAGAACTATGCCTAAATCATTTATATTAGATAGGAATACTTGAAACTTTAACTGTGTGCAAGCAAATGATTATTCTTATCAAATATAAATAGTAATTTGAAACTATGTAATAGTTCATAAATTGTAAATATTATGAAGTGTTTTTTAAACCTGTTTTTGTTTACAAATAATTATCAACCAACCAACCAACCAACCAAGCTACGTTTCATAAATGACATTCCTTAGAGTTTGGGTTTGAGTCTGAGGTTTGTTTAACGGCGTATTAACCTCTGTGGGTCATTTAATGCCAGGAGGGTTAAATTGGTTTAGTTTTTTTGTGTATGTTTTAGGTTTTAGGGTATGAGTTTTGGTTATATTTAATTATATTTGACTAGATTTTGATGAAGAAGTTAGTTTCTTTTAGAAAGCTTAAGATTTCCTCTAGCTTGGAGTTTTTGAAGAGCTCCTTTAAATTGTTTGTTTGGTAATGTTTGTCTAAATTTTTCACAGTTTATGAAAATGTGTTTGACTGTGAGAGGTACTTTGCATGTTGGACATACTGTGGGGGGGTCTTCCCATTTTAGGAGGTGTGAATGGGTAATGTGGGTGTGACCAATACAAAGTCTGGGGATTATCACTTCTTTTCTATTTCTTCTGTAGCCTGCTGGCCATTCACCTATGGTATCTAGAATATGGTGGAGCTTGTTCTGTGTTTGATCATCCAAAGATTTTTGCCATTTCTTGAGTATACATTTGTTAATAAGTGGTTTTAGGTCAGTGTATGGAATTTTGAATTAGATATATGTGTCTGGTGTGCTTTTTTTCAGCTTTGTCTGCCTTTTCATTTCCCTGTATGCCAATGTGGCTGGGTATCCAAGTAAGATTGATGCTATTATTTTTAGAAAGAGTGTTCATTTTATCTAGAAGTCTTGTGATGAGAGGAGTTGATGGATCTTTGCTCTGTAGAGCTTGGAGGACTGATTTGGAGTCTGAATAGATGATAAATTCAGAGGATTTGTGATTTGCTATAATGTTCATGGCTAGGTCAATAGCTATAACTTCTTCACTGGAGAGATTTTAACAGTTCTTGGTTTTGGAAGACAGCAGTACAACCAATTTTCATTCCCTGTTAGGATCCATCTGTATAAATGTGGTAGTGGTCTGGGAAGTTGTTTTGGATGTTAAGGAAGTTCTCTTGGAAGGTGATGGGGTGTGTTTAGGTTTTGGAAAGTTTGGTTATGTCTAGCTTTATTATTGGTTGTTTTATGGTCCATGGTGCTGTTTTGGGGAGGATTGTATTATGTATTATTTTGGGATTGATTTTGATTTCATTTGGGAGAGTTTGAATTCTTAGATTTAATGGTCTTTTGTTTATTTTCAAAAAGGTTTTTATATCTTGTTTCCATGATACAATTACAGGCAGGGTTTTGGGGGTATGAAATGAGTTTAATATAATATCGAAGTGCAAGTTTATATCTTCTCAAGGAAAGTGGGGGTTCATTAGCTTCTACGTAGAAAGACATTCCTTTATAACAGTTTCCTTGAAGTATATTTCATGTTTCCTAATTGACACATATCTAAAAGCTATTGGTAAAAACAAACAATTCCTAAGGAAAAAGAAACAAACAATATTTATTTTATTAAAAAAAGATTTGGCATGTTTAATAAAAATTCGAGAATAAATAAAAAAGAAAAAAGAAACAGAAAAAGAAAAAAGAAACGGAAAAAGAAAAAAACAAAGAAACAAAACAAAAAACAAACAGGCAAGGTCTGAAAATATTTCAGGATATTCAATCAATATATGTATAAGCAACTCATTTTTAGTTTGCCTTTTCGGAAATGGCGCATGAAGTGAAAATTTTATCGTATACTTGGCAAGCAAGATAGTTTTCTAGTTCATGTTAGTAAATTTCCTTTTCAGTTTTCTTCTTGGAGCGACTGCCAACAGATAACCGTCGGTTAAGTGACGCTCTGTGAAATCAAAGGAGAATATGAGTAATTGGCTCCGTTTTTTCTTCTGCAATGGGAATCTGACACCCTAGAACTCTTGAAAACTTTCAGAACTCCTTGAAACATCGACCGAAATTGTTACTTTATAAACACATACAAAAAATGGGCTCATATATCAAAATATAAACGCCTGCTGCGGAGCCATGATTACGAAATCTCCCATGTTCATTTGTAGATTTCTCTCTGAACGCTCCTTAATGCTACTCTTGTTCGATACTAAATATCTACATTGGACGTCATCCGTCGAGTATTGGTTGGCAAGAAATCCATGTGGTACATTCAATTGTAAAGTCTTGACTAAGTATATCCTGCTTATCATTGTTTTGTATCCAACTAATTACATCCAGATTTATTAAATCTAAAAGTATTACCTACAATGATCCAACCATTTTGAGATTTAAAAAGATAGCCTACCTAGGGAAACAACGCCTATGCCTCCTTCAATGTATTCCGCTGGGGAACTCTCACACATATACAGATGTCTCATCAAATTTTCGAAAACAGTCTACTAAGTTCTTTTTCAAGATCGCTATCCGACGTCTCGTTGTGTTTGTCTTAATTTCGTCCACAGTCATAATTTTAAATCTGGGATAGTCAATAGTCATGAGGCGAAAAATTTGGACTGTTGTAAAATCTAAGAGATAAGAATAAATCAATGTTTTACTAATTTATATGCCATATAAACTTGAGTAATGAACGACTTCGTGTAATGGATGACCCCTAAATTTTGCCACAAAAAGTTGCTTTTATTATATATTATGTGTAATGAACGATCACCAATAAAATATTTCTTCAATACCCAATGTCATGAAAACAACATACTCGAATACTTATACTTTCAAAACTTTTGTAATACAATCAAAATCAATGCAATGGAGTCTAGAACTTGACGTTTACTTGAAAATTCTAAGTATACCAGAACCTAACAACTAATACACATTAGCAGTTATTTAGAATCGAATGTTTAGGAATGTCACGTGACTTCTTATTATATATAAAAAAGGAACGGTATAGATTCGAACACCTGCCGGCTGAGGAAGAGAAGGGATAAATCTTCGCTGCCTACTACCTGCTGATTGAAGAAAATCGGTTTGTAAAAACTGTCTTTAATTTGAAATGCAGTATGAATTTTGTCTCTGATCGTTCAGAGTGAATTCTCTGCCGAATATTTGTAATTTAAATGAAGAGAACACGATTAATTTTTAGCCCCTTTTTTCTGCTGAACTATTAAAAAAAGTATGTGTTGGATTTGAACCTTTTTATCTTTTCGTTCTGTGAGAAATTCTATATCATTTGTCAAAAAATCCTTGAGTTACATCCAGCGAATGTTGGCTGTTCTTTTTTCAGGTACACAAACGATTCTTCTTTCAGGCGCACAAACGATGAAGAAATTAACCACTCGAATTAGAAACCACAGCGTAGAAAATGGACTCGGGAAGATAACAAAGTAGCACTATGCTGCACTATGGAGCAACCCTGCAAAAAGGGGATATAGAAAAAGAATGATAAAAATTTGGACAGAATTTGCTAGATTTAAGACGACAAACCAAAGACACATTGACCCGGTTAGGACAATAATAAAATTTTGGGGGGTTTTCTGACCTAGAAATACTCGAAATCCACCAACAAATGAATAAGCAAAAATATCAACTGGCCCCTAATACAGTAACCGAAGCATTAAATACAGAAAAAGCAGAAACTCCTAACCAAAACCAAATGCTAAATGATAATGACTGAAACACTGCAAACACAACGACGCAAACACTAACCCAAGAAGAAAAAATAAATGTAGAAGTCATGAAAAGAATCATGTCTGAAAAGAAAACCACTTTGTCTTCTCTCAGGAGCAAAGACTGGGGAACAGTCAAGTCGGAAACCGAAAAAGTAAACGACCTATTGAAAAATATCCCAACGAAAAACATCACAGAATTAAACGATCTAATCTATTCAGGAGCCAAATTAGTCTTTGAAAAAATCGAGGTTCCCTTGGAGACAACAAACAAAAAGTCAAAACCCGTATGGGAACTCAGATTAAAATCGCAGATAAGAAAACTACGACAACAAGTAAAAATACTGAAATAGAGAAAGAAAATATATTCGGACGAAGCAGAAGAAGCATGACAACTAGAATGAAAAATGCAACTCAAAGAGATTAATCAAAAAGTACTGGCGAAAGAAGGAAGACTAAAAAGATACCGAGACAGGACCAAACAATACAAATAAAACAGAATATTCCAAAACACTGTGAGAAAATTCAAACAAGAAAGTAGTGAGAGAATGGGCGCAAACATACCAACAACTGGATGCGAAGGAGACAAAAACATTTTGGAGCAAAATATGGGAACGGAACGATCATAACAAAAAAACAAAACAAAAAAAAAACGAAGAGATAAACGACCAGGAAAAAGAGTTGCGAATACTTGAAGAAGACTCCAAGGTAGAAATACACCTCAATGCACTCAAATAAACGCTTAAAAATGTCAAACTGGAAAGCCCCAAGCCTAGACAGCAAACACAGAATTTGGTATTAAAAAGTTACCTTCATCTACGACAAACTGGCTACCGAAATGAATAAATGCATTCAGAAAACTGAGATACCTGAATGATCCAGAAGGACCCCCTCAAAGGAAACAACAAAAAGGCATATGAAATGGTCCCACAAAGCTGGATGATAAACTACCTCAAAATGTATATGATATCAAATGAAGTTATAAACTTTATCGAGAAAACCATGAAAACCTGGAGAGTGGATTGACAGCAGGAAAGAAAAGCTTAGCTGAAGCGAAGATCCAAACAGGTATATTCTAGGGAGATTCACTATCACCATTACTATTTGTTATAGCGACAATGCCACTCAACCACATACTCATGAAACACACAGCCGGATATAAACTTAGTAAATCACAGGAAAAGATCAATCAAGCTAATGTATGAAATCAAACTGTTTGCAAAAAATAAAAAAGAATTCGAAACTCTAATACACGCAGTGATAATATACAATCAGAACATTGCGAGGGAATTCGGCATAGAAAAATGTGCCATGGTAGTAATAAAAAGCGGGAAACGACACATAGAACTACCAAATCAAGAAAAAATTGAAACGCTCGGAGAAAAGGGAACGTACAAATACTTGGTGATATCAGAAGACACCATCAAACAAGTAGTGATAAAAGAAAAAATTGAAAAAGAGTATATTAGGAGAACGAGAAAGTTACTCGAAACAAAACTATAAAGTAGCAACCTAATAAAAAGGGATAAATACCTGGTCTGTCCCTCTTGTAAGATACTCGGGACCGTTCTTAGAGAAGAACTTAAACAAATGGACCAGAAAACAAGAAAACATATGACCATGCAAAAGGCCTTGCCTTGCATCCCAGAGATGACGCAGACAGATTGTATGTTTCAAAAAAAGAAGGAAGAGGACTTACCATGATAGAAGATAGCGTTGATGCATCGATAAAACGACTCGAAGACTATATAGAAAAGCGCAGAGGAAGATTGATTACAGCCACAAGGAAAAAGACAGACAACTTGATAATCAATAGATAAAAAATTACCAAAATAAAAAATGGAAAGAAAAACAACAAATGTTTTAAGCGACACGAGAAAACGTGGACGTGGCTAAAAAATGAGAGAAACTAAATCTCTACTAATAGTTGCACAAAACAACGCCCAAAAGACCAATCATATCAAAGAAAGAATAGATAAGACGCAACAAAACATGTAGATTATGAGGTGATAGAGACGAAACGATCAATCACAGAATCAGCGAATGCAGTAAGCTTTCACAGAAGAGTATAAGACTAGACATGACTTGGTGGGCAAGGTGATCCTCTGAGAATATTGTAAGAAATTTGAATTTGGCCATACGAACAAATGGTAAATGCAAAACCCAGAATCTGTCCTGGAGAATGAAACGCATAAATTCCCCTGGGATTTTGAGATACAAACGGATCACCTAATCACGCCAGACGACCAGACCTAGCGGTAGTCGATGAAAAAAAAAATAGCGAACGTGCCAAATTGTGAACTTTGCCGTCCCGTCTGACCACAGAATAAAATTGAAAGAAAACGAAAACTTTGCTAGGGGATGGATAAAACTGTGGAAATGAAAGTGTAGCTCATGTTACAGTCACCAAATGATTGATACAGGGACTGGACAACTTAGAAACTAGAAACGAATGGAGATGATTCAAACTACAGCATTATTAAGATCGGTCAGAAGACAGGATACTTGAGGGAATTTGCTGCCACTCAAACTTTATTGGAAAATCATCAGCAAACGATGGTGGGAAAAACTCTCAAAAGACAAAAATAATGTATCAACCCCACTATCTCAGCTTCCTTAAACCACTCATGGCCATAGATTCATCTAGTGGTTTTTCTCATCTCTGACCGGGGGTATTTCACATTCCTTTAGAGATACGCAAAGCACAACCGAGAGGGTGGATGAAAAGAACAAACGAACAAACACGGACTTGGATCAGCTCCAAGCACAAGAAGGGGGAAGTTTATGAGACACTTTTTGTGTATTCGGTGAGCTAACGAGAGCGTGTACTCGAGCGAAAACTAACACAAAGCCACTAGCAATGCTGACTTATCTTCTCGCGTTAGTCAACCAAGCCCCTGTAGGTCAACAGGTCTTAGAAGTCGTCTTTCTGACTTCTGTTCTCTCTTCTCTACCCTGCTTTCATTTCCTGACTGCCTCCTTCTGCTCTCCTTTGTTAACTGTGTCCTTCTCTTGACTGCCCTCTCATCCCGAATCTCATCTTCCTGACTGCCCGTTCTGTCGACTGGTCTCTGCTGCTCCTTTCTGCTGTCTTCTGGACCTTCCTTATTGCTACAAGACTGTCTAAATCCTTGACCAAAGGGAAGATTGTGGTCTAAAAACCCTCAAGTTACAGATGAATTTGTGTGTAAAAAGATTTTTTTAGTCACTGAAAATTATGTGAGTGACAATTTTAGACAAATTTTTTTACTTTATTGATTTTTTGCTTTTGATGCAACAAATCAAATTTTAGTTTCAGTAAAATTGAATATATTTTTGATTTTTTACAAATTACATATTCATAATGATTTTTGATATTTTAAAAAGGCATTTAATACTTTTTCTTGGCGTTATTTGTTTAAATTTTAATTTTTTCTTTAATTTCAGGTGGTCAAGTGTCAGTCAATTTAAATATGGCGGAAATAGTTGCAGCATCATGGAGGCCAGAAAGTGGATCTCTGATTGTATTTTGGGGATTTTGGGTTTATTGTTTTCTGAAATAAATAATTATCATTTTTAATGCAATCTTTTATTGTCGTTATTATTACCACAAAAATTTGTAAAGACAACGTAAAAGCAACAAAAAAACATAATACGGAAAAGTAGAAAACACACACACACACACACACACACACACACACACATATATATATATATATATATATATATATATCTTGTAACAGAGTTGTTTGTCACTATCACACTTCGTGGGCTTGTGGTGAACCAAATGAGATATAATTCGGAGAGTGCTCAATATCTGTGATAGACCTATTATATAATAATAATAATAATAATAATAATAATAATAATAATAATAATATATCAATTTTTATACATATTCGATAGTATGGAAGCTTGTCAGCGACCTCAGGTTTCATGATGTTTTATAAACTACAATCATCGAGCCTGATTTCAGTGACTTTGATAAAGGCTAACCATAGTTCATCGCGCCATAGGCCTAATGAGTAGAGTGTTCACCAATGGTCCGGCAGACCGGGGTTCAATCCCAGGTCGAGTCATACCAAAGATTCACAAAATGGTACTTGATGCCGCCTTGCTTAACACTCAACATTATAAGGTAAGGATCAATCCAGGGAATGGAGTAACGCCCTACCCTACACCTCGGTGTTGTAGCGATCGAAAAGGGAGCCTTCTATTCATCCTCGACTAAAGTTGCCAACTTTATTTTATTTATCGTTCACCAGAGCTACTACATTTGCTGTTTAAGAGATTTCCATTTTTTGTTGTTGAATACAGCCAAGCTTTATCCTTACTTGAAGAGGTAAAGATCTATTTAGATTTTTAGGTAAAATAACCTTAATACTACTACTACTACTACTACTACAATCTAGAAACCTTAGGTGAATTATTGCTAAACAGTACTAGAGCTGCGTTATCTATAAAATATATAGTATAAAAATAAACAGTATCCAGTGATGAGGCTTCAGTTCTGGAGCCCTGGGGTGTGGAGCCACTCCTTTATTAACATGTCTCCCATGCCTACACTAGCAAATTACTGTCTATGAGTCAAATAGACCAGTTTGAAAATTATTTGTATTAGATAGGAATACTTGAAGCCTTACAGCAGTGTACAATTTATTTGCAGTTGATAGGAATGCTTGATATTATATAAGTGTGCAAATTATTTGTATTAAGAATTGTTACTATTAGTTATAATTGTTTTCTAAGAATTATTATTTATTTCTTGAAACCATATAATTGTTTGAAATAGCTGAAACCTCATAACTGTATACAACAAATTATCATTAACTAAGAATAATTACTTTAAAACATAAACAGTGTCAAAATTATAGGATTAGAGGGAAATACTTGATATAATGAATGATTATTATTTAAATTTTTCTCGTTTCTTCTCTTCCGGTGGAAATTAAAAAAGAGAGAAAGACTGTTCATCAGAATCCTCCATTCACTGAAAAAGATCTATTTACTACCATTTGGAAATTTTGGAACGACTTTAATAAAGAATATTGATTTGAATTAATAGATAAAAATGTCTTAAAAGCTGAAGGAAGCGTGAGTATTATTTCTAATTTTTTATAAGGAAATTCCATATTTTTCTCAACATTAGATTATTACAAAATAAGTTTATCTGCATTGCTAAAAATAAATAGATAATAATTTAAATAATTTAATGTAGTTTGTTTAAGGTTTAATTTATTTAGGTAGAATGTTCAGGTATTAAAGAAAAATATTTTGTGTCTTATCTGTTATTAGTTTATTTACTGCTAAAAAACCTAAGTGAACATTCTGTAAATGTGTTATAGAGCATCTTTTCTTTTAAATGGAGCATCCTTTCTTTTACCCCCCCATCTATTGAGAAAAAATATTGGATTAATATAACTTACAGTTTTATTCATTCTATTATTTATGTTTACTTTTTATTTTTTGGTCTCGTCACAGATTTCGAGAGGAATATTCTAGAAAAATCCATCCACATAAAATTTAATATGTATCCATATATATATCTTATGTATGTAAGGCAGTTCTACAATTTCTTCGAATTACGTATCTAATTACGTAATGAACTTTTTTCCATTGACATAACGGAACAGACATTTTCATAGTCAAGTCAGAATGACGTTTCTTTATTATTTGAGCAAAAATTATTTAAGACAGAGTTAAAGGAAATGACGAGCATGATGAATATCCAGAATTCCGAAGAGGATGAAAATATTCTTGCTATTATTTAACTCCCTGTTACATCTTACATCAGAAGAAAAGAATAATGGGACGATTAGACATCGTCAAGTAATTTAGAATAGTTCAGGTCAAGTTGTATCAAATTGGGTGAGGAGGGCTACGATTATAAACCAATGAGAGTGCAGCTTGGAATTAACTGCAAAGCGTTATTAAAGTTGTCATAGGACAGAAATATGGGACAACCAAAAAGAATCCAACTCACAAACTAATGATCTAAATGATATGCTGGTATAATCTACTATTACACGATGCGTAATACCAAAAGTGTAATTGAAGTCATTCATCTGCACGTTGTTACAAAGATGTTTTAGCGGCCTTATTAGCGAGCACATTTTGCTCCCTATCACTTTGCATATTACTTCGTTTATAAAGTAAGTAAAGTTGGTGACCGTAGTCGAGGGTGACTAGAAGGCTCCCTTTTCGATAGCTACTACACCAAGGTGTAGGGGAGGGCGCTACTCCATTCCCTGGATTGCCTCACTTTACTCTTGATCCGTACCTTATAACACAGAGTTAAGCAAGGAGGCATCAAGTACCATTTTGTGTCTTTGATATGACTCGACCTGGGATTGAACCCAGGTGTCCCGGGCCATTGGCGAACACTCGAATCATTATGCCAATCAGAAAGCTAACCTAAAAATGGAAAGAATCTTTTAAACTTTAAATGTTTTATGGCATATAAACGTAAGCTAACTCAATATCTCAAAATGCTGTATTAAACTTGATAAATAAGATAGTTATACAATGTTTTGGTGGCCTTAATAACGAGAACATTCTGCTGTTACTCTGTATATATAAAATAGAAAAATGTAAAAACCGAAAAAATATATAAAAATATGTAAAAGTAGAAAAACGTAATATAAAAAATGAAATGATACGTAAAGTCATATTCTTTTAATCTTCTATTCAAGCTTTATAATCAATGCTATATGCTAAATATAGCCTAAACCTACGTCTCAAATGTCGGTTTCTACATCTTAAAAGTTAAACTTTATAAATAAACCTCTAAAATTACAAAATGGGTGAATATGAAATATTTCGATGACGTATTTGCTGCAAAAGCTGGGTTTTTTTAACATACTGATTATATTCTTTCTATCAAATGTTCCTTCTTCTCAGTGGAACACTCGACTCTCACAAGGTACTCAATCTTTCCAGCCTTGAACCGAACTAGATTAATAAATGACAACTCATCTATTCAGTTTTGCTCAGTTAACGTTTTCATTATTTCGAGAATGCTCTTCGGGATCACTTTGTTTTTCAGTTAAAATGTGATAGAAACAATCTACAAAATTCAATCTATTATGTCTATTATGAAGGAAAATTGTTATTTTTATCCTTAATTATCTCGGGCTTATTTTTTTCCGTTAGGGTTTTCTTAACGAAAACCATTTGCTTCATGAAAGATTTTCGTCTGATAAACGACTCAAAATATAATATTAATAATTTCTCCAAGCACTTGTTTATTAACCCCGATGAACTTGAGTGATCTCGACGGGCCCAAAGTATGGAATGTCTGGGATGATGCCCTCATCTGGAAATACTAGGAAGAAGAGGAAAAATAAGAGAAAAACAGAAGCAACGTTTAGACTGATGAATTTTAAACTCTTGTTTTTTAAATACAAGAAAAAGTCCTCTTTTTAAAATGGTTTATTACATTATTTTATATTTCTTTTTGACGATTTCTTTTTCATGGCATCGAGAAATGTTATTCATAGAAAGTTTGTGTTAAATCACAAAGGAGTTCGTAAAACTCAGAAAACAACGAAAAAGAGACATTGGTCTTCATTCTGTTTGAGGGCATTTCAAAAAGTGAATTTAACAAATATGCGAAATAACAGAAATTCATCTGGAAACACTTTATTAAAATTCATACAAAAATAGGATTTAATGTGGAGCAAAAATAGATCTTTTCTTCTCAATATGAGTATCACATCTATATATAAATAGCATTGTAACTATCTAACTACCTTCATACTTGGCTGTGCATAGTAGGAGTATTGTCCGTATCTCATATAGTTTCGTCTGCTAAACTACCTCAACCTACGTTGTGATTGTTGCTAAGAAAAGATTAGTCGACCGAAGATTTTGGTGGTAATTGTATAATCCATGAGTCAGCATCACCAAAAAAATAAAAAATAAAAAAAAATAAACGAACACTGGTCATTTCTTTATTCGCCCTTCCAATATATTTTGGTGGCGCATGTGACACTCTCCAGTATGAGTAGACCAAAACTCAAAATTCTACAACACTTAACTCTTCTTGTGACAAATTATAGAAACTCTGAACCGGAACGGCAGCACAATCATCACTTGGCCACAACGATTCTCTCCAAATCCTAATTGAACTCTTGAATATGTGGAGCACTGACGTCTGGAAAAGAAAACCACCCCCTCAAGTAAGCCTCTCAGAATTGGTGTACCTAAAAAGAATTGTCAACTAACTGTACAAGCACTGTATATTTTAATTTACGGATATTAAAAAAACAAACTATTTCATTTCGATTGAGAAACCCTTCTCTTTCTATTTCCTTTTCTATTTCGGACTCATTTTCTTGCCTTTTCCTAAAATATTATAGGAAACCCTGACTCTCCTCGCACAACCAGAAACGTCAGCTCATCTGATCTTTCAAGATTTCACCCCATTATCCCCAATCCAATGAACCTGGGGGATTTCAACCACCCGGCACAAAACCAGTCAAAACCAAAATAGGGGAATCATGGCCATCCTAGTATCAGCTCATCTCATATTCCGACAACCTTTATAACTGGAAGCGTTAACTCATCTGACCTTTAAACATTTCAACCCTAAACAATTAAAATAAACCCCAGTGAATTTCAACCACCCCTGCACAAAACATATGAAAACAAAATATAACGAAACATAAACATCACCGCAATTCCAAAAACGTCTGCACAATGACCTTTTAACATTTCACTCCCCACCCAACAAAAAATGATGAAGGAATTTCAAATAGAGAAAAAATATTGAAGTTATTTAAGTTTGAAAAAAGATCCAGTGACGATCAGAACAATCTTGAAAGAGTAAAACAGATAAAAACAAATACAATAAAATAAAACAAGAGAAAAATAAAATAAAATACCACGAATAAAAGTTAAAGATATGATGGTGTCACAAACTAAATTACTGATTTAATTAATGAAATTAGTATACGAAATTATTGAACTTCTTCGGAATATAATACGTAGGGGTGCGAGAGAGAGAGAGAGAGAGAGAGAGAGAGAAAGAGAGAGAGAGAGAGAGAAAGAGAGAGAGAGAGAGAGTAAAAAATCAATAAAACAGACTCACGTCATTATTAATTAAACTCTCTTATATATTTATACTTGGTTTTATTTTAATACACAGTTCTTAAATCGTTTACAGTACACCCTATTATTAAGTGGTCACCCACTGACAAAAATAAACGTTGCTTAACTTTGGTGATCTCGTAGTGACCTGACCGTATATTCATAAAGCTGGTGACATAGTCACTTTGAACTAATAATCCAGAGAGCGAACAAAAATATTTCAGTTGGTAAATCTCTTAAGTGTCATTCACATAAATGTAAAAATATCTATTCACATAATTCCATGAAAATTTCATTTTCAAAAGTTAATATAAACAACATAATCTATTTTCTATTATGTGGAATTAACTAGAACAGTAAACATCTTTGGACAAATAATAATAATAATACAAATAACAACGATAAACAAGCGAAACTTCACACGAGAAAACTTGGACATGGCTAAAAAAGGGAAAACTTAAGAGAGAAACTGAATCTCTTCTAATAGCAGTACAAAACAACGCCATAAGGACCAATCAAATTATATCAAAGCAAGAATAGTTAAGATGCAACAAAACAGCAGAAGTAGGTTTTGTGGTGACAGAGACGAAATGATCATTCACATAATAAGCGAATGCAGCAAGTATGTGCAAAAATAAGTTTAAGACTAGACATGACTGGATGGGCAAGGTGATCCACTGGGAATTGAGCAAGAAGTTTCAATTTGATCATACGAACAAATGGTATATGCACAACCCTGGAAAATGAAATGCACAAACTCCTCTGCGATTTTGAGATAAAAACGGATCACCAAATCTCGGCAAGACGACCAGACCTAATGACAGTCAACAAAAAAAAAAAAAAAAAAAAGAAAAAAAAAAGAAAAAAGAGAATATTCTCAATTGTCGACTTAGCCATTCTGGCAGACCACAAAGTAAAATTAAAAGAAAATTAAAAGAAAGATAAATACCTTATTTTTTGTCACTACTTATTTGGAGATGAAATCATTCAAAATTGTCTCAAAACAGATGCAACCCATTAATATGATTATGATTTAATCCTGAGACAAGAAACTCAAAAAACAATTGCATGTCCTAAAAGCTGATATAATAACAATTAAAAAAACATTAATTTGATGTCTCTAGTTATATTTACAATTCTAATATCGTGATGTATATAATTCAATACCCTTCATGTATGCAGTCCAAATCTCGTTGGCAATCTAAATCTCGTCTACAATCCAAATCTCGCCATGTCTTCAATCCAAACATTGTCGTGTCAGTAATCTAAATCTCGTCTTGACCTCTTATTGTACTCTGATGACACCTAATTCAAATCATAAATACAATTAGGCGCCTCCAGCAACCCCCCCCCAACAAAAACAAAACCCCCAAAGTGAATTCCTTTTTTTCCAAAATTTGTAAGCAGAGAGACCCTGTTTCTTCTTTCTTTGTGGGGTCGTCTCTGATCCTGTGTAAGAGTGACAGCTGCAAAAAGGAGTAGAAAATGAAGGATTAATTTATGCTCCCTTTTAAATAAAGTAAAATGACTTTAACCCAAATATACTTTAATAAATAAAACTTAAATATAAACTAATACAACTTGATATTGCTTCAGGTGGATTTTTTAAAGATGGAATAAATCCAATTAACTCGTTAAATTGAATCAAATTTCCTTGATTCGAAAAGATTCAATTACATTTAGCACAGCATTTAAAATTAAGTTGGGTGAAGATTGGAGGAATTTTTATTTTAAATGATTTTATAGGGCATGGCTTATACACCCCAAAACGCACACCTCTTACATACACACACACACACATGCACACGCACACGTATACACACTAGAAAGAAGTAACGGTGAAAGAGCTAGATATTTGCTGCCTCGAAGTAAGTTGAAATTTCACTCACATTATGACGCTCCCTTTCGGACGAATACCCTTGGGAAAGATATGAACCCTCTTATCCTCTAAGTTGTGGATTAAATAGTATCATTGCTATTCTTCTACAAGCATGGTTTTAGCATTAAATTATTCCCGAAGGTTGATATGCCATTTAACAAAGTATCAAACTAAATCTAACATTCGCTAGAGTATGATTGCATGTCTGCCCAAGTGCATGTGCGAAATTAGATCAATAATTGGATAATAATTTCGTCGGCTAACACTCGATAAGTGAATTCTATTAAGAAATTTACACTGTATAATGTTTGATGTATGAGATTAAGTGCATTGACATAAGATGAGTAAATTTAAAGATATTTGTGGTATAAAATAATACCTTTTGTCTTGAACTGTTTACTAATTGATTCACACACACACACACAGACACACACGCACACACACACACGTAGCGTATGGGTTATTGACGTAGAAAATGAACCGGGCGATCCGAGTTCAAATGCAGGACGAGGCTATTTGGGTTTCACTTCAGGTTAATGCCCTTGGGAAAGGCATGGATCCAACTATTTGACTCCAGCTATAAGTAAATGTTTTGGTAAACCGGGCTCTTTAACCTTAGTATGACAACCATTTTGGTTAGAAATTGACCTCGAGTCACATCCTGATCGTAGTGGAGCACTTCGGTAAATACACGCACACACACACACACACACCCACATATCTGTGTGTGTATCCATGTACGTTATCAAAATGATGTATAATAGCTTTTAAGAATGAATCATATAAATTTTCCTTTCATATTTTCATTCTCTCTCTCTCTCTCTCTCTCTCTATCTATCTGTTTCTCTCCCTTTGTAAATGAATCGGCCACTTTCTTTGCTTGATTGTAATCTATGCGTCTCACCTTAAACGACCTAGAAATCAAGTTTGAATTTTGTCGAAAAAAAGTACTATATTGTAATATTTTAAAATCTAATTTCTTCGTCAATTCTGACAACTTTCTTTGGTTTTATTGTAATCAACGCATAGAATTGTTGGAAAAATGTGAAGATTTGTGTGTACAATGTGTGAGAAATGGTTGGATTACTAATGTCTTTCTTGTCGATATCAGATGACGAGGTTTCCTAATAAGCCCATTCTCCGCATACCTGACAAATCTTGAATCTTCACGATCAAAAAAGAGAAAATACATATTTAAAAAAAAGAGGGACCGAAATGAGGCTCTAAACGCATCAGCGTGGATATGGCATTCCCCCAGAGTGATGACGATTCAATAAAGACTGGTGATATTGTGAGGTACTGCTGGAGCTCCTTTGGGTTAGTGGGGGTGATGATAGTTCGGCCTCGAAAGCATTGAACCCAGGGTCAGCATCTGATGAAAACTTTGTTGGAAGCAACACTGCTGTGTACATAACAGTCATTGCATATATATATATATATATATATATATTAGAATTTTAAAATATCTCAACTGACTTTAAAATGTTTTATTGATTTAAAAAATGCATACGCTTTTAAAAGCCTTGTTTAAATTCTATACGTAAAACAAAATTTTTATGCATTTCAAGCGTCGGTACGATATTATGCCGGTACGCACCCTGAATAATATCATCAAAATCAGGGGAAAATCCGTACTCTCCGACATGCGATTATGTTTCTTAGAAATGTTTATCACAATGGGTTGTACCCAAGTCTATCGCTTGTCATATTACCTGATAGCAAGCCAAAACAAGTCTCCACACTCAAAAGGCTTTCGTTCTTGACGAATACCATTTCAAAATTACTTAACTTGCCTCTCTAAGGCACCATTATCGACAACGATGGCGTGACAAATCAAATTTCTTATCTTTCTTCGACTCTTTTCGTCTATGCTGGTACCTTGGTGCTCTCGATGAGAAAATCGACAAATTTATTCAGTCTAAGCAGAACACATTATTAGCCTGGCTCAGTAATAAGCGTTATGGTTGCTCTTCTAATATTTACGATTGGAATAAACAAGGAACATATTCTCTCAAAAGTCGAATTACTATATGTCTAATTGTTAAAATAGCAAACCTATGTCCACTGAAGCACTTGTAGTCTTCAAGGCCCAGATGATTGGTCTTGCCCAGTCGTACTGTGGTTCCAACATCGATAAATCCGACTTCTACTTGCACCGTGAGTATCTCAAAGCTGTTAAGTCCCTGCGTAATAACGACAATATAATTATATCCAAACCTGACCAAGGTGCGAGAGTAGTAATACTCAACAAGCATGATTATATCAACAAAATGGGGGACATTATTAACGACACCTCCAAATTTACTATTTTAGGCAGTGTCGATAAATTTGACAAGACCGCCATACAGGAACAATGTATACTGCATGAATTATTCGGCTTTTATAAAGAACATCTACTTCCCAAAAATATTTACGAGAAAATATGCTCAGTTGGATCTTAAATCCTTCAAATTAACAAACATAACATCCCCTTAAGAGCAATTTTATCACTAGTCGCCACTCTGCTGCCCAACACCCCCGCCTCGCCTAATGGTTGACAGACATACTAGAATCCGTTTGAGAACTTTATTCTCAACATTGCATTAGTGACTCGCTCACCTTTGCAAATCAGATTCACGATTCATCCGTTGATCCCAAATGAGTTTATACACCAATGTTCCATCAGATGAGACTATTGTCATTTGTGTTGACACTCTACACCACAGTCACTTGGACCCCACTCCTCTTCCAAAAACTGTCTTCCTGAAACTAACGCACATCGCTACGAAATGTGTTCAGTTCAGCTTTAATGTACCAGCAAATTGACGGAATCATTATGGAACCGCGCTTTTGGGTTTCACGATGAAAGACTGTTTGAAACCACCAACAAACCATTATGTTACAAACGGTACATCGACGGCACTTTTGTAATTTTCTACTCGAGATCAGAAAGCAGACGCTTTTTCCATACCAACTACATTTACTTATGAATTTCTTTTCTTCATGTCCTTGTTGAGCGTACCAAATTTGGCATACAAACTTCTGTTTATCATAAACCCACGTTTACTGGTTTGTGCACACAGAGAGTGTCGTTTTGCCTCATCAGCCTCAAAATTAATTGAATAAAAAAATTAGTCTACTGT
This sequence comes from Sepioteuthis lessoniana, assembly GCA_963585895.1. NCBI lineage: Eukaryota > Metazoa > Mollusca > Cephalopoda > Myopsida > Loliginidae > Sepioteuthis > Sepioteuthis lessoniana. The sequence goes on along the minus strand of OY757939.1, from coordinate 69,555,118 downwards.
GCTTAATATAGACGACATTGTTGAAGAATGGATTTCCCGAAGATATAATAATTACCACTATTAGATATAAATGCATGCAGTTCTCTACCAAGCCAAAATTTGGACCAGAGAAGTGTCCTGTATATCTCAAATTACCATGGTTTAGTTTCTTTTGTTTATTGGCATATCGGCTTTTGAAGGTAATTTAATGCCAAAGCCATCCTTCTAGAAAAACAGTAGTGATACTATTTAACCCATAGCTGGGGGAATAAGGGGGTTTATACATTTTCCAAGGGTATTTGTTTGAAAGTGAACGTAATTGCGCGTCTGGAATTCGAACTCGCTTACTACGATTCCACACCATGCAACTACTTGAACAAATTAAAAGATATATCAACTGTTGCTTTATTTCTGTTTAGTTACAAGTAGTATTTCCCTCAAATCTCAAAGATAGTGGGACTATTTTTCAAAAAAGCGTTCTTATTTACAAATTTTTGTGTAAATGGAATGTTTGCTGCATCGGTCGCATTGCACAGAAATGAGATGTTAGAATGAACCAGCATATTCCCTCTGAAGTGTCGAACAATCAAAATTCATCTTTTAGCATTGCTCGTCACTTATTGGACAATCCGGCCTGCGTAGCCACATATAACCCCACTATTCACCACTTTGGAGACGTCAAGAAACGAATTACATTTGTCAATCCTTGAGGCCCTCCTCATAACAAAATATGAACCGACATTGTGTATCCAAAAATAGTTTTATATACTGCTTTTAATTAGCAATACTATTTTACTACGGGAAGAAAATACTATTATCCGCACCAAATCTTCCGGCTTACAGTAAATTTTTTTCGGTTTATTTTCTTTCTGCTCTCCATGCTTTTTCGATGTTCACTACCCTAACTTAAATTTCTCATCAATAAACTTAACTGTCACGATTTGAAATTCTCTGAAATGACATGACCGAAACCAAGGGTTCTCTTTTTTAGAATCTTAAAATATTTTAACTTATTCTAAAATATTTTATTGATTCAAAAAATGCATACGCTTTTAAACGCACTGTTTAAATTCTGTACATACTACAAAATCTTTGTACACACACACACACACACACACACACACACACACACACACACACACACACACATATATATATATATATATATATATATATATATATAGTTTCCAGTAAGCACAGTGACTTGAAATAAAAAACATTTTCTTTTTCATACACTTGATTCGAAGACACGCCGGTGTGTGTACATATATATATTTGCATGTGTATGTTTATGTAAGCCTGTACGCGTACGTGTGTTTGTGCGTGCGCGCACGTATCTGTGTGTGTGTGTGTGTGTGTGAGAGAGAGAGAGAGAGAGAGAGAGTACGTGTGTGCATGTGTGTTCGTGTGTGCATGTACGTGAATGTGTATGCGTATGCGTGTGTGTGTATGTGTGCATTCGTGTGTGTGCGTGTGTGTGTTGGTGTGTGGGTCGACCGGTCAAGTCTTCCGCCTCTTGATCACAATGCCCCACTTAACCGCCAGTCTACCTACTCATAAGTTTCATGTTTTTCGGTCAAAGAAAGGCCAACTCTGGTATAGAATTGGATTGTTAATAAATGAATAAACAGCAGTTTAAAACTATTCCCATGTATAATGTTTCCTCATGTTTTTTATTTTCTATTTGAATCATAACAACTTTGATTTCTGTGTCTCTGTCGTAAGGAAAAATGGTCATATTCTAACGAGAGTCTGTGGATATGAAAATATGAACATGTCATAAAGACACAAGAAAGTTTAAACAAAGAAAAATACTTATTAGTTTCTGAGAGCTTTTTATTAACATTTTTCTTGTTTTTTGCAAAAATGTAGAGTTATTGTTTTACTGCTTACTCATGAAAATCTGACATTCAGCAGCTGATGTCAAAAAACAAAACAATCAAAAAACACCTTCTTTCCATGGTTTATGACGTCATAACACAATTCTACACTACATATCAAAGTCTCTATTTCACACTGGTCAGATATAGCATATTTTAACGTCTGATGACTTTCAGTGATCTCAAAGGACTTGGAAAGTCAATATAGCTTACAAAAAATGAAGTTGCAGGGACTTTCTCTTTTTTGATGTGGAAGCTGACTGCATCAACTGCAGAGAGGTAAGACCCACTCCACTAAAAGAATTTTTGATTGTTTTTTGGCATGACAATAAACTCTGATCCAAAGGTTAATTTGATTAGTATTACATAGGAAAACTTGAAACCAAATAAACAATAACCTGACATATAATTTGCTTCAACTTCACTGAACGTTCATTGATTCGATTCCTGATCAAATTCTCAGAATTTTTCAATCTATGCAAAATGTAAGAAAACATCTTTTTGGTAACTAGTGAACGTTGACAATCCAGTCTTCTTTTATAAAACTCGCTGAAAACCATTGCTGAAGTCTGATACACACGTACTAGCTATGCTATTTATTTATGGAAAATCTAAAAACATTCTCTCTCTCTCTCTCTCTCTCTCTGTCTGTCTGTCTGTCTCTCTCTCTCTCTCTCTCACACATACACACACATATATATATATATATATATATATATATATATATATATATATATATATATTACCACTGAAAAAGTTTTTTGAATCAGCTCAATAGTGTGTTCGAGACACGAAATGTAGGGCAATATGACAATATTACAATTATAAAGTAAGATAAAAGAATGAAAAGTCTCACGTGGTTGATCCTCAGGGAGATCGCATTTTTTTTTCTATTTCTTCCTCTTCTACCAAATTCTTCGCAAGAAATTTTCAACCTTTTTAATAAATTTAATTTTACAGTCATATTTCTTTGAAATTGGTATATTAATCACAGATTATTTTAACATACATTATCCTCCTTTGCTCTACGATCGTCCGTTTTATTATGTAACACTTATAAACTACATGCCCCTGAATCTTATAATTAGGACTTGCCAATATATATATATATATATATATATGTGTGTGTGTGTGTGTGTGTGTGTGTGTGTGTGTGTGTGTGTGTGTGTAAGGTGTATACAAAATGTTCCAGTATCCGCTGTTTTGCAATGGAAATGGTTTACACAAGAAGAATACATTTTTATTAAAACAACTGTAAAACTAGCTCGCATACCTACATATGTACATATATATATATACTTGTGTGTGTGTGTGTGTGTGTGTGTGTGTGGAGCATCTATCTATATATCTATTTACAATATAACACACACTTTTAAACGTACTTCTTATATATAAAATGTCTGTAAAAGGTCCTATTTATTTACTTATCGAAACTATGATTGAGCTCACAACACGAATTAATGCAATAACAATCAAAGCGGGAAAAACATTGATCTAAAGCAAACACCCTTTCTATGTATTTATATAAAATACACCCTTTTTATCAACTTATATATCCTGAAGGAGATAGTATCACTGATATTCATTACAAAAATTATATTAGGAATAATACAAGAAGAAAATTTTTTATTATTATGACGCATGTCAATGGTATTATTTATTATGTCATATGTTAATGACATTTATTATGTCATATTTTTAATTCATTTATTCTGTCACATGTTAATGACATTTATTATATCGCATATCAATGACATTATTTATTATGCTGCATGTCAATGACATTTATTATGTCATATTTTAAAGACATTTATTATGTCACATGTTAATGATATTTATTGTCACATATTAATGACATTATTTTAAAACTTCCGCTCCAAAATCTTATTTTGTTGTTTAATACATTTAACTTCCACAATCTTTCATTTGTCTTACTGCCTTTTTTCAATTCTATAAACATTTCCATTAAAATCTTGATAAAGTTAATAAGATAAGTATATCAAATTCTAGTAGAGAGCTAGGAAGACTTGGGAGATTCTTAATTGTGGTTTTCAACTGGGGACATCGTGCCGGTTGGTTTTTAAATATTTGGAAACATTTTTGCGACAAACATTAAACAGTAAAAAACATTGATGAGTATAAAGTAATCCAAGATATTTGTGTAGGGACGAGATCAAATGTTTTATGTCACTTGTTATTTGCTAAGCTTTTTTTATATTGACATTTAAGTTATTTACACTAACAGTCATAATAGAATATTAATAAAATATTGAACGTTAACCTTTCATTATTTCTTCCTGGATAATGGCCGACGACTGTGAAAAGTAGGCAAAATTGATGAACATTATGAAATTTGGATAGTTTTTATATCATCTTGACTCAAATTTAAAACTCTAAATACGATTGCTGGAGAAAAGTATAATAGACTGAAGTTATTTATTTCTTTTCTATTTTTCAAGTTTAAAAGAAGAACTGCTGCCAAAGTACATAATGCCCATTTGTATCTATCTATCTATCTATCTACTGGAATGTTCTTTAGAGTTGTTATATAATGTCCCCCACAACGGCATTAGACTATGGCGGATGGGTTTGGCCATTTGTGAAGATGTGATTGACATTTAACAACAGAATTCATCACAGTTGAAACAAGCCGTGGCAAACGCAGAGGCACTAATTTGTTGGTTATGAAACTTCCATCAGGTATTTTTAGAAATTTACTTACATTAAAAAATTGTTGACTTTCAGACGTCAGTCAATTAATTTGGAGGCTGAAGTGAAATTGCCTCTCCCCCACTGAGGCTGAGCAATAATTTATGAATAAAAAAGTGACTATTTTACTCCATCGACTCAACAAAACCACTCCATCTCTTTTTGCTTCAGACCAGTGCAAAAAGAAAAACAACTCCTGACAAAAATTATGGAATTAGCGCACGTAGACGATTTTCAATTTTTTCTTTTTTTTTTTTTTTACTTTGCAATAAACAGCAGAAAAGATCACTTCATTTCTTTTATATTTGCATCAAATTTTACAACCAGATGACTGAGAACAATCAACGTTTTTCACCCTACTTCACTGTGAATTGCCTTCTTGAATGAATTTTACGATCTTTTCCAATTGTTTCAATTGGTAATTCTTTTGTTTGGGCCATTTTTTTCAATAAGTTTCAGTTTTGTGGGTTATTTTATACCAATGCCATCCTTTTAAAAGGATAATAGCAGTGTTAACTCATAGCAGAGCGGTGGGGTGAATAAGGGTGTTTATACTTTTCCTAAGGGGTATTAGTCCGAAAGTGAACATAAGAACGCAACGAGAGTTCGAACGAGCTTATTGTGATATCTCAGTCCGGCGCGTTTCCTACTGCGCCACGAAGTCTCCCTCTTCCATTTATGCTCAACCGTTTGTTGAGGGGTCAGTAAGAACTGTCTTTTAACAGTAAATCGATTTGCATATCTAGGCTGCTGCTGCTCGTATTTGTTTTGGGAATGCAAATTACAAGACCTTTCCCTATGTTTTTCCTCAGAATTGGATTATTTCATAAAAAAATTACACTATTAATTCAAATAATTCAATTTGGTTTATTAAAGGAATATTTTATGAAGTCAGAATGTTTAGGTATCAAATGAGAAATCTTTTGCTTCTTATTTGTTATTTGTTTATTTACTGCTGAATAAAAAAACAAACCGAAACGAAAAAAAAAGTGAATATCTTCTAAGGGATTCAATTCCATAATTTCTTTTCCTTGGGATAGTATAACAACTGAACCAAAATAGAGTAATTTTTGTCGACAAAGTCTTTGTCGTTTCCTTTTCTGCTAAAGGGAATAAATGACCCCTTCTTACAATTCACTTTTATTTTCTTAATGTTAAACAGACTAAACTCCAAAGCCTTTCATAACAAGTTTTGTCCACTTTTTTATGAATTTTACTCATTCAAAAATTTTGTTTTCGTTTATATTTTATGATGAAGTGAAGCGTTCAAGTCACGCTGAAAGTATTGGTTGGCGCTAAGTTAAGCAAGGACAAACCTACTCAAATGGAGGACTACTTAATAACAGCAGTTACTATAAACAATCTGTGTTCCAGTCTAAACAAAGCTTAGTAAATAATATTTTATCCTTCACAAGGCTCCTTGATTAGTTTATATTCATCAATGTTTTTTTGCAGTTTGATTCTTATTCCAAAAATTGTTCAAAATGTCTCAATGTTAAACGCCATCATGTCCACTGTCGACAACCACAAGAATCTCCCAAGTCTTCCCAGTTCACAACTACAATTTGATAAACTCAGCATAACTGTATCAAATTTTTCTCTTTTTTTTTTCTCACACATTTTACAAAGGTTTAGTTTATCTCTCAAGCCTTGATGATGTTTTAAGTGTTTCTCATACAACGGAAGTGACATTGTGACAGAATTAGAATTCCCCTGATCACGTGATTGCTGCTAACGAGTTAACGATATCTACCGGAAGTCGGCCAGTTACTATTAGCTACTAGAAAATTTGTTAGTAAGCTATTTTTTCTACATTCAATTTTTTGGTCATGGATAATAATTATGGGAGAAATAACATGCGAGTCGAGGAAAATAAAGATGACCTCGTTTTTTTCTTTCTTTTTTTTTTCAAAATAAAATAAGAAGAAATCCACTCGTCAGGAAATGAAGGCATTTGAAAAAAATTTAAGAAAAAACCGTCACGTTAATTTGCAAATCCTGGGATAAAATACATTTATTATGAAAGTGACAATTTGAAAATTTGGCCACCTCACAGGATTCATTTCGAAAGGATTTATTGTAATCATAATTGTATTTTCAAAGTTTCATCGCATTTTTAATTGTATTTTTTAATTTTTCTGTAAGCATTTCTTTATACATAGTTCATATGCTTTCAGTTTTTCTTATCAAATACAGACAATTCCAATTTAATAGAAATAATCGACGTACAATTATATGGTTGAAAGTAACTTACCTAATTCAGTAATAATCATTTATGCACACACTTTCATATATTCAATGCTAATAATTTTGAAACAGATCTATTTGACCGAGTGAGAAAACTCTTACAGGTATTATTGCTCTAGATCTGAGTGGGCCTGGGAGTAATGGCAATGAAAGAGTATTCTTCACTCTTCAGAGCTTCAGAACATGAACCTCACTACCAGATGAAGTTTTGTGTCATTACCAGGACACCCCTTTTTGGGGGAGTTTTACTCCTCTTCATGAGACAGCGTATTCTAAACCTCGCCGACTGGTCTATGAGAAAGAGAAGGTGAGGGAGGGAAAATAAAAGATGAGAAGGAGAGACAAAAAATGGAGAAAGAGGATTTATATGGTCAATGTGTATGAAAACAGAATTAAAAATTATTGTTTTTATCGATTATTTTGTTCTAACAACATGACACGATTATAAGAAGTGTACGTTTTATTATTTTTGTTAGATGGGTGGACGATTATGCACGCATTCCGTGGTATTTCCGCTGATTCATCTAGTTTAATATTAATATTACCCAGTTTGCCTGACTTTAGACATTTATCAGTAGGTGAGATTCGCTTTGCGGATTTTAAGTGAGAACAAACTGAGAACAAATTGAATAATATAAATGTCGAAAAGTTTACTTTACGGTTAGTCATCGCAGTTGATTTCATGGAGAATGTATGGACAAATGAATAATATTGTTGTTTTAACTGGAAATGCACACCAAACGGACTTTCATTTGTATTTGTCAAAGTTATGAAATGATTTTATCCTCTGGAATGCAGAGCGTTATATTTTCAAAAAGAAATTCCGTCGAGTAAGATCCTTATAAGTATTGAAAAGCATTCAAAAAGGATTCAAAGTTAGACATACACGCGCATGTACATGGATGTGGCTCAGTTGAAGGGAATTTTAAAAAAATCATTGATAGATAGATAGATAGATAGATAGATAGATAGATTAAAGCAGGAATTCTCAAACTTTTTACTTGATGTATCCCTTGTAACCAAATTTGATTTCCATTCATCTTCAAATGAATTAATTGCATATTAGCGATAATTTTTTTTAGTCTCACTATATGCGATGATGAGGATAAGTGATTTTGGTTTCAAGATGAAAATATTTACAAAATTCAGAAAAGTTATAAGTGGAATATTGAATCACATAATAACTCCCTCACCAACTGGCAATTCTGAAACTGACTTAACAGTCAGAGCGGGTCTTTTCGTTAATTATAGCTTAACTTTAATTTCATACATTAAAAACTGTGATCATGAATAAAAATTAATTATATATATATATATATATATATATATATATATATATATATATATATATATATATATACTTGGAAAAATATAAGACTACTCTCAAAAATAAAGAAAAAGATATTGTTTACAATTTTTGAATTATGAAAATCAGATATATGAAAGATAAGTTTAAGAGACATTTGAATTTAAAATAAGAAGAAATTTAAATTCATTTTTATAAGTATATTAGCATTCATGCTAAATCTTAAAATTTATTTTTACCATAAATATAGGATCACCAATAAAATAACAAAAATGGACTTAATGTAATGGAAAAATTTATCATATATATAGTCTACGTAGTATAAAAGCTATTAAAACTCTAATACTTAAAATACTAAAGACTTAAATGGCTAAAGGAACTAAATTATCTGAATTTGAGAAAGGTGTGATTACAGTTCTAAAAGATTATGGAAATCTCTGAGAGAAATTTCGAAGGTCTTAGGATGCCGTAAAACCGTTATCTGCAATTAATTGAAAAGTCTGGAACAAATAAGTATGGAACAAGAAAACCGATTGGCAAACCAGAAAAATTATCACCACAATTCAAAAGAAGAATTGTTCACGAAGTAAAAAAGAAAACTTTGTCAACATCAATGAAGGCATTTGAAATCTCTTGTAGATGCTCATTGCAGTACTAGAACAATTAGAAGACATTTAAACAACGAAAAAATTAAGCATAAGAAAAGAATTAATTGTTTAAAGTTAATTGTGAAGCACAAAGAGAAACGACTGTAATATGGTCGTCAATATCAAACCATGAGTGCTAAAGAATGGCGAAAAGTTGTTTTCTCGGACGAAAAGAAATTCAAATTAGATGGTCTAGATGGCTTCCAGAAGTACTGGCACGCAAAAAATTTTCCTGGAGAGAATTAATCAACAAGGCATATTGGAAGAGGAGCTCTTATGATCTGGGGGTGGCTTCTCATCTTCAGGAAAACTTGAACTACAATTTGTCAGTGGTCGACAAAAAGCAGCAGATTATGTGAAAATGCTAAATGATTTATCTCTCGTACAAGAAGGGCGTCGTCTATGTGGAGAAGAATGAATTTTTCAGCAAGATAATGCTGCTATCCCCAATAGTATCAATAACAAAGTACTTGGTTAAACAAAAAATAAAACTTCATGACCACTCAGCGTTCTCTCCAGACCTCAATCCTTTTGAAAATTGCAAGAATTGATTGTTGCAAAAGTTTATGAAGGAGGTCGGCTGTACTTAGCAATTTCGAAACTCAAAAACGCAATTTTAGACGCATGGGGAAAGAATACCTTCGGTTCAACTTCAGGAACTAGCAGATTGTATGTCTAGCCGAATTTTTGAATTTATCAAAGCTAACGGCGGATCTACAAAATATTAAATAAACAATTTGCCTTTATATTCTATAATTCTGCTTATTGGTCTTATATTTATGTCAAAAGAATTTTTTAAATCAAGGATAAATGCTAATATACATCTAAAAAATGAATTGAAATTCCTTCATATTTTAAATTTAATTATCTATATGCTTTATCTTACATATTGCTGATTTTCATAATTAAAAAATTGCAAACAATATATTTTCTTCATTTTTCAGGGTGGTCTTATATTTTTCTCGAGGGTATATATATATATATATATAAAGTATCATGATGATGATTTTAATTATAATCATCATCGTCACACAACAAAATTCACCACAAAACAGACATTTTATATTCACATCAAATAAACCTTTAGCTACCCTAAATTTAGATAGGATTAAGAGAAAAAGAAATTATTCTGATAACAAAAATTCATTTCCCACCCATCCTACAACCACTCTTCCCTTCTCACACTCTCATCCTTCGTCTCACGTCTTCCCAACTAAAGGCAGCGAAAATAGGAGTAAAATATGGGTATATATGTAAAGAGGCTTGCCCTTATATACGCAAACATACATATATATGCACACGCGAGCAACAGCACATACACAAACATACTAACATTCAATTGCACACAAACTTAGGCACACATGCACCCAAATAACTCACACTTTTTTTTAAAAAATCAACCATATTAATCGGTCTTTTCTTGAAAACCTTCATTCTATCTGACGAATGCAAAATGCATGAAACCCAGGGTCAGAGACACTACTATGATATATATATATATATATATATATATATATATATAAGGTCTACCTGGCCAGTGATTTTAATCCCGATAAAAATGTATTTTACTCTTAATGAATTACCTATTATTCAGAACCAAAAAATATTTAAGTTTTCTTTTGTTTTTGTTTAATGGCATATAAACATCGGTGTTTCTATTTTTGCGGGAATTTTCATACAATTTCTTTGCTCTGCATCCTCTGTGTAGTCGGGTAAGTCTTTTCCCAAAGGAGTGACACTAAACTGCATCTGGTATTGAGGCTCTAGTTCTGGAGTTTTGGTGAGTGTCGAATGCACCATCATTGCCATTATTCCCAGATTATCCTAATTCAGTGTGGATCTACTTGTTGGCATCCCATCAAAGTGTCAAATAGATTTGTTTAACTATCGTTTATAAGACTCTGAACAGCTATTAACAGATAGTGTTGCGGGCGTCTCAAAGAAAGATGGCGGAGACGAAGAGACAAAGACGATATAAAAAGATGACAAGAGATGACGTTGTTATCACAAAAATCCCACTTACGTTATTGCTGATGTTACAACTTCCCTCTGGACCGATCTCAAAACCAGGAAGACGTGAAAGGGGACTTTCAAGTCATATCTGTATCCTTTTTAAGCGTTTAACAGGAAATTGAAATAATGTATGCAGCAGATAATTTCTCGGATTGACTCAAAGTTCACGCATCCATGAATAATAATAATAATAATAATATGGTAGATTTTATACTTCCTGCGAATCCCAAACGGAAAATGGAAAAAATCGAAAAGATAGACAAAAAAAAAAGCAAACAAAAAAACTGTGGAACCTGTTGGAGATTGTGATAGCGATTGGTACGTTTGAAAAAAAAACTGTAGGACTCTTCTTAGTATTTTGGCCGGCCTCAACAATGTTGAGGTTTGGATGGTCTCCACCAATCCTCTGATTTTCAACTCTGCTTACTAAGCTCTGGGGATCGTTCCAAGTGCACTAATTACAATTGGTATCACCATCACCTTCATGTTCTATAGCTTTTTAGTTCGTTTACAAGATCTTAGTATTTGTCTTTTTTTCGTTTTCTTTGATTTTCACTTTGTTTTTCGTTGGGACGGTAAAGTCAAATATTCAGCAGGTTCTTTTCTTTTTCTTATTTAACTATCACTAGGTCTGGTCATCTGGCCGAGATTAGGTGATCTGTTTGTATCTCAAAATCTCAAAGAATTTTGAGCCTCACATTCTCCCGTAAGGATTCTCATTTGTGCATATATCATCTGGCAGTATGGTCAAATTTAAACTTGTTGTACAATTCCTAGTGGATGACCTTTCCCACTCAGTCATGTCTAGTCTTGTACTCTTTTTGTGCTAGTTGGCTTACATTCGCTTATTATATGATTAATCGTTTCGTCGCTATCATCACATAACCAACACTGGCTATTTTTTGGCGTCTTATCTATTTTCGCTTTAATATACTTGGTTCGTATGGTATTGTTTTGTGCTGCTATTAGAAGAGATTCAGTTTCTCTCTTGAAATTTTCTTTCCGTAACCATGTCCCAGTCTTTTTATGTGAGATTTCATTTGTTTTTCGCTTGAAATATCCATAGAGTTGTTTTTCAGAAGAAAAAAAATCGCACCAAAAATATTTTTTCAAATTTCAAAAATTCAAGCTTCTCATTATGGAATGAAATATCATTAAACACTTTCGATTTTTATCAACTCGAACGCTCACTCCAGTGTTCGTAAGCCAATAGGGAAATGCCTAGTGTCTTAAGGTGAATTCCTCTTAAAGTAAATACCTCCTGATAATGACCTCATGTCGAAACTGACCGGGACTAATAATAAATGAATAAAACTTACAAGGTGCCTTCAATAAGTTTCAAGACTTTTTTGTACAGGAATTTAAAATTGTTGTAGACTCTTGATGTAATTACTATACATCTTATGAGATGAGAGACCAATTTTTATGATTTCAGCTTCAAATGAACAGCTACAGCAGTAATTGGAATACATCCTTAAAAGCCTGATTGTCACAGCTGGTGAATTTTAAAAATGCAATCTGACACTTTAGAAGAACGATATGCAATAAAATTCTGTTTTAAACTTGGAAAAAATGCCACAGAATGCTTCAGACTACTTTTCGACCATCTTGCATGAATCGAGCATCAGTTTTTGAGTGGCATAAGAGATTCAAGGAGGGAAGGGTGTCTGTGAGAGATGGGAGGAGTAAGGAAGTCAGAACACCAGAGTTGATTGGCCAAATAAGGAATTTCATGGATAAGGACCGTTGTGTGTCTATAGAAACAATAAGTGCTCAGTTTGATATCGGTATGGGAACTGTACATACAATTATTCGCGAGGAACTGAAGATGCGGAAGATTTGCGTGAAGTTTTTCCAAAGGGTGCTTAGAGAAGTTCAGAAAGAAAGACGTTGTCATGACAGCAGGGAGATGGTCGAACTGATCAATTCAGATCCCACAGTTCTTGATGCTCTGGTGACCTGCAATGAAAGCTGGATCTACTGCTATGACCCAGAGACCAAGACACAGAGTTCCTAGTGGAAGCATGCTGACTCTCCCAGACCCAAGAAGGCCAGACAGAGCAAATCCGCCAGCAAACTTTTGATGATCCCTTTTTTTGACAGCACTAGCATGATATACAAGCACTGGGTTCCCACTGGACAGACAGTCAACAAGGAATACTATGTTGAGGTTTTAAGGGAGTTCAGGAAGAGATTCCTAGGGAAGAGGCCAGCACTCTTCAAATCGGGCCAGTGGCATTTTCACCAGGACAATGCACCAGTCCACAACTCCATCCTTGTCCCACACTCTTTGATCAAGATGAACATCCAGACACTTCCTCACCCTCCCTATAATCCAAACCTTGGTCCCTGTGACTTTTGGTTATTCCCTAAGCTCAGAGGCTGATGTTATGAGACAATTGAGGAGATGATAGAGGCTGTGACGAAGGTCATTGACACGGTCACACAAGAGGACTTCCATGGGGTCTTCCAGAAGTTGTTGGAACGGTACAACAAGTGCAGGAGGAGATTACTTTGAAGGGGACTAGAGTTTCATGTATGTACTATCAATAAAAGTGCCCATACGAAAAAAGTCTGGAAACTTATTTAATGATTCTTGTATTTAACTAAATTTGCGTTATTTTTTTCGTTCGCACACACATACGCACACATATACATATGCATATATATATATATATATATGTATCCACGCATTTGTATGATGCAACTTCATATATTGTATTTGAAGATTAAATGTCAAAATATACACGTATGTTTATATTCATATTCATTCCCATATATATTGACACAGATGTATTAACACATCGTAGGATGTTTCCTTTTCAGTTACAGCAGTCAGCTTTGTCACGTTCTCGTGACAATGTAAGTTGAGTACAATAAATCTATTAAAAACGTCATCTTACTCTCACTAATCATACTTTCCCTCACTGCTCCGTACTGTGTCATCTTAAGCCTCAGCTATAATGTTATCTCTGAGATAAGCACCAGCAAACGAATACAAATAACGAGGTCCAAGTTAAAGAGATAAGAGAACCAGAGGAAAAATCTCGCAGAACAATCTTTTGTTCGTCCGTGTCAAACACAGCTCTTCTCGGGGGCGCAGCAAGATCTGAATTGTTCTTGCGATATTAGCAGAATATGAAGGAAACCCCGTTGTCTTTGTATTTCGTCGCTTTTGCTATGGGTGTTCCCGTGAAGTTGTATCACTTTTCGTATTATTATAGCAGTCAACAATAGACCAGAAATATCGAAGAGCTCTTTCCTCCTCCTCCCTTCAGTCTTTGTTTAACGACCTGAAATCGCTCCTAAATTCTTTGACTGACCCATGATAGAATGAGTTAGAGAAATTTCTTCAGTTTCGATATCTACAAAATAGGAATTAATAACGTTGCATAAAAATCTTAAGACATAGGAATCAAATATTCCAAAAATAATTTGATTTATTTTGACAGTTTCGTGAATAAAGAAAATGTTCGTTAAATCCTATGTCGGATTAAATTTAGTTGTTTAAATATATAAATTGTTTAAAAATATGGCTTATTTAGTGCTGAAAATTGATTAATTTGTAAATGTTTGATTCGAATCTATATTTCTATATTTTCAATGTTCTATTGAATTTTTCGATGATTATTTGTTTGCACATAGTTATATATCAAGTATTTTTATCTAATACAAATAATTGCAGACAGTTATATGACTTCGAATAATATGACTATCTAATACTCGTCATTTATACATAATCATAGAGTTTTAAATAATTATTTCTATTTAATAATAATCATTTATTTGGACACTGTTAAATGGTTTTAAGTATTATTATTTAATACTAATAATTTTAAAATTTTCTCGAGCCATAGATGGGACCCCAAAGGTGTAGTATACTCATATTATACAACTATACATATATACATATATATGCTGAATACATACTGACACAATAATAACAGACTAGCGAAGACTTCTTTAAAAAATATACCTCTCACTTTATTGTAAGGTTTGCGTGTGAGAGGAAGTTGGAGACCGAACAGAACTGCAATATATTGACCCCCACTCTTATGGCCATCAGCGTTGTGGCTTTCTCGTTCTCCTGATGCTCAATTGGAGGCCCGGGGACCCACTCTGCTGGCTTTCTCTATTGCATCATATCACCAACTGGTCTGGTCCCCAAACTCCATCGGGGGTCCTGAGGGCCCCTTCTGCTGGGTGGTGGCTTTCTCTACCACATTTTGTCTCCAACTCGTCTGATCTCCAACACACTGGGGGTCCCGAGGGCCCCTTCTGCTGAGTGGCGGCTTTCCCGACCACATCATCTCTCCGACTTCTCTGGTCCCTAACTCACTGACTTCCTGTCCTCACCGAGTTATATAATAGTTCAATCGCCCACTCAGTCTTTGGAATGGCATGTTTGATCCTCATCAAACGGAAATAACTGTCATGCAGTTCACAGGTCACTCTCTTCCGGTGCATCAGTCTATGAGTGTACCATGGGATTTTTACCTTGTCCCATATTTCATCAGCCAAATCCGCCTACACGATTTCTTCTCATAAAAGGATTATAGGGTTAGGATATTATTCAAAAGAATTATATATATATATATATATATATATATTGGCAGCGTTTCTTCATCAATCCATATTTGATTGAACATAATAAACATTTTTTGTCTACATATTTTTTTGTTAATCCTTTGAAATTGCCGTATCGATCTTATGATATTAGAACATCAAAATAACAAGCAAAAACTACAGATTCTCGAAGCACTACATATTAGGAACATACAACCCAAACTTAACAGAATTAATTTTGAAACTAGTGCTAATGTACATTTAATGTCTTTAGCTACTGACGCTATTTATAAAAACACATTCGAAAAGTAAACGCTACACAATACAACATTACAAACGCTAATTCTTACAAAGTAGTAATGTACATACAAAAGTTGCATCATCTTTGTAATACTTCCTCCCCTGATGATGGCTCAAAGTTGAGCAGAAAGTACTTGGGAAATAACTAATTATGGAAGATTTATCAACCAATTCCCGCCGAATATCAAAAGATCAATACGGCAACTCGAAAGGATTTACAAAAGATATGTAGACCAAAAATGTCTACTATGTTCAATCAAATATATATATATATATATATATATATATATATGTGTGTGTGTGTGTGTGTGTGTGTGTGAAATTCTCACAGTAAAATATTCGATCTATGTCATTAATGGAGATCTGATTAAATGCACGGAAAATGAATGTATATGTTGTATATACACAATTGTTTTTTTTTTTTTTGTTTTGTTTTTTTTTTGTGGAGAGTCTCTAAGGGATTGCTCACTGTTTTTTCAACCTATGTAAATTCCTTGCATATATTTGTTTTTCAGTAATTCTATCTCTTCTGAAAATGTTTGTGATAGTAGTAGGGTTCTATTTCGTGTATCCAACAATATTTAAATTGCTTAAAACAATTTTGGGCAAAAAAGTCAGCTATTATTTCATTTCCTCCAACTCCAAAAGAAATAGAGACGAAGTCTTGCTTAAATTTTCATGTGCAACATACAATTATTGGATAGAAATATGATAAAAGGTGGCTAATCAACAATGTTTATGTTGTGAGGTAAAATACTTGTTATCGTGATGCTCATACGAGAAAAAATTTAAATAAATAACACATCACTCAATAAGTCCCGAGCCTCATATATAGATGGCACCACAAATAAAAAATCAATACAATTTTTTATAAAGCACTAACATTCAAATGGCAAGTGTCAAAATTTGAGCCAAATCGGATGATTAGTTTACAAATTACAGTTGTTTAAGTGGTGTTACTGTTGCAAATGTGTAAAACAATGGAAAAATGTGAATTTGGTGTGTTGATAAAGCGATGCTTTCTGATGGGAAAAACATTCTGTTCAAGCAAAGTAATGGCTTGATAAGTGCTATTCGGACTCTGCTCCATCGGAAACAACAGTTAAAAGTTGGTATGCTAACTTTAAACGCGGTCATACTGACACAAAGTATGTTGAACACTCAGGTCGTCCAAATTCAGCAGTTGTCCTGGAAAACCCAAAAAAACTCCACAAACTCGTTTTGGCCGATTGTAAACTGAAGCTGCGTGAGATAGCAGAGGAGTTGAAGATATCAGAAGGCAGTGTATTCCCCATTTTGTATGAATATTTGTCAATGAGAAAGCTGGGCCCAAAGTGGGTGACACATTTACTCACAGTTGATCATAAACAACAACGTGTCGACGATTTAAAGTGTTTGCAACTGTTTCAACCCAACAAAAAGGAATTTTAGCATAAATATGTGACAATGAATCAAACATGGATCCACCACTTCACTCAGGAGTCAAATCGGCTGTTAGCTGAGTGGACAGCAGCAGGTGAAATCCACCCAAAGCAACCAAAGACGCAAACATCAGCAGGGAAAGTTTTAACCTCCGTATTTTGGGATGCGCAAAGTATTTTGTTCATCGATTACATTGAGAAAGGAAGAACTATCAATAACGAATATTATATAGTATTCTTGGTTCGTTTGAAGGAAGAAATCGCCTAGAAACGGCCACAAATGAAGAAAAAAAAGTGCTCTTTCACCAAGACAATGCACCTTGTCACAATTCGATCGTAACAATAGCAAAACTACATGAATTGCACTTCGAATTGCTTCCACACCCACTCTATTCTCCAGATCTGGCCCCCAGTGACTACCTCAAATGAATACTCCAGGGAAAGAGAGTTGGCTCCAATGAAGAAATGATATCGGAAACTGAGGTGTATTTTGAGGCCAAAGACAAATCATTCAACAAAAAGGCATCGAATCGTTAGAGAAGGCTTAGAATCAGTATATCACCATCGAAGAAGACTAAGTTGATGAATAAGGTCGAATTTTGTTTAAAAGTTGTTTTATTAGATAGGCCCGGGATTTATTGAGTGATGTGTTAAAAATATGAACAGACCAAATACGGGAAATTACGGAATTAACCATAGCCAGGAGACACTGGAGAAGTTTATTGATATGTCTACATTTAGATACCAATTCGCTCTTTTTATTTAGCACTTTGTACCAGCATACATAATTTTTCGTTCAGATATAATCTGCAGTTTTTATAATTTTTTCACAGTATTGTATTGTAGGATATTTGCACAGTTTATCTTTTATTTGCCACAAATATTTAGATAATAAGTTACTGTTGACGTAATTTCTAAGATAAGCTTATAGTTATGTCTTTAGTGTCTCATGTAAACAAACATCTCGGCGCAAATACCTCACACCATAAATATAGTGGATTAGCTATTTTCTCATATTTCCGCATGATGATTGGGTGCGCTACGTGAAACTGTAATTCACGGACTTTAAGTGTTCATAATTCGAATATTTTAGGTTTTATATCTGTTTTTGTTATATTTTGACCCTCGCCCCGGCCTAAAAATGCTATTCCAAGGTGATACACCGGAAGAAAGTGACACATTCAAATGGCCAGTAATCGAAAGAGATCGCGTGGGCGGGATAAGGCTTATGATATGGGACAAAGTGAAGGTCCCATTGTGCAAATACAGTGATGCACCGGAAGAGAGTAACCTCTGAACTGCATGACAGTTATTTCCGCTTGATGACGATTAAACTTTCGATTTCAAAGATCCAGTGGGCAATCGTGTGGGCGTTGAATTATTATATAATTCAGTTGAGTTGGGTGCCAAAGTAGTTGCCAGCAGACATCCAGAGAGTTAGAGACGAGATGTGGTGAGGAAAGCCACACCCGACCGAGGGGGCCCTCGGAAACCCCCGATTGAGTGGATCCCAAGACCTCTGGTTGAGCATCTAAGAGAACAAGAAAGACACAACGTGACGGTCATAACAGTGGGGTCAAAATATGAAGTTTATGTTCGGTCTCCAGCACCCTCTCACATGCAAACCTTGAACAACCCTTTCGAACCCTTGCAATAAAGTGAGAGGTGAATATTTTTCTAAAGAAGTCTTCCTGCGTCTTCCTTCCTGCTTCATTCCTTCCAGCGTCTTTGTCCTTGCGTCTGTTTAATTATGGTGTCGTTGTGATGCTGCATGAACATGTAAATGACCATATAACATTTTGACATAAAAGTATTAAGCAGTTCTTATGTATGAAATTTTCTTATTTACATTTCTTTTATTATATATATATATATATAATATGTGTGATAAAGATCAATCAAAAAATATTTTAAATAACCAAATATAAGGGATACTTATATATATTATATAGTAGAATCATTTTAGACGTTGACATGAAATAAGCTTTAACGTAAAGAAATATGAAAAACAAAAATACGTTTCATGCATCCTAATATGAATTGCAATTGGTTCCTGGTTCGAATCCAGTATCGAAAACTTTATTTTATTTATTTATGTTTTCATTATCAAAATAGATAATAGAAATATTAATCAATAAAATAAAACATTGTTATAAGTATTTTGCGGCTACAAAAGATAAAAACAATATCTAATTATGTCGGATGGTTAATTTGCTTTGAAAATTTTTATCATATTGACACAAATCCCGTCGTCGAAATTAGCAACGTGTCTTTAGCAAACCCGACCGACATTTTGTCTGATTTCGAGGATGCCTGGATTTCCTCTATGGGGATTTCTTTTTCAGGAATTCAAGTCTTTGTTGGCTTCGGCATCTGTTTGCAATGAACAAATAATCAAAGTTGCCCATTAACAGACTTTCTTTAAAGAGTAGCATATGTAAAACCAATTTACTTTTTAATCTTCTCCACGCTTTCCATAAAAATATTCTATCACTTTAATAAGATATAAAAATAATACACACATTAAAATGGGAATTTGGTAGGTCACTTAGTAAGACTTCAAACTTGGAACCTAACGTACTGCATTTAGCTACCTCTAAGGAATATGATAAAAAATATATATACAAGAGGTTACCTAAAAATAACCTGAATAATTTTTTTTAAAACGTTTCATAAAAAAGGTTTTATTTGGTCTTGCAATTTGAAACTTATTCTCTCAAATCATGGCACACATTAAAATGCTAATCTCCTGTGAGCAAAAGTTACGCACATTTTGCCGAAACACATTTCATTTTCCAATTTTTTATGAACTTTTGCAAGTATGAATCAAAATGAGTCACCACACATCTCTCTCTCTATCTATCTATCTATTTAGGCTATACTAAATAAAGATTTGGCTGCTATGCAACTGAAATTTTTGAATCGGTGGTTTTACTTACTAAAGCACTGGTCTGAATGCATTTATACTCATGTATGGAAGAAATATGACGAGAAAATCCACGTTTTGTAAAGTATTTACTTAACATATCCCTATTTTCGACTTTCATCATATATTGATTAATTCATAACGATTTGCGCTACCATAACAATCTCATAAATTTAGTTCTTCCTGATTTCTTTCTCTTCAAAAAACATAAATTTTTTGCGAAATCATTATGAAATGTTCATAAATGAGTATTAGATAAAAGACTACACCAATATATATATATATATATATATATATATATATATATATATATAAAGTATATAAGGACTGTTAATATCCAAAAGAAAGAGTGCTCAATGGACGGTTATTTCATACAAAATATACCTGCAGAGCAAAATATATATTTTGTTTAGTATTCCATTTCTATAATAGATCTATTTCGCTTATTCAAAGCTCGTCAGATGGAATTCACAATATATATATAACACATTTTTATAGAGCACGCAGATATTTCACACCAGAAATGTGATAGATTGGTCTCAGGCAACTCGTCGATCGATATGAAAATTATCAGGTTATTTTTCTCGGGTATTTTGTTAGTAAATGCAAACACAAAATGAGCAACAATCCAATGACAATTTCCCGTTAGAATTTTTTCTTTTTTCGTAGTTTACAGAACCCAAATGAGAATTGGATTGTAAATTTGATGTTTTTCAAACAAATCTCGGGCTGTGAATGGTTTAAGACCACTTGAGGGAAAAGAAATTTTCTCCTCGCTTCGAAATTGTTTTTTTAATTAGAGAAAATACCTTCTCTGTTAAAAGTAACAATGAGGTTCGTAAAAATCAGCCAATTTCAAAGGAAAAAACACGCAGATAAGGGACGATTTCCATAGACACATGAAATACAAAATTGAAAATTACATAAACATCTAATATGAATTTCTCGACCTGCGGATAGATAGATAGATAGATAGATAGATAGATAGATAGAGAGAGAGAGAGAGAGAGAGAGATTGCATTTAATATACTGTATTTATTAACGTCGAAATATTTAGTTTGAGCTGGTTAGTCTCTATATCATTCTGTTCCTATCTTTCAATCTAGCTATTGATCGATTGATCAATCTATCTTTGTTTTGTTTTTTTTTTGTTTTTTTACTATAGATTTATTTATTTGTTCAAATCTTTCACAGACTGCTCATATATATTTATGCATGTATGTATCTACCTCGTTAGCCATCTAGTCAGTTCATATTTATTGAGGTAACTAGCTCTCACAACCCAACTCAAATCTGTTTCTTTCTTTTTCAATTGAAACTAAATATAACTTCTCTCCGATTTGAAATAAGATTATATCAATTCACAAGTAACAATTTCATAAATATTTACTAAAATATTTTTCCATTTCAATGTTCATGTCTTGAGACTTATCGTATCGGAAATTCATTAAAGTTGAAAGCTAGTACTGTAGATATTTTGTAACTGTCTGTCAACGTCTCTTCATTTTAATCCCCATCAAATTAAAGGAATAGTTAAACAAAAAGTGAAGTGATTTGTCTGGCAATATTTAAATTATCTTTTCTGAAGAATCGATCCTGTTGTATAGCAAACGTTTGATCAGTCAGTCGTTTGACGATCCAACCTGGATTGCCTGACCCTAAATGAACACTTGTTCATTTTAGGAACAGCTTCATTGGAAATCATCTGATTCTGGGAGAAGAATTCAACGTTTCTTTGTCAAAAGTAATAACATTCATTTCTTGCTGCAACAAGAAAACTAGATATTTACAAGCGATATCTCATCAGCTACAAAATGGTTTGGTAAGATTAAAGGAATCAATCGGAAACGAGATTTTGTCAACTGGAAGAAGAAAAATCAGGAGTACACACACACACACACACACACACACACACACATATATATATATATATATATATATATTGTTATTTACTTCTCTCTCTTTTTCTCCTTTTCTCTTTCTTTTTAACTTGCCCTTTCTCCAGTCATTCTCTCCCTCTTATATCTATTGCAATGCAAAACTACTAAATAAAAGTTTAGTAAATATTTTGACCCTGAAAACAACAGGTAACATTGCCGTTCTATTTCTACCTCACCCATTCGTATCTGCAGGGCTAAAATTCTGGGACAAATCGAGAGAGAGAGAGAGAGAGAGAGAGAGAGAGAGAGAGAGAGAGAGAGAGAGAGAGAGTCAAATAAAAAGGGAAGTAAGAAGACGTAACTTGATAAAGAAAAGAAAAGGAATATTAAAACAGAGAGGAGGAAAGAAGGAAGAAGAGAAAGCGGGAAATAGAGATATAGAAAAATAGGATAAACGGAGAAGAAAGAAGGAAAATGGAAAGAGAGAGAGAGAGAGAGAGAGAGAGAGAGAGAGAGAGAGAGGAAAGTGAGTGTAGGGTGAGAGTAAAAAGGAAGCAAGTAAAAATAGCGAGAAAGAAAAGGGAAGGAGGAGAGTAAATGGAAAGAGATAGGAGTGGAGAAAAGTAGGATAAAAATAGATATACAGACAAAGGAGTAGAGGAAGAGAGAAGAAGAAGTGTTGAGAGAGAGAGAGGGGGGGAGAGAGAGAGAGAGAGAGAGAGGCTGAATAGAAATGGAAGGAAAAGAGAGGGAGAAGAGGCGAAGAGAAAGGTAGTTAGGAAAGAGATATACAAATGAAGTAAAAAGAAAGACGGAGCGAGCGAGCGATAGATAGATAGATAGATAGAGAGAGAGAGAGAGAGAGAGAGAGAGAGAGGGGTGGAGGGATAAATGCAAGAGGAGTTAAAAGGGGAAATAAATTGTGTTAAAAATATAAAATTCAGTTGTTTGGCCGTTTTATTTAGCAAACACTGATGTAGGCAAATGTTATTAGTGAAAACCCTGATCTTCCTTTTCCGACAGCGTAGACGGTAAAGACGTCAATACGAGCTGAAATGACATAGGGTCACATTTATGGAGGGCATAGAATTAAAATCAATGAGCACACAAGCAAGGATTCCAGTTTTATTTAGTCAGATTATTTAGCTTGTCTAAGTATGGTCCAAGATCAGCCAGGCAAATATCGAAGGATTGAGTTGAGCCGATTAGTATCGAAAATTTACTTTTTAACTCCACTCGATAAATTATACATCAGCATCGATTCTGTAAAACTTATTTGCTGTACAGGATTGAAATTGGATCAACGTGTTTACCCAAACTCTCCACAAGTAGGGCATGATACGAGGTCAATTTTCTAGCAGATTACACCAGGTTCGAATTTCGAGTTTTCCTTTTACTAGACGAGTTGTGTTAGCAAGACTAGAGAGCCCAGTCTAGCCTATTATTTTACCCATTGCTGAGTGGAAGAAGAATGTTCAAAAAGAGATTAGCGCGAAGTAAAACGTTTGAAGTAATTCTTTGCGAGAGTGAAGTTCAGTGATTTTTTAAAATTTCTTTCATAGTACTCTTCAATCTTCTTCAAGTGTCTGTTGTATTAAAAAAAAAAACAATTAACTCAATTTAGCACAATGCCAAATTGATCTAATTTTTCTTATATACGAGAAGTTCGTTGTTTTATTGATCAGATATCATTTTGCGGGAACATTTAGCCCACCATTATCTATCTTGGTAAATTATTTGATTCTAATCCACATGTTGTTTTGAATATATTAGCAGTTAACCTGACGCGAATCTATAT
Source organism: Sepioteuthis lessoniana (assembly GCA_963585895.1). Classification (NCBI taxonomy): domain Eukaryota; kingdom Metazoa; phylum Mollusca; class Cephalopoda; order Myopsida; family Loliginidae; genus Sepioteuthis; species Sepioteuthis lessoniana. The sequence continues at coordinate 69,531,446 of OY757939.1, read as the reverse complement.
ACATAGCGTCAATTGAAACCAAATGATAACAAATGCAGAGAATTGCTTTAATTGCATTTAAGAATTAAAAATAGAAAATCTGGGGGTTTTTTGTTGTTGTTTTGGCCCGAGACAAATGGTTAAGATTTAAGATATCTTTGAAGTTAGCTAAAAATATGTGGGAATTCTAATTTGCACACACCATTAACATCTTATGGATCATTATATATATATATATATATATATATATATATATATATATATATATATATAGTAGCGTCCAAAACTAAGGAGCAAAGGCCCAGTCGGCTGGGGCTGTAGAATACACCGATTGCTTCTCTGCAGAGGGGTAAGAACCCCCCAACGAGTGTCCTGCATATGACATTAAACAATCTGATGGTGAGGTTCCAGCAATGCTGGAGCTTTGGGGAATGTGGAGTACCCCTTTATTGCCATCGCTCCCAGGTCCACACTGGCCCGGAATGGTAGCACCTGATAAGGGTCCTATCTATGGGTTAAATAGAACAAAACCATGCTTCTTTCACTAAACTGATTTTTGCATTTAAACTGCGTATTTATGCTAAACTGAATTGTTTAAAATAGAACTGTTTTGACACTGGAACTGCGTACTAGTGCTGAACTGAATTGCTCGAAATAGAACTGTTTTTGACGTCTAAACTGTGTACTTATGCTGAACTGAATTATCTGAAATAAAACTGTCTGACATTTAAATCTGTGTATTGCCCAGTCAGCTGGGGCTGTAGAATACACTGACTAAAAAAGTGAGGATTTTTTCATCGGGATGAAAGGGTTAGTTTTTTTAATGTCCGTAATAAATAGAAGTCTTCAGCTTATAGGTTAGTAGACAAGGATATAAATTTCTAAAGTTCTTTTTTATTAACCTTTTGGCATAAAAAGTTGAACTGATTGACATATAAACGACTACACTTCTGTCCATGAGGTGTGAATGTTGGCACCATGTACATCCCTCATAATCTTATCTAAATCCTTCGATCTATCCTCAGGGGCAATGTGGAGAAGGTCTTCTGACTTTGATAAGAACTCTATCCGTCAAAATCTTCTGCTGAAAAGTAAGTCAAAATGTCAAGTATTCTGCATAGAGATGTTAGCATCGTTCGTAGATTGCCCAGTCGGTTGGGGCTGTAGAATACATCGACTGCTTCTCTGCAGAGGTGTAAGACCCCCCCCCTCCACAACGAGTGTCCTGAATATGACACGAAACAATCTGATAGTGAGGTTCCAGCAATGCTGGAGCTTTGGGGAATGCGGAGTACCCCTTTATTGCCATCGCTCCCAGGTCCACTCTGGCCCGGAGTGGTAGCACCTGATAGGGCCCTATCTATGGGTTGAATAGAACTAACAGCATACTTATGCTAAAATGAATTGAGTAAACTGAATAGCTTGAAATAGAAACGTTTTTGACTATTGAACCGTACTTACACTTAAACTGCGTGCTTATGCTTAACTGAATTATTTCAAATAGAACTGTTTTTCGACATTAAAACTGTATTTACACTTAACTGAATTATTACATATAACTGCTTGAATAGTTTGAAATGGAAATGTTTTTGACAATTAAACTGTGTACTTATGCTAAACTGAACTGTTTTCAATACAACAGATTATTTACATAAAAATGGATTTGGCGTTAAATAACCTACAAAGGTTGATATGCCATAAAACCAAACAAACCAAACCAAACTAAGGGACAAAATTTTGAAACCTAATATTTGTTAGAAATAACAACTGTGAAAAGCTGAAATTTTGACAACTGGTAGTCGTTATCATCCATAATAACATACTAAAATTTGAATCATTTGCAAAGGATAGAAAAAGAATTATAACAATTATTTATTCCTTTTCAAATTTGGAACGTCCAAAAGTAAGGGACAAAATTGAGAAAAACAATGTAAACAGTATGCTATATTCAAATTTTTTGCTACTGTATATATATATATATATATATAGTAGATTGATTATATATAGGAAGGGACTTAATAAGTTCGTAATTCCACACACACATACAGTGGGGGCCATAATGTTCAGAACGGCATAGTTTCGTCAGAAAAAGTCGGTATAACTTTTTATCTAAGTTGTTTTAGATTCTATAATTTTCACAAACAATACGATATTAATTGTTATTCAATGAAATTTTGATGTTATTTAAGAAGATAATAAAAAAGTATTGAATGATTTTGTGAGTTACTGCAAAACCAAGGGCGGCCAAAATGATCAGAACGATTGAAAGAATGAATAAAATACTCAAATATTACAGAAAATACCGAAATTATTAGGCATCGAATGAAGAATAATCTAAGTACTGGGGCTATTGGAGAGATTGTAAACAAGTCAAAAAGTGTTATTCATGATATTCTTAAGGTCTACAATGATTATGGTTCATCTGAAGCAAGAAAGTCTACCGGAAGGCCGAGAATAACGACCAAGAGAAAAGATCGTGCTATGGTAAAGTTGGTTAAAAAGGACCGATTTAAAACTGCTGCTGCTGCTGTTCTGCGGGAAATGAGCATTCAACTGGGAAAACCTTTATCTAGGAAAACTGTGTCTCGTCGTTTAGTTGAGCAACAACTTTTAGCTAGAGCACCTGTAGTGAAGCCACTGATATCCTCCAAGAATAAAAAGTGTCGTCTTGCCTTTGCAAACGAACATGTGTAATGGTCTCAAGAAAAATGGCAAACGGTCCATTTCAGTGATGAATCTAAGTTTTTGTTAATTGGCTCAGATGGAAAAACGTACGTTCGTCGAAAAGTAGGTGAAGAATTGTCGCCTAACTGCCTTAAGGCTAGTGTTAAATTCGGTGGAGGAAGTGTCATGGTTTGGGGGATGATATCTGGAGATGGTGTGGGCCCTTTGGTGCGATTACAAGGAAAGGTAAAAGCTGGAGTCTATAAACAACTTGTAAAAGATCATGTCTTGCTTGTGCTGAGAAATTCAACTAAGCAACCTTCCATATTCATGCAGGACAATGCCCAATGTCACCAGACTATGGTAGTCATGAACTTCCTCAAGGCAGAAAATGTTACTGTTATGGATTGTCCTCTTCAAAGCCCAGATCTTAATCCTATTGAGAATGTGTGGAAGACTCTATGAGAACGCCAGAAATCTAAAAACAACGGAGCAATTATGGAATGCTCTTTAGGAAAGATATCAATAAATTAATTTCTTCATGCAGCCGAAGATGTCAGAGTGTGATTGAAGCTAAAGGGCTTCACACTAAATATTAAATAATTTCTGTATTTTCTGTAATATTTGAGTATTTTGTTCATTTTTTTCAATCGTTCTAATAATTTTGCCCACCCTGCTTTCAAAATTCAAGGCGACCTGATTCAGCAAATTCAAGAAACGTTCAAGCAAGGACCTCACAAAGATCCATGGATAAACCGAATTTTTGTTTATTAAAGATATGTCATAATTCTGAAGAAAAAAAATCAAGTTCATGGTATGCAAATTTTTATTATTTTCCTAACTTGTAAACGTTTGGTTAGTTTTCAAAAGACGACTTTCATAAACGTTTAATAGATTAACTTAGAGAGATAAAAATAGATGATAGTTTTATGTTTATACTGAGTAAAGATTAATTTTTCCTGTTTATATAATTTATTTGATTGAGTAAATTATCAGAGTTCTTAGCATGCGAAGGGGTAAAAAAAACATTTGGCTAAAAACTGGGCGATATTTATTAGGGCCATTTACCTACCATAGATTTTACCTACAAACTAGAAACTTACAACACCTTACATTTTTCGATACATTATAAATAAATAATAAATTAGAATTTACTGTTTATCATAAGTCCACTAATAAAAGTGACCATATCCATTTTAAGTGAACCACGATAAAAAAGCAGAAAAATCATAGGTTTTTACCTTAGTGCCCTTTGTAGCACCGAATTTTTAAATGATGAAATTGATTATATAGAAAACTTCTTTGCACAATTTCAATATCCGAAATTTTATACACAGCATGCTAAAATAAAAGCGAAAAAGTTATACAAACATTTCCAATAACAATTTTTTCAATGATAATCTATTCCATAGATAAATTTATTTTACCCAATTGCGCACACAATCGAAAAAAAATCTTAATACCCAGACAGTTACAAACTCTTTTAAAACAATTAGAAATAATAATAATAATAATAATAATAATAATAATAATAATAATAATAATAATAATAAGAAGAAGAAGAAGAAGAAGAAGAAGAAGAAGAATCAAATCTGAAGCTTCTGTTAAATTGTGATCAAAACTATTTTGGTGAGACTTTAAGATCGAGCAAAAGCATATTTATGTACCAATCCAAGATTTCAACATGAGTAATGACAGAAACACGCTAGAAAACTATATATATATATATAACATACTGAAAACAAATTGCTGAACAGAAGACAAACAAATTTCTCATGTGTCATTTTACCACCTGGCTAATCCTTTATATTTTCTTCTATTTGGATAGACCTTATTAAAGATAATGCTCCGCTCGCATAATGCAAAGCTCTTCGTAACGAATTGAGCACTCTAGTATCCGGTAAGGTATAAAATGTAAACAAACGAACGCTACTGCTGTTGTTACATAATACCTTATAATTCCTTAGCCAACGTGGTACGCTTGTTAACCGAGCGGTCTAATCCTAAGTCTAACGTAAAGTTAGGCGGGGTTATCACACTGAAGAGTTGTGATACAACGAAACAGTCTGTCTGTGGATGACAATATATATATATATATGTTCATGTGTGTGTGTGAATTTTTCTCCGACGTGTACTTCTTTCTCAACATGTGACTTTATACAGCACACTATAATTAAGATTAAAAGGCCATTTTTTTTTCACTTTTCCGTCATATCAGACTTAAACTAACGGACTTCTAATCGTCAGAATTTGCCATTTTTCTGTTTTTTACATCTACTCCGCTGTTTTAATGTCGAACATTGTTCTTGTAAACTTTTCTCGTTTGCATATAACCTTTTATCATGTATATATATATATATGTATACACACACACACACACACACACACATATATATATATATATATATATATATATATATATGCTTGCCATAATATCAAAGCATCAACTCAAGTGAAAAGTTTTTATTATTGTTACTGGTAGTTTTCCTATAAATAATCGCTTTCATGATGCCAGAGAGTTAAAAAAAAAGAAGAAAAAAAGCTGTATAATGTGAGGGCGACGCTGATGCCATGTTGTAAATGGTGCTCTGGAACGGTCCCCAAAGGGATTTTTTAAAGACTGGAGTAATTGGTAATCAGAGAAAGAATCGAGAGCAACCAGACCCCAGAATTGTTAATATTGACAAGAATACTCTTTTGAGTATTCGAACCAATTTTAGTCCTGAAGACTTGAGGAGATTTGCTCCCATAAAAGACTACCAGCTTAAGATGGTGCGAAAAATTCGCAAATAATTATGATATCTGAATTCACAAAAAATGGTTACATGCTTGGATTTTGGTTAGAAAATGTACATTCATCAGATTAAGGGAATGTTTTCGATATGGATGAGGAGGAAAACTATACTGATCCAAAAAGATCGCCAAAAAGGAATCAACCCAAGCAACTATCCCACCGATAACCTGTTTATCTACAAGGCAAATGATCTTAATCGGATAAATAAGGGAAGATAACTATTACCCATTTGCAAGCACGTCACAAGGAAACAAAGGACAGATAATGTATTATTTATAGAGGAGCACATTCTTAAGAGGGTATACAACATGGCTGATAAATGTAAACATGTCATCGATTAATTACAAAAAGGCATACGAATGGATTGACTACTAAAATGGCCTATGACATGATCTCACAAAATTGGATAATACAATATCTGAAAATGTTTAAAGTATCAAATCAAGTCGTAAAGTTTATCTTGAGAGCCATGGAAAAGCGAAAGTAGCATCAGGAAAACAAATCATAGAAAAGGTTAAAACCCCCCAAAAAACAATCCTGCTAAGAAACTCATTGTCACCGCGAATATTTATTATATCAATGATGTTACTAAATTTTATTCTAAATGCAAAGGAGGCTACAAATTTACAAAGTCATAGAAAAGCCTGGAAAAGATATTGAGGTAAATGGTGATGAGAGAAAGAATCAAGATCATAGTGAATGTAATACTCTTAGAATAAGCAAGAATAGTTTGAAGAGTCTTGGAGAACTATAAAAATTTGCAGTCTTCTCTGAAAACTCACTAGAAGTAAAGCAGTACAATGAAGATTAGAGATTGCATCAAAGGTTTGATAAAAATAACGAAAATGAAGATAATTGAATTCCAAATAATTTATTGAAAATTTTTAACGTAAGATTGTAAAGAGTTCTACTTTTCTGGTCGTAGTAATTCAATTTATAAAGAGTTCTACAATTGAAAAAAAGAAGTTATTTGGCCTATATTAACCGACACATTTCTAAGATGTTTTAGCAATCAATATTTACTAAGATTAACATATTTCGACAAAGGATATGGATTGATATGCTTCAGTGATTGTGTTGTGCTAATTTGATTTGTAGGGAAAACCTTCCTGTCTTGAAAAACGGCATTTGAAATCCTAGATCGGAAACTGAAGCAAATGAGAAAATACGCAACTATCTCAGCCACCAGGAAAGGGAACATATGGTTTATACATGACAAAATAAAACTCTTTAATTACGAGTGTTATGTAAACATAACGATTCAAATAATTACTTGTGCAAGGATGGTAATAATTAAGTTTTTAAATCAGCCGAAAGGGAATAATCTCCTTTGCAAATATCTTCCAGGCTGAATGTAGGAATGTTACCAACTTTCATATTTCACTTATAAATAACTATTTACAGTTGGACGTCTGTTAGCGCTCAAGATACGTTCCTAAAAAAAGGTAAATGAAACGGCGCTATACGAGCTTGTTATAACAAAGTGTAAATAGATCGATATGTTTGACAGATTCTTTCTAATTCAAGCCGAACTATCCTCATCGCTGTATCGCTATCATCTATTATTATTATTATTATTATTATTATTATTATGATTATACTCCTTTGAGAGTCTTTCACACCAACGTTAGCTTTGGTTTCTCACAGGAGTTTAAGTGACAGCAAGTCTTTTTGAGTCTCCAAGACTCTTCTCAGTATTCTGGTTAATCTTAAAATGGCTGTCGTCTGGTTGATCTCTGCTTGTCCTCTTATCTCCATGCCTTCCAGTCCCTTTTCCAGTCCTTTGGGGATTGCTTCCAGTGCACCAACCACAAATTGTATCATCGTCACCTTCGTGTTCCTGAGTTTTTTTTTAGTTTTCGCTTTTTTAAAAATTTTCACTCTGTGGTTTGACGAGACGGTAAAGTCTACAATCAGGCACGTTATCTTTTTTTTTTTTTTTTTTTTTGTAGACTATCACTAGGTCTGGTTGTCTGGTCGAGCTTAGGTGATCCGTTTGTATCTGAAAATCCCAGAGAATTTTGTGCGGCTCATTCACCCGGATGGATTCTGGGGTTGTGCATATACCACTTGTTCGTATGGTCAAATTGAAATTTTTTGTACAATTCCCAGTGAATTACCTTCCCCAACCAGTTGAGTCAACACTTATACTCTTTTTGCGCTAATTTATTGTATTCGCTTCTTATATGATTGATTGTTTCGTCTCTATAACTACATAAACTACATAAACTACATTTACTATTTTGTTGTGTCTTATATATTTTTGCTTTAACATAGTTGGTCTTTATGGCGTTGTTTTGTGCTGAAAAGAAGCGATTCAATTTCTCTCTTAATGTTTCCCTTTCTTAGCCATGTCCAATCTTCTCCAGTGACATTTCGCTCGTTTGTCGCTTGAAATTTCTATGCAATTGTTTTTCTTCCCATTTTTGTTTTGTAGTTATAATTGTTCTGTAGATACTTGTGTTGTTTCTGGTCGCTGTAACCAGTCTTTTTTTTTTTTTCTCTTTTTATGTAGTCTTCGAATTGGCTTATCGATGAATCGATGCTTTTTTTTATGTATATATATATATATATATATATATATATATATATATATATATATATATATATATATATATCTGTCTATATTATCTCTGAAACATGAGTAAAACGTTTGTTGAATAAACGCAAGTTATTTTTCTTTTCTTGATAAGAAATAGTAATATTTGTTAATACGTTAATATGCCCCAATATGGTATTATTAAGAAAATAGTTCATAGCAGTTTACATTGTTTTAAACTAAATAATATATTTTGTCTTTCGATGTGAGTTACTATAGAGAGAGAAGGTATATTTACGATACTAATAAGTTTATGCTAAGCAGGCGATAATAATCCGCAGTAGGAAATGTTATATTAGTACACGCATCCCAGTATATCAGAAAAAAGATAGTAGAGATTGTTTTGGGATTATAGAAATAGCTTAGCGATTTTGAATCTAAATAAATTCCAACTAATTGAATGTTGGAAAGTAACTGAACTTCACTCAATAGAATTTTTTAAAAAATTAGTTATTTATAATTTTGATTGTTAATAAATCTATTTTGAATTATCGAGGAAGGAAAAAATTTCTTAAATCATTAAGGGCTTGAAATCTATAAGTTTTGCGTAATATAATGTACTTTATGTCGTTTGCAATATCAAGAGAAAAATCACGTTTCTGTCCGAGGGTGCTGAGGGATCCAAAAATAGAAAATTACTGATTTAAATTTTAAGGATCTGGGAGCCTTTTTTTTTTTTTTTCCGCTTCTTGCAACTTTTCGTTAGCATAAAAATCAATTGATTTTCCATATATATGAATATATTCCTTCTTGTATTAAATAAACAGTATAATATACAGTTATTCTAAAACTGCTCAGGTAGTATTTTATGATTGTTTATTTCAGGAATTTAACATTATTTAATTGATTAGGAAAATGAGAAAATCATTTTACATTTTAAAATTTGATGCTGTTATTGGGTACGTACTGTACATACCAGAAAAACTCTCTGTAACTTTTTCTTGTTTATCAAACTGCAAATTCATCTCAGGGGGGAGATTTGAGGACTTTAAAGGCAAAATACGATGGCACGATTTCAAATAAAATGTTTCAAAAGTTCTTTGATTAATGGGAAACTTGGAATAAGTGTGTTCCGTACCAAACTAATAGTTTATTCATTGTTAAATATATGTATTGCTAAATACAGATTCATTTTCGATACTTTCTGAACACACATCGTGTATCAAGTATCTGTATTGTTCATATTAAGTATTGTCAATATTATTGTTTACTTCTGTATCTCTGGAATTATCAGGCTTCGTTCTATGTTCCTCAGGCAAATCTCAAACAATTCGTTTAACTTTTCTCCTTGTATTTGTCTTTGTTGAATAATTTCAACGTCTTTTTACTAAAGGTATTCGATCAACAAGAATTTGTCTCGATATTCCTACAGATAAGTTTTTATAATGTACAGCCAAAGAACGGTCTTATTTACACAATTCTACTGATTGCACATAGACAATATATGTCCGCTCATATATGGTCGTATTTCATATTAAAAAAATATTATTCAAACATATATTTTACTTGTGCTAATTCTAGAAAACGTTTACTGCTTAAAACATTTTCTGTTAACAATTTTGGTGCTACAGAAGAAATATACACAGCCTGGATTATTTATATCTTTAAGTTCATCATGTATAGAGACTGGGGAAAGATAAAGTCTGTTGGTCACATGACGTTAATAGACGCGTGTGAAATAGTTTATAACGTATATAGAATTGAAGTTGCTTGATTTCTTGACCACATAATTTTAAAAAATTTTTAATTTTAATTTTTAGAATTTGACCATATGAATTTAATTTTTATAATATATATAATTACGTTTCAACAGATGCATGTTCTTATTTTAGGGAGACGCTTAGATGGAATTGATATCGCTGCTGATCAAAACCTGGAGAAAGGTTGTTTGCATTTGGGTGTGGATGGAGATGCACAAGACATGAATCAATCTCTTGTCCTTTCAGCTATGGATAAATCGTAAGGCAGACTGGGCTCTTTCATCTTGGTACGGCA
>OY757939.1:69511415-69516415 GCA_963585895.1 Sepioteuthis lessoniana | reverse complement strand
CGCATCCGACTTGAAGTAAAAAAATTCTTTGGAAAAATCAGGACAGCTTTCAGAGAAATCAACCCACTTCTTCAAAGATTCAGACTGTCCGTCGAATTATCTCAAGGCAACACTATTTTTCATAAATTTCTCCAAGTTATTCGATTCCATACACAGAGAAAAGATGGAGCAACAACTTCTAAAATATGATCTCCCAAAAGAAACTGTTATCACTATAAAGATGCTTTACAAAAATACGAAAGCAATGATGCACTCACCTGATGGAGAAACTAACTTCTTCAACATTATCGCTACAATAGCGCAATTTATATTTATAATTTGCTTCGGTTACATATTTTGTACAACAAAAGTTCTAATAAAATAAAATGTTTTTACTCTAACAAAAGGAAAGAAGTAGACAATACCCTACAGAAACTATGATGGACACAGACTATGTTGATGATTTAGAGATTCTTGCAAATACACCTACACAAGCCGAATCCCGACTATATAGCCTAAAGCATGGAGCAGGGGGCATTGGTCTCTCCGTGAACATAAATGAAACAGAGTTCATGTGTTTTTAACGAACGTGAACCATCTCCACTATGAGTGCAAGCTTTTGAAATTAATAGACCGTTTCACTTACCTCTGCAGCAATATCTCCTCTACTGAAAATGATATCAAGATACGCCTTATGAAATTGTGGACGACTATTGAAAAGTTATCGATTTTATGGAAATCTTATTTCTCTGATAAAATAAAACAGGATTTCTTGTGTGTGTAAATACAATTGAATAGCTGCACCTCGACAGGCAGAGATAGAAAAAAAAAACTAGATGGAGATCTACACAAGAAATCTACGTTTTATTTTAAATCCTGGAAGCAATATTCCACAAAATAACAATTGTACGACCACTTACTTCCCATCTTACAAACAAGACCTACTTAGCACAGCTGGAGAAGGGGAGGGGGAACCAACTCATAAGAGACGTTTTCTTATAAACTCTCCTGTGCTGGACGCGCCAGTATTGGTCAACCAGCAAAGATTGTCTACTTCTTTCCAACTCTGTGGGGACATTAGATACCGTCTAGAAGACCTACAGGAATGGATGGGGAGAGAAAGAAAGAGTGAGAGAGAGCCAGGGAAATCCGTGCTGTCAGTGTGACATGATGATGAAAATGATGATATCTAGAGAATAAGAACAATTTTGTAGAAAGTAAATATTTTTCGAAGCCAAAAATAAAATTGCGAAAATGAATAATTAATCCATTAATTTTCGAGCAGCTAAATACTGAAATTCTTTATTAGAGAGTTTTAGTGGTGTAGTTTCGTAATAAATAATATCTAATAATATCTGTGTTGATTGCAAAACTTTCCACTCGAAACAATAAAATCCTGTTTTCTTTGGCTTTGAACATTATCTTTTTAGTTAGGTGGGAGGGTACAGAGTGAGCAAGTGTATTTCTTAGCTAAGATAGTGGAGTGTATTTGTCGACAGTCACTTATTTGATTTTGTAACATATTTCTCCTGATGAAGTTTAATACTTTGGCTCATCTCTTAGTTGGTCGTCTAACACAGGTGTGTTCATGAGAAGGTGTTTACAGGGTAACATGCTCAACATGTCTGTTTTGTCTAATTTGAATAGTCGAGAGGTAATTGACTGTACAACTGCTGTTTGTGGGTGCTGCTGTTAGGATATGTTTAAATCAGCATATAGTTCTCATTTAGCTTTTTCTCCAAGCCTTTCGTTAGCGTCCAGGTGATGTATCCATACAGTAGTATCAACACAGCTATAAGAGGTGTAGTCATACAATAGCACTGATACAGCAACAGTTTGGAATAATTTTCGTTATATCAAATCAGAGATATCAGATTTCCTTATAGTCGATAACTTGTCAATAGTACTCAATGCTTTTTGATGCCTACGTTGACATCGCCTTCATTAGATACAGCTACGAAGGGATGTGAAATAGTCTACTCATTTCAGATGCTTAACATTTATTGTCGAGATTGCAGCATCTTGTTTAAAACATATGAAGTGAGTTTTATCTGAGTTAATCAAAGATCAATACCTTTTTGCTGCCTCCTATGCAAACTCAAGCGACAATTTCAAAGAAATTAGTGTCACGATCAGGTGAACAAATCATTTGCTTTTGTGTTTTTGTTGAGCATCATTATTGCGGAAATAGTTTGGAGACTTTATTCCAGAACTATTTGGTCCATCTTTCGTCTGAATCAAATACCGTGGAGAAATCTACAAACAAAAGTGTTGTCTCAAGCTTTTTTACATCTACTCCGATGATTTGCATGTACTCCAATTAATAGTCAAAATCTGAGAAATCGAGCATTGATTTCTCTGAAAGCCGTTCTGAATTTTTCCGACTTTAGGTCGAATACGATTGAGATTCCGACATCACCTTACTTGAGAAAGTGGAAGATGCAGCCTTTTGTCGATTTCTATATAATTTTTTTGATAGAAAGCATTGCCTAATCTAAGAAGTATGTCATCAGATTTCCTTAGCAGACATACTTCCGGGGGTATTTCGTCGAGGCCTGCCGATTTTCTGCTTTTAATTGTTTTCAAAACCGCGAAAACTTCTTCCTCAACAAACTGTCCAAGTTTGAGGTCTTTTTAGCCAAAGATAATTTCTTCGGTAGGTTTATCTGTTGCTTCAGGTAGGTTTGCAAACAAATTATTGAAACGTTCTTTCCACTTCTGAAGTCTTTCTACTTAGCTGGCAGCTTTTGGGTTCGATGTGCTACTGCTAACTTCATTTACTACCTGCCATACTAATTGAGATTATTTATCTTTTACAGAATTTCTGATTTTATTGATTTGACCTTTATATATATATATATATATATATATATATATATATATATATCTTAGACGGTAGTCTTCGGTCTAACTCCCCCAAATCCTAAATAGCCCCATACACATACATCATCATCATCATGTCGTGCCGCCAGCACGGATATCCCTGACCCTCTCTCGCCATTTCTCCCTATCATTCATCGCCTCCGGCAGGTCTTCAGGGTTACATCCTGTGTCCTCACGTAGTTGCTGTATGTAAGTTCGAGCTGGTCGTCCTGCTTTTGCACGGCCATATGTGGGGGTCCATAGGAGTACATCACTTATGAGCTCGTCCTTGCTTCTCCAGCAGTGTCCCGCGTGTCTGGTTCGTCTTACTTGTATAGTTTTCGTGATGGGGGGGAGCAAGTGTCCGTATAGTTGGTGTCTCGTGGGGTGTTGTTGCCAGGACTTGTTCAATACTGCTCTCAACATTCTTGTGTAATTTCCGTCTAGTTTCTTCTCCAGCCGTTTAGTTAGCGTCCATGTAGTGCATCCATATAGCAGTATCGATACAACCACTGCTTGGAAGAAACTGCGTTTCATTTTATCGGTTAGGTCTGATTTCCATATGATCGAGAGCCTATCGATAAGCCGTCCATGCCTTCGTCAGTCGTGTGTCGATGTCTTTTTCGGTTGATGAGACGCTACTTTCTAAGCCTTAAATCACCGAGTACATTTTAAGACGATACCAGTGTATACATATACAGTTATGGTCTTAGAAAGTAGACTTGGTGACTCAAAGCTGCTTGCGTTAAACTTGACGTATATATATATATATATATATAATGTGTGTGTGTGTGTGTGTGTGTGCATGTCTGCTGGAAGTTAGGCTGAGGACTAACTTGTAAGGTAAGACAACGCTCCCTTCAAAAGACTACATTTCATAGTGGGATCTTCTAAATAAAGACATATATTCGTCGTAATAGTAACAATGATAATAATAACAGAAGAAGAAGAAGAAGAAGAAGAAGAAGAAGAAGAAGAAGAAGAAGAAGAAGAAGAAGAAGAAGAAGAAGAAGAAATGTAGTAGTAACTGTTGCGGTTCGATATCTGATTTCACGGCAGGCAGCCCTCATTTACTGGGATTATGAATGTAATACAATCTACCTGACTCTCTATTCCGTCCTAATTTGGTCTTGTGCCACATTTAGCTTGGTTTTATGGCACATCAACTATTGTGGGTTATTTAAAGCGAATCCTGTTTAAACATATATCAAACATTGGATTTGTAAACGAATAGTTTGTAGGTAGCATTTTAACTAAGCCAGAACTCATTTTTTTTCCACGCAATCAAATAATTTTAGGTTTTCCTATTGAATACAAATAGTTTTATTCGTGCACAGTTAATTGGTTTCAAGTATTGCTATGTAACATAAACAATTCAATTTAATATTAGTCATTTGTTTGCACAGTCATTTGTTAAACAGTTCTATTGACCTCTCGATGGGACCCTAACAGCTACTACCACTCTCAGTCGGAGTGGACCCGGGAGTAATGGCAAAAGGTCGTTTACATTTGCCAAAACTTGAAGAAGTCTCATCATCAGATGCAGTTTAGTCTTATACACAGGGCACCCGTTAGGGAGGAGGTCTTAACCCTTTGCCGAGATGCATGTTCCATAAAGTTAGAGACAATATGTATTTTGTTATGCTAACCCATATTTTATAAGAACGTTTGAATAGCTTCTTGGATATCCGTGCACCAATAAAACACGTGACTTTTTTTAGCGAAGATTTCTCTTTGATAAACTTTTTCAACGCGTAAGATGGTGTGAAGAGTGTTAAGCAAAGCTGATCAGTAATGACCTAAAGAAATTCTCACCGATCACGTGATTAATGTCTGCTACAAAATAGGAAATGAGGACGCTGATAGGAAACAGACCCCCCTCAAAAAAAAAAAAAAACCGGATAAGTAAATGAAAGTAGGGGAGGCAAGTATGGAGCGGGAGGTGCGAGTCATTCACTATGAACTGAATTCTGAACTAAGGAAATTGAATGTATATCGGCAGTGATTGGCTTGAGACTGGTTCAGGGCGCGTTTGAACAACTACCACCCACCTAGGATTAATTGGCTTTTCCCACCATTTATGTGTCATGGATTTTAGAAGTAGTTAAATGTGATATTGCGTTTGTCACGGATGATAAAGTCGCAATTTTTAAATCCGT